>CM030325.1:1000953061-1001245289 GCA_002915635.3 Ambystoma mexicanum
GTATTTACAATTTCCTTTAAGATTGGTTAGTGACAAATCTTTGTTTTGGCTTTCATTTGATTGTTTGATTTTTTTTTCATGTTTTTTTGTATCGCTTTCCTCTAAGTCTTTTCTGCCTCCTTGCTTCCCTCTTTTTTTCTTCCCACCTAGAGGGGCATTTCGCGGACAAGTATCTTTTTCCTCTTCCTCTTGGGTATTCGACTTGGCCTGAGGGCTGACTGGTGGATGTTTTTCTATTAGATCTTCATCTTGAAAGCCTTCCCTAAATTGGCCAATCTCCGGAACTCTTCCAACACTGACTCAGAGAGGAGAGTGTCGTCCATCTGTGAGTTTCCATCTCCTCACTTGCTTTTGACTCGCCTCAGGATGTTTTTTGATTTAGGAGTTTTATTTGTATCAATAGATCTTGATTTCATTATTCTGTCAGCCTCCACAAGTTTATCTTTGGCTGCCAGAGAGCTTTGGATTGCTGAGAGGTCCAAACCTTGTTTTACAGTTTCGAGTCTCAGCTCCTGCAGTTTCTGCATAACATTTATATTGATGACATTGCAGCAGCCAACAACAGCCCCATCAAGAGAGTTACCTCTTTAATCAATTCCAGCAAGGAGCCAGTTACGACTGAACTTCACCCTTAACAGTTCAAAGACCGAAACTAATGAGTTTAACACATTGTTAAGTGCACTCAGAGTGTTTTCATTTGAGTGGGCTCCGACTTGGGCTAAATGTACTTGCTGATCCGTTAAGTCCAAAAATGTTTATAAGTCTGCCGGGTTGTCTTCCTGGCCATTGTTTGGCAACTCTTGATTTTTTCCTGTGCCGGAGAAGTCCAATTTCCCTAGCAGTTGATCACTTGTGTCCAGGGCTGATCGTATTCTCGACGAGCAGCTGTTACCTCTAGGTCTTCGATTGGGACTTGACACGTTCATTAACTGTAGTTGGATCAGCTTCCCTCGACAGTTTTTTTTCTCCTAAAGTGCTCTTCTATTTTTCTTTGTATTTTGTTGTTGTAATGGTGAATTCCAGCCCTCTTCCAATTTTCTGCCATGGTGGATTCATCTTCAAGTATTCCAATAATTCTTATAGGTGTTGAATGAGAGGAATCTACATGGACTTGGGCTTGCAGTTGTTGTTTTCCAGCAGTTAGCGGTAAATCAGTCTCAGGAGCCTCTATAGATCTCTGTGGGCTACTTGCTTCATGGTGGCTAGTCGTGTGGGGCTTGTCCCATTCCGGAGCTCTGAGGTCGTCCTGAGCTGGATTGCTTTGCAGCTTCATGATCGCTTCTAGCCTCCGATGATAGAGCGTCAGTGATTACGTAGGATGCCCTCTTTGATTTATCTTCAGGGTGGACTTTGTGGCCTCCGAGTACCTGATGGATACATGTTTAAATGACTGTACAGGGCCCAAAGTTTCAGTGCTCCTAGGCACCAAGTTTTGTTAGATTGACTTCCACGTGGCGGAATCAAAGGAATCTAGTTCCGACACTTCCACCGCGTAGATAAGAATGGAGTCAAATATGTAGATACTGTGCCAAGCACAATAGCCTGTTCTGTAAGCAGTGATTTTGTAACTCGTGCGTCTCCAAGGCCAACAGCCACAATCATCGCACGGATGCCAACAGGTCTCTGTGCTCACAATACGACTTGAGGCTGAGGTGATATCTTGTTATGCAAGAGGTTATTTCCGGCGCTACAAATCACAGCATGGGTGCACAAAGACCTTCAAAGGATGCCGCCTGCCACTGTCAGGTTCTAGATATAAAGAAATGAGCATAATTTACCTGTGTCGGCGCCAGAGGCGAGGATGAGATGGCTATGGAGGGGCTTGCAATCGGTGTTGGGGAGAATTCTCTGTAAAGGCTAATTTCCCAAACCTAGTGAGTCCCCCAGCAGCTTTGCTGGATTTTTTGGGGTTTATTTTTTTCTCCTGCTAAGAGTGAGACTCTTTCTCCCACTCAGACATGTTTTGAGGTGTTCCTTTGACTTTGAATGTGTTTTATGGGCTATGGGGTCCTTTACCCCATAGGGCTTCATGTGTTTTTGGTATGTGGGTTGCACAGCACCCTCCGTGCAGTAACCCAGGGGTGTCTGAGTGACCCCCAAACATAGACCCCATACCCTGGGACTTACTACTGTCTCCCAGGGCATGTAAAGTCACCATTGGCTTTACTAGTCCCAAATTATGAACAGAAACCAGTACAAACCATCATTTTGTGGACGTACTGGTCGGGGCAATTCGATTGCCCCGGGGTCTGTTGTTCGAGGGGGCATGTCTCCGTCTCCCCTGATCGAGTTTTGGCTGGTGGCAGTGGATACTACTTTTTATATTCGACCGCAAATATTTTCCTATGGGATTTTCCCATTGTTCGAGGCTACCACTTTTTAATATAGCCTCGAACATACCGCCGGTTTATTAAATATTAAAGCACCGGTTGGTAATTTTTGCCGAAACTCGGTTCCAAAATGGCGTTTGAGTTCGCTTCTGTGACTCCAACCCAAGTCGAGCCCTTTGTTCCACTTTTTGGCGGGCTTCTCCACAGAAGCCTCCAAAAGTGGTGCCACTCTGTCTGGGTACCACAGGGGGTGTGGGAAGGGGTTTAGGCACCCTGGACTGAGTTGCCTTGGCAACTCAAGTCGCACTCTTGTGTGATTGGCCCAAGTGGTGAGTCGCCCGGCACACCACTTAGCATGTTTGATTGACAGCTAGGCTGAAGGAATGGGTGTTTGCTGCATAAAAGCAGGGCTTTGGGGACTGGAACTTCAGAAGACGCCACAGGACCTAAAGAATCCGAAGAGGGAGAAGCTGAGCCGACCTGCAACGACGACACCACCGGTGGAGCCCTGCTGAACCGTCTCACCACTTTTCCCAACGACAGAGGAGATCTCCAGTCCGGAGATTCTTCTTCCTTTGACTGGTGGGGATAACCAGTTTGCCCGTCTTTTCGCCTTCCCGGATCATCTCGTGGCCGCCTTGCCTGTGCGAAGCACCCCGGCAACCGGGATACCACGTTTTTTCCACTAGCGCGAATAAAAGGGTCTTACCTTTTAACTGGAGAACTCCGCTGCTGGTTTCTTCCCTGGCAGTGCAACGACCTTCAGCTTTCCTCCACGTCGAGACCATCTCTTCCTCTGGACGACGCCATGACTTGCACCTGCTGCCAGGAACAACTGTCCCCGCCGGAGGATCCTCTCCACTTTGAAGGTACTGTGTCCGCCTGGCCTCCCTCGCAACGGTCTGTGTGGGGTGACTCTTAAAGCCTCCACTTACCACTTGGGTTGGCCCTAGGCTGGCTAACTGAACTTTTCTGAGCTGAACTTAATTCTTTTCTGAAACTCCCTGCAAGACTTAAGACTTTAAACTGTGTGATCTTGGGCACATTGGTGCTCTGCTCTCTCTAAGAGGGAGCCTGGCCTCTGAACTTTTTGCTCACAAGTAGACTTTGACTTTCCTGCCTTGCTGGGTGCTTCTAAAGTATTGTGTTGTGTGCTTTTCCTAATTTCTGCCTTTTCCCTTCCTTTTCTTAACTTATTGGAGTGCCATCTTTAGTTAAGCGCTCACCTCTGTCTGGAAATAAGTGGTGTTAACTAAGACTTGTCTAATAAGGAATAAGGGATGTATATATAGTAAAGTGACTGTGTGTTGAATTACTTACTCATTTATGTGCTAGTGTAAGTTACAAGTGTGTCTTTAAATAAATAATTATATACTTTGATACCAAAGCTCTGGTCAGTGTTTGCTTGTGCTACTGTGTCTCTGTACCTATTGTTGTATACTCTGCATACTGCCTAACTCTTCTTGAGAGAAGTCTGACTGCTCAGCCACAGCTACCAGGTAAATCTGGGTGGTACAGACTGCTACCAATTGGGTTTACTGCCAACCACCTGTAGTCTTAAATCTTTTGCAGTGGTCCCTAAGGGAACTGCACAGGTTTCTGCCTAACACTGGTGTACAGCGGTGGGATTTGTATTGAGTATACATTTTAGTGTGCTTATAGATACCTTAGTGCAACTAACCACAAGCTTAGCACTAAAGAAGTTCTTTCTAAACATGTCAACTATGGAAAGTTATAGTCAAGAGTCCCTTGCTACAAAAACTGCTGATTGTTTAAGAGTTCTCTGTAAGCATAAGAATCTCCTGACTAAAGGCAAGAAAATGGAGCTAATAGAAAGGTTGTTAGCAAACCAAAGTCTGGTGGTGGTTCAGAGGAACCTACCACTCCAGCAACATGTAGATAACAGCAATGATATTGATATGAATGTTAGTATTGATAACTTTGAGTCAGAAGCAGAAGAGAGGGGAAGATGTTAAAGTTGTCTCCCCTGGGCTTCTACCTGCCCTGCCAGCTGTGCCTACTGGACCTTTACCAGGTCCCACACATATCCTCAATATATGGAACTAGAAAAAATGAAGCTTGAATTAGAATTCAAAAGAATTAATGCTCAAACGAACAACGCACAAGAACTAAGGCTCAGAGAAATGGAGCTCAACCATGAGCTAGAAATGAAAAAATTGTCTGTGGAAAGTGCTTCTCTCTCCGAATCCTCTAGAAGTTCCAGTCCCAAAAGACCCCGGATGCCTAAGGAATTGGTTGGTATGTATGAGCCTAAGTTGGATGTGTTGGATTGGTTGTCTCTGTTTGAATATAATCATGGGCTCCAGAACATCACAGGAAATGAGTTACTTACCTGGTTGTTCTCTAGGCTTCCCCCTGTTGCAACTGATGTGGTAATGGAGTTGGGGAGGAGGATAAGAAGGATTATGAATGTGTGAAACTAGCTTTGATAGCTAGATTTGGGAAGACCCCTTCCCAGTACCTTAAGAGGTTTAGGAGCCTCAAAAAGCATGATGGTACCCCTTGGGCTACCTGGGTGAGTGAATGTTGAAAAACTTAGAGGGATGGATTAAGGGTTACAAGGTGAACACTTATGAGGGAATGAAGAATCTTGTGATGTTGGAGTCAATTTATGATGCCTGCTCTCCTGAGCTCAGACAGCACTTGGCTGATTCAAAGGAATTAGATTCATGGAACTAGCTAAGGCTGCTGACTTGTGGGTTGCCAACAGGGCTACTCACAAGGATTCTGGGGTAACTCAGAAAAAGGATGAGGGGAAACAGCCTAAAAAGGACTCCAAAGAGAATTCTAATAATACCAATCCCAAAGAGGGCCCAAACAAAACAATAAGGGTAAGCCACAAGGGAAACCAAATCAGGCTAGTGTACCTTCTGGTGCAAACCAGAAGGAGGTCAGAACAAGCCACCATTCCAGAAAGCATTTGGTAAATGCTTTGTTTGTGGCTCCACCTGACCATGTGAAAGGAGATCCCAGATGTAAGGGTAAACCTTCAGGGGTCCAGCTTGTCTCCTTAGCCTTCGCTCCAGAGGAGGAAGTACAAATGGCAAGTGGAAACTTTCTACTACTGGCTGATGAACCCATTGGAGTCTCAGCCAGTGTTTCTTTAGTGTCTCTGGGTTGTGGGAACAACAGAATTTAGATGTCTATAATTCTATCCCAGATAATACTAAAGAGTATTATAGGACAGTGTCCAGGTGAATGGTCAGGAGACTCCTGCCATTAGGGACACTGGAGCCAGCATAACTGTGGTGGATAAATCATTTTTCTTCAGGCTGAGGATGTTGCTAAGGCACCCAAACGCCTCACCAAGTTAGCTGGAGGGCCTGTGCAGATGCTTCCCCAATTACCAGTTCTCATCCAGTGTAATGACATGACTGTGAAGATACCTGTCAGCATACAAAGTGAGGTACCAGGAAGGGTTCTGTTGGGTAATGACCTGAAAACTCTGGAGTAGTGTCACATACTCCCAGACCTCCTAGTAAAAGGTTACAGGAGCTCACCAGACCTGCAAGGGAGAGAACCATGAGAGGTACTCCCAAGGAGATGAAGAAAGATATCACTCCTACTCCACTGGAGTTATAACTTGCTATCACTGAATAAAAAGAAGCAAAGGGGAAACCCAAGACTTCCAAGAAACAGCCAACAGCAAGCACTCCAGTGCTTCCAACAAGGACCTTCCCTAGGTTGTCCAAAGTTACACCTGTAACTCCACCTCCATCTGAGGCTGAGAGGGAGGTACAACCCTGTGTGGTTGAACTAGACTCTAAAGAAGAGCTAGTGGAAGGCCAGGAACTCATTGGAGATCTGGATCCTGTTGACCATCCTGAGCTGCAGTCTTTACTGGCAGAAGGTGGACCCACAGGGCAGACTTCAGTAAGGGACAAAGAGAATGTCCAACTCTGGAAGGTCTTCGCCACCAGGCAGCTTCTCAGGCTGATGGGCAAGAGCCTGGGAAGTATAGGTTGCACTGGGAAGATGGCCTCTTCTACAGTGAACCAACTGAGTCTGCACCTGGAGACTACAAGCGGCTTGTAGTACCCCAAGAAAACAGACAACAGTTCTTGCAACTGGCCCATGAGATTCCTTTGGCTGGTCACTTGAGTTTCAAGAAGACCAGGAAAGCTCTCACTCTACTTTTATTGGCCAAAGTGGGGCTGAAGTAGATAGATTTTGCAAGAGCTGCCATACCTGCCAGACTTCTGGTAAGGTTGGTTCCAAGAATGTGGCACCTTTAGTGCCTCTCCCAGTTGTGGGAGTCCCATTTGAGAGGGTAGGGATTGACATTGTTGGTCCCCTTGATCCCCAACCTCCTCAGGCAACAGGTTTATCCTTGTTGTAGTAGACCATGCTACTAGTACCCTGAGGCAATTCCTATGAGGACTGTTACAGCTCCGGCTGTGGCTAAGGCCCTCCTTGGTATTTTTACCAGGGTTGGGTTTCCTAAGGAAGTAATCTCTGACGGGGGTCAAATTTTATGTCCCACTACATGAAAGCCATGTGGAAAACCTGTGGAGTTACTTACAAGTTCTCAACCGCCTACCACCCTCAGACAAATGGGTTGGTAGAAAGGTTCAACAGAACCATGAGAGCATGATGGTGCTTTAGAAGATCCCCTTAAAAGAAAGTGGGACCTTCTATGCCATGCCTTCTCTTTGCTTATAGAGAAGTCCCTCAGGAGGGAGTAGGTTATTCTCCCTTTGAACTTCTTATGGCATCCGGTCAGAGGTCCATTGGCCCCGATTAAGGAGGGGTTGGAGAGTGCTCCTTCCCCCAAGCCAGTCAAAGTGACTGACTATGTGATAGGTCTCCGGAGGAGAATGTCACAAATGATGGCAGAAGCAAGTGATAACCTGAAAGCTGGACAAGCTTTGGCCAAACAAGACCAGCTAGTTCTAGTTATGATCCCAACAAGGCAGAGGGCCTTGCAAGATAAATGGATGGGACCCTTCAAGGTTGTGGGTAAACTTGGAGAGGTAAACTATCTGGTGGACTTGGGCAATCCCAAGGAGGCTCCCAGAGTCTTCCACACCAACCGACTAAAAGCGTATGTCTCCAGGCCTGAAGTAGGAGCCTTGCTTCTAGCTTCAACAGAAGAGGAAGAAGAGAGTGAAGCTCTCCCTGATCTCCTCAGAGGCTTACCCTTGGGTGAAAAGATTGAAGGAGTAAATCTCTCTTCAAATCTGACACCTGAGCAACAAGAAGAGTGCAAAGCTATGTTAAATCAGTTTGCCTCTCTGTTCTCACTTTCACCAGGCTTGACCCCTTGGGGACAGCATGATATACTCACTGGTGACGGTCTGCCAGTCAAAAGAACAGGATATAAAATGTCAGAGAATGTAAGGACCCACATCAAAGGGGAGGTCAAGAAAAGGCTTGATCTCGGGGTAATAGAGCCCTCTACTAGTCCATGGTCTAGTACAGTTGTGTTAGTACCAAAGGCAGGATCCAAGGAGTTGATATCAGCCAAACCTTGGAAGAACATGTGAACCACTTAGGACATGTTTTGCAGGCTCTTGGACAAGCCAATCTGACCATAAAGATAAGTAAATGCCAGATTGGACAGAGTAAGGTAGTCTACCTTGGGCATGAGGTAGGAGGTGGAGAAATAAGGCCTTTGCTCAGTAAAATTGAAGCTGTGCAAAATTGGACAACACCTACTACTCAAACCCAGGTGAGAGCCTTCCTAGGCCTCACTAGGTATTACAGGAATTTCATAGAGAACTATGGGACCATAGCTTCTCCACTGAATGTAATCTCCTCTCCAAAGTTCCCAAGAAGGTCAAATGGAACGAGGAATGCAATCGGTCCTTTGAAAAACCTGAAGAAAAGCTCTTTGCCAAGCACCACTATTGAGAGCTCCTGACTACCACCAAACTTTCATTGTGCAGACAGATGCTTCTAATGTAGGTATAGGTGCAGTCCTTAGCCAACTGGATGAGAAGGTTGGGAGCACCCCATTTGCTTCATCAGCAGAAAGCTGAAGGATCCTTAGACAAGGTGGGCAACAATAGAAAGAGAATGTTTTGCTATTGTGTGGGCACTGAAGAAGTTTAGGCCATACTTGTATGGTTCTACTTTTGTCATTCAGACTGACCACCAACCCTTGAGATGGTTAATGCAAAGGAAAGGAGAAAATCTAAAACTATTGAGATGGTCAATCTGCCTGCAAGGGTTTGATTTCACCATTGAGCAGAGGTCAGGATGTCACCACCAAAATGCTGATGGTCTCTCTAGGATGTATGTCATCGACTATGAGATTCATCCAGGAGTGGATTAAATCCTCTTGTCCCTTAGTCTGGGGGGGCGAGTGTTAGGGAGAATTCTCTGTAAAGGCTAATTTCCCAAACCTAGTGAGTCCCCCAGCAGCTTTGCTGGATTTTTTGGGGTTTATTTTTTTTCTCCTGCTAAGAGTGAGACTCTTTTCTCCCACTCTTAGACATGATTTGAGGTGTTCCTTTGACTTTGAATGTGTTTTATGGCTATGTGGGTCCTTTACCCCATAGGGCTTCATGTGTTTTTGGTATGTGGGTTACACAGCACCCTCCGTGCAGTAACACAGGGGTGTCTAGTGACCCCCAAAATAGACTCCATACCCTGGGACTGACTACTGTCTCCCAGGGCATGTAAAGTCACCATTGGCTTTACTAGTCCCAAATTATGAACAGAAACCAGTACAAACCATCATATTGTGGACGTACTGGTCGGGCAATTCGATTGCCCGGGTCTGTTGTTCGAGGGGCATGTCTCGTCCCCCTGATCGAGTTTTGGCTGGTGGCAGTGGATACTACTTTTTATATTCGACCGCGAATATTTTCCTATGGGATTTTCCAATTGTTCGAGGCTACCACTTTTTAATATAGCCTCGAACATACCGCCGGTTTATTAAAGTAATATTAAAGCACCGGTTGGTAATTTTTGCCGAAACTCGGTTCCAAAATGGCGTTTGTGTTCGCTTCTGTGACTCCAACCCAAGTCGAGCCCTTTGTTCCACTTTTTGGTAGGCTTCTCCACAGAAGCCTCCGAAAGTGGTGCCACTCTGTCTGGGTACCACAGGGGATGTGGGAGGGGGTTTAGGCACCCTGGACTGAGTTGCCTTGGCAACTCAGTCGCACTCTGTGTGATTGGCCCAAGTGGTGAGCCGCCCGGCTCACCACTTAGCATGTTTGATTGACAGCTAGGCTGAATGAATGGGGTTTGTCTGCATAAAAGCAGGGCTTTGGGGACTGGAACTTCAGAAGTCGCCACAGGACCTAAAGAATCCGAAGAGGGAGAAGCTGAGCCGACCTGCAACGACGACACCACCGGTGGAGCCCTGCTGAACCGTCTCACCACTTTCCCAACGACAGAGAGAGATCTCAGTCCGGAGAGTCTTCTTCCTTTGACTGGTGGGATAACCAGTTTGCCCGTCTTTTCGCCTTCCCGGATCATCTCGTGGCCGCCTTGCCTGTGCCAAGCACCCCGGCAACCGGATACACACTTTACCACTACCGCGAATAAAAGGGTAGTACTTTTAACCGGAGAACTCCGCAGCTGGTTTCTTCCCTGGCAGTGCAACGACCTTCAGCTTTGCTCCACATCGAGATCATCTCTTCCTCTGGACGACGCTGTGACTTGCACCTGCTGCCAGGAACAACTGCCCCCGCTGGAGGATCTTCTCCACTTTGAAGGTACTGTGTCCGCCTGGCCTCCCTCGCAACGGTCTGTGTGGGGTGACTCTTAAAGCTTCCACTTACCACTTGGGTTGGCCCTAGGCTGGCTAACTGAACTTTTCTGAGCTGACTTAATTCTTTTCTGAACTCCCTGCAAGACTTTTCAAGACTTTTAAACTTGTGATCTTGGGCGCATTGGTGCTCTGTTCTCTCAAAGAGGGAGCCTGGCCTCTGAACTTTTTGCTCACAAATAGACTTGACTTTCCTGCCTTGTTGGGTGCTTCTAAAGTATTGTTGTGTGCTTTTCCTAATTTCTGCCTTTTCCCTCCCTTGTTCTTAACTTATTGGAGTGCCATCTTTAGTTAAGCGCTCACCTCTGTCTGGAAATAAGTGGTGTTAACTAAGACTTGTCTAATAAGGAATAAGGGATGTACATCTAGTAATAGTGACTGTGTGTTGAATTTACTTACCTCTTTTTGTGCTAGTGTAAATTACAAGTGTGTGTCTTTAAATAAATAATTATATACTTTCACACCAAAGCTCTGGTCAGTGTTTGCTTGTACTACTGTCTCTGTAGCTATTGTGTATACTCTGCATACTGCCTAACTCTTCTTGAGAGAAGTCTGACTGCTCAGCCACAGCAACCAGGTAAATCTGGGTGGTGCAGACTGCTACCAATTGGGTTTACTGCCGACCACCTGTAGTCCTAAGCCTTTTGCAGTGGTCCCTAAGGGAACTGCACAGGTTTCTGCCTAACAATCGGGCTTCGGCTGGCAGCACTGCGTCCACTTTTACACCTCTCGCGAGGTTCCACAGTGCCGGCTGCTATCGAGGCGGCCCAGCCTACTCCCCGCACACCCAGAACAAACAGCGACAACAGCGGATTCAGACGTGTGGCCCTTGTCTCCGCGTTGGCCTCATCTCCTTCCTCTACCTTACCATTTTATATATGCAAACACACCAAAACAGTGGTTAAATAAAATAATGTGTGACAAAATATGCAGGAAAAGGACTGGGCACCGATCCTTCAATATTCGAGAATTTCACATAGAACCAAGATCTATGGTTAGAAAAAAATCTACAATAAAGAACATTGAACAGACACCCCTCCGTCTGCGAAGACCCCTGCTCTTCCCCCTGACAGGTGGTACTGGATCACCAACTGGTTGCCCTGGCATCTTAAACCAGGTCACTTAGTTTCCAGACATCCATCGCACCCAAAGTTGGCATGCATGCGTGGAAGAACTCTTTTTGATCACCAGAACTGTGAACAGTAAACCGAAGATAGTCCCAGCCGCGGGCGAACCTTCGACAGGTCACTGTTGATTTGCTGTAACCGTGAGGGTAGAGCGATTGGCTATAAACTGATAACAAAACTCTATGGAAAAATCTTATTCTCTTTAGAAAAAAACATGTCTTCGAGAGCTTTTCTAGGCCACAACTGGTCCACCTTCATCTCTAGAAAATCCGGATGACTGAAATCTCTGGAAACTGGTAGCGTAATGTCCCAAATACACAGAACTACCACTATCTTACAAGCCTATTCACCAATAAACTCGCATTGCCATTATTTTCTGCACTACAATATATACATTGGACTGCGAGTACCCTGCGCTGGCCCATGCTGCGATTGGTGTTCCAATGGTAAAGCTTGGCGTTTCCCCCGTCTCATCGTATGGCACCAGTCTTACTCCACAGCACCTCTTATTGTGCAGACGGATCTTCTAATCTCTTGTTGAGGGGGGGTCTGCACCAATGTTGCCATATGCCACACACCTCTTCACCCACCTCCACAGGCCTATCTTGGCCCTTCCATTTCCTGCATTCCCTCTTCAGCCTCCTTACAGCACCGGTCACCCTCCTGCACCAGCCAGTCTGCCGCCTTCCGTGCACCACCCATCCCTTCCTCTGACACTTAACAGCTTCGCCAAAAATGCATGCTCCAAATCGCCTTTACTCCCACACTCAATTAGTACCCCAAAGCCCCCACAGAGTGCCCTGAAGTACTAATAGCTGCAAGCCACTATGTGGTCTCTGGATCATTATCAGCCAGGAAAGATCCCCAACCTTCGGACTTGTAGCTTAAACACATTGTGTGGACAGTCCCTTGCTGAATGCTATAACGTGTTGGGCTGTACCCTTGGCTCTTCAGAAGCAAGCAGGGCCTTCTTGGAGCTGAATCATTGTTGTTGCAACAAATGTCACCTGATGGTACCAATGGCAGAAGTAAGTGTCTCCAGCAATTCCAAGTACCCTAGCAGTGGTAACACCGAAAATCCGATAAGGGATATGAGCTTACTTACTAGTTTGCTTATCCCCCTCCTGAAATAGGAGTGTACAGTCTACTTCCCAACTCTCCCTTGCCTGGTCGTGATCAGTGGGGATCTGGCCAAGGACCCCCTCCAGAGTCGACCCTAGTGTGATGGGATTGGAGGACGCATGAAAGCATTTACTTCCCTTCTAAAGTCTTTAGGTCCTTATTCTGCAATTGTATCCAACCTATTGGCTTTGCCAAACCTTGTTCTGGGGGACTTTAAAGACTTCATCCTTCCTACTCCGGTATGTCCTTGGAACTCAGAGTCTGGAGGCACTAGACCTACTTCCCTGCTATTGAAGAACCCCTGGAGCTATAAGTGCCATGTAATTATAAAGCTAGGTATACGATTACTTATATAAATGTATTGTTCCTCACTTTACTACTTAAGTGTGTTCCTGGTTTAATTTATTTTATAAACTGGTTTAACTGTTTCTACTGTAAAGTGTACATGATCTCACTTTGCGATCACAGACTGTGTACATGTGTTTTTATTGACATCTGCTTTGCTTCGACTTGACCTGCTTAGAGATGAATGCCTAATAAATTAGTATAGTCTGTACTTCTGTGCGGACTGTTTCATGTGCTTGCTTTGTGTGTGGTTAACTGTACTTTACACCACTCTCGTCTGCCTTCCTACTCGGTGGGTTATCTTGATAGAGTTTGGCTAGACCCAAGTGTTAATTACCCTGTTCACCAAGTGGGGGGGGCTCACTGAATGCACCCCCATAGTGCTGGTTCTGGAAATCCAGCTCGCAGACAAAGGGACAGACAGTTGGGCAGAGAGCCTGTGTGAGGGAGGACCCGAGCGGGGGTCCCTGTACGCACGCACCTGCGCGAGGGAAGTATATTGGAGGCACGTTCGGATCTCGCACAGCCAGCACACTTCCAACTGTCACACAGCGGTGTTTGCATGCATACTCTCACATTACACTCACCATCGCAGCATCCATGGAAAACATGTGAGACATGTTACAACACACCACCGAAACCAAAGTCAAGAGGATGGAAAACCCACCAGTCACCTCTCAAGAGTATCAGGCCCCCGTCCCCACTCCGTGGGCCATCGAACAAGTAAATGTGTTCAGTATCCTATAGCAAGACTCCTTAAACAGTCCACGCAAAATCCTAAAAACCTGCTGGACCTGCAGGTCGAGAAACTCAGTTGATCTACTCGACCTGAGAGAAAAGCACAGGACCCACAAGCCGAATGGCAATTTCTTTATTACTAAAAAAAAAAACCATGGTGCTCACCTGAAGAAGCGTTTTCTATCCCGGCAATTTTAAACTATCAAAAAATATCTCTGATGAAATTGTAATTTAACTTCTATTGCATATCAGTTAGAGATTCTCTTGGGAATTGTAATAGAGGTCCAAATGAATATTATCAATGAGGGCAGTATGAAATATTTTGCACTTTCTAAGATGGCGAAATGTAAATACTAGCATCTGTGTAAGTCACCTTTTCTGTGTCCAGTGATGTGTCATGGGTTAAAAAAACTCCCAGAACAGGGCGGAGTTACTGTGAACAAGCCACAGGTGTGTGGCAAAACGCTTTAGCTAGCCTCCCTGCCACTGGGAAGCCGTGTTTTATTGTAAAATGTATTGAATTAAAATTTGTATTTTTAAAAAAAGCAAAAAACTGTTGCAGTGCAGTCATTCGCTGTTGGCTTTCCCTGGTTGGATCTTTGGACAAGCTACTGCTGCAGGATATATTTTTGGATTTCGTTGGTGATGGGAGTGCAGCTTCCTAAGAGACAGGACCATGCGGTCCGCGTTTGCTTATATATATATATACACTAGAAAACTAGTCTGAACCTAACAGAAAACATTTTATTTGTTTACTGGAAATACATGACAATGCATGAAACATGATATATGCCAAAATCAAAAGATGGAGATCACAGGCAAACACTACCGCCAGGCATATGTAAAGTGCCTGTTGCACCGGCTGCCAAAACACATTGCATAGTCTTTAGATATGTTATTAAGTCTAAATAACAATATGGCGTTATTAACCCAGTCCACGGGCTACATCGGAGGGTAACGGGCCGCAATCCGTGTTAACGGCCCGAGCAAACCAAGGGTTGTTGACGAGGGCTTCAGGACGTTCCCCTCTTCCCCCCAGTGTAGCCCGTGGAACGGGTTAACTCCATTATCACTTTCCGGTTACCAAAGCGGCATCCCAGGGAGCTAAAATAAAAAAAAGTATTTTCATTCATTCAACGGGACGCCGCACGCCTCCCGTTCAATGAATGAAAATACTTTCCAAGATGGCAGCCGCGGTTGTAGAAGGCAAAACTGTACGGAGCACCTCTTCCATTAACATAGTGGCCAGAAAAAAGAGAAACCGTGAAGCTGTGGCGGCGGCGGGCGGCGCAGCTGCCACAATTGGGTAAGTGGGCTGGGGGGGAGAGGTGGGAGCTAACATTGCTTAAGTGTATGGTTGGGTGGCTAAGATGGCTGAGCGTGGCAGGGGATGCAGACTGAGATAAGGGTTTTCAGCCCGCAATCCGCAGCACCCAATTGGCTGCGCCCCACGGCCCAGATGCTAATGTAAATTGGTACACAGCGATTGTTCCTGCTTGTGATTGATTATCCCACCTAAGTGCTCAAGTTATCAACCTCATAAGTACGAAACCCCCAGCAGGCCACTCGGTC
Source organism: Ambystoma mexicanum (assembly GCA_002915635.3). Classification (NCBI taxonomy): domain Eukaryota; kingdom Metazoa; phylum Chordata; class Amphibia; order Caudata; family Ambystomatidae; genus Ambystoma; species Ambystoma mexicanum. Next base: position 1,000,968,037 of record CM030325.1, read on the forward strand.
ATTAAGTGCACGCTCGACTCATGTGAAAGGGGAACACTTTGGGAGGCGTTGTGACGCATGAAATCTGCTGTCCCCCGCACAAGCCAGGTGTGGGGCAGACATGTAGCAGAGAACACACATATGGTGCATCCGGTCATGTAGCCTGCCTAGATTGTAGAAATACTGGCCTGTTATGCAAAAGCCCAATTTCATCACTATACATCCCGACAGATTTCTGATCAAGGCTAAGGCGCTATGCCACCAGCAACCTGGCTCCCCTCAAAGGTTTGCAGAGATATTACCAGCAAACACTGTGCCAAATCCTGAGACAGGCTGTGCAGTGCAAAACACCTGAAAACATGTATTTTAAAATCAAAGTAATGGACATAAAGTGGGGTTCCATGTAATCTTTTCACAGAGATCATCACAACACTTAAGTAAACTGCACACCCATTCTGGGAACATACCAAATAGGAGTAAAAATGTCCTCCTGCGACAAGGTGGGGCAGTGAGGGAGAAGCACAGGTTGTCTTCAACCCCCTGAACACGATTTCTTTTTAAACGTTTAGTTTTCAACCCTTTATGAACTCATGGCGTCGTTACAAATAACAGGAAGGATCGCAGTCGACAGCGACCCACATTTAAAGACCCCTCCCCCACCTTACCCGCACACCTAACCTCACCCTGTCGAAGTGCGGCTGCTTCTCTGCTGACGAAGTGGTGACTATTCCACTTTAAGCATTTCTCAAGAGTTCAGCAGCTTTTACCAGCTGGGGCATGGGGTGGAGTGCGGGCGTGTGGTGCAGTGAAATCGGTGGCTATTCCAGACACTGGGTAATGCCAGACACAAACATGTCTCTAAAGCACTTCACACCTAAAATGGGAGTGGTTTAACATCTGGGTAGTGAGTGGCAAGGTAGGAACACATTTTCCGCAACTACATCGGGCACAACGTAAATATAAAAAACGCTCACACTCGGCAGCACTGGAAGGGACCTTTCTAAGGTCGCTTGGTTGGTTTGGCGCTTGTGACTGAAATCCATGGGCAAACCAAATGTTTTAGGACACAATTCCAGACAGAAGGCTCAGACCTTTATCATTCAACATCGGATTGGTCGCAGGTTTTGCAGCCGATCATGAAAGGCTGAGCCTTAACCCTTTCCAAAGAAATGCAGAAAACCAAAGTGCCATTGAGTTGGTGGAAACACCAAGAGAGCATCCAACCCGTGGTGCTGCACACACGGTCACATTTAGCTGCAAGATGGAACGGGCATGCCTGTTTGCAGGTACGAGGGATCCGATCAGCACAGTTGCCCGCAGTCATTCCCGTGAAGCAGCTCCCCTCCTACAGCACAACCCTTTTTAATGATTCTCTTTTAGGCGGGCATTTTTATTACGCTAGAAGTTGAATAAGTGTTCAGAAATCCTGCTTATCGAAGACTAGATCTGTGCTGCTCTTTAGAATTCACTTCTAAGAATCAATTTCCGGTCTAGGAAATTGGTATTTAACTGTAGTCGTTTGGAACATGCCCTTTTGTTTAGTGTTATTCTGTCACTTGCATTTTGTTTGATGGCTAGAACGGTCTGTACTGACCTCATGACCTGCCAGCCGCCACCCATTTAATTGGATAGATTTACAAAATGTGTGATTTCAGGATTTGTATATTTTTTTTGTTTTGTTCCAGTGCTCAAGTCCACTTTGTTATTCTAAAGACGTGCATGGATCACATTTAATACAAACAAAAGATTTCCTGAAGGCGCTCGTCGGCCGGTCAACTAGCCTAAAAATAGTACTAGCCACTTAAAAAAAAGTACCCAGCAACGCGAGGGGATTTTGCAAAGCCTGATAAAGGATTCCTCAAAATTGACCACATCACCCGACCCCCATCGAACTGCACTGGCTCCCACTGGAGCACGTATCATCTTTAAGTCCTGTTGCATCATCTACAAAGCTCAGACCCGATATCCCCAAGATACCTCACTGAGAAACTCAGCATCTCCGGAGGCCTGCAATCTACTAGAACGAAGGGAAATGTGCAGCAGGAAGGAATAAAAAAAACAGAAGACAGGCCTTCTCTGCCTATGCTCAAAGACTCTGGGAACCTCCTCCCTGTCAATACTAGACTTGCCCCACCACTGCTCCTTTACCATTAACCTCTACAGTGCAGGAAAGCGCTCAAGACCTTCCTCTGTAAGGAATGACTCCTTCTCACCTAGATTCACACATCCTGCACTCCCCACACTACCTGAGATTCCGATCTGCTCCTCACCGTCTCTCCCCCCTGGTTGCTTGTCCATTGCCCACCCTCACCCATCCCGGTTAGGTCCCTGCTCCCTTTTTCTCCTCTTCTCTCACAGCGTTCTTCCCCTTATGATTCCCGGAGCTAAATCCATGATCAATAAATACCCTAATAATGATAATAAAATGATGTATGATATATTTTATTTGTATCAGGCTCGTACACAAGTGTTTCAGAGCATGACTAGGCAAGGGAGGGGAACAGAGGAGAACACAACACAACAACGATCTTACAAGGCCCAGTGACATTGAGAACGCGCAAGTGCATGGAAGGGGGAGAGTGGAAAGTGCAGAGCAGAGCAGAAAAAATAATAAATAAAAATAAACAGAACATTGAGGCAACAAACAATGGCATTTATAATGAACCTATACACAAGTGTTTCAAGGTGCGACGAGGCAAGGGACGGGAACAGAGGGAAGACAGAGACAACAATCTTACAAGGCCACGTGAAATTGAGATCGTGCAAGTGCAGGGGGCAGGGGGCAGTGCAGTACATGGGAACGACAGTAAAAATAAATAGATAAATAAGCAAAAGGCCAGCTGGTAGCAAGAGCAAGGGTAAATGCAGACATCAGGTGTCAAGTGCTGGTAGGGGGCTGTAGGGATACAGAAAACAGTCACCAAGTGCAGGGGATGCCAAGGAGGCAGTGCAGGGGGGGCAACTGGGGGGGCAGGGACCTGGGCCCGAGATCAGAGGGTAGCCAGGTGACCAGTGCAGTATCAGTTTCAGCCAGGAGTTCAGCAGGGGAGAGGAGGAGAGAAAGCAGAAGCAAATCAGAAGGTTTTGAGGTGCTTCCGGAACTGGAGATGGGTCTCCTCAAGTTTCAGGGAGGCTGTTCCAGAGGGAGGACCCAGCCGCAGAAAGCGATCTACCACCAACTCGTTGCTTGGAGAAGCAACTGACTCTGAGGAAGTTGGAGGCGGATGAGTGAAGAGCTCGAGAAGGAAGATATTTAGGAATAGAGAGTTGAAGGTATTGAGGCCCCAGAAGGCTTTGTGGACAATGCATAGGGTTTTGAACTTAATCCTTGCAGCCACTGGGTGACAGTGCAGAGATTTCAGTACTGGAGAGATACGATCCCTAGGCTTGATGCCACGGACAAGTCTAGCAGTCCTGTTCTGGATGAGTTGCAGAGAGTAGAAGCAAGCAGATTTAGAAAGAGGATGTTGCAGTAGTCGAGCCTAGAGAGAACCAGAGCTCTGGAGACAGTGAGCTTCTGGGGGAAGGAGAGGAAAGGAATAATACCTCTGAGAAGGAGCAGCTGGTAGTGCGACTTCTTAGAGACTTTAGAGATGTGAGGAGAGAAGGAGAGTGTGGAGGCGAAGATGACCAAGATTTTGAGCCTCGTAGGTAGGAGCAGGGAGCGGGCCAAGAGAGGCCGGCCAGAGTGTGACAGGAAAGGAGGGAGAAGGTGTACCGATGAGGAGAATCTCGGTCTTACTGTCATTAAGACAAAGATAAATGGCGGCACACCACTCCTGGATAGCAGACAGACAGTCAGATGAGAGAAGAAAAAGAAGTGGCCTGAAAATGAGTGTCATCTGCATAGCACTGAAAGTTGGGGCAGAGAGCGGCAATGCAGTGGGCAAGGAGTGCCAGGTGTTGTTTGAATAGCCAGGAAGAGGTTAGACCCTGGGAAACACCGCAGGTATAGGTAGAGATAGAAGAGAGGAAGGATCCAAGTTGGACCTGGGAGGGTCGAACGGAGAGGAAAGAGATCAGCCAAGCCAGGGCCGGGTCAGTGATATCCAGGTTATCACGGAGATCGTTGAGCAGGATAGCTTGGTTGACCGAGTCAAGGATCAAGTAAGATGAGGACACGGGGTGTTGGAATTGAGGTTTATTTATTTATTTATTCAAATTTGTTGATCGCACATCAGCCCAGAAGCATCGTGGCGCTTGTTACAGACATCTTAGTTGCAAAGGAAACCGTAGTTACAAGCAGTACATAAATTACAGAGGAAATATATACAATAGCAAGGCAGTATATTTACATGGCTTCCCGAGAGTTTGCTAATTATTTTGCAAGGAACGAGGTTTTCAGTTTCCTGCGAAAGATGGGAAGTGAGTTTTCCGTTCGGATGTCTGAAGGGAGAGCGTTCCAGGTCTGTGCTGCAATGTAGGGAAAACCTAGACCTCCGGCTTTGGCTTTTTTGATGCGTGGGGTGCAGAGTAGGTTAGCGTATTGCGTCCTAGTGGGACGTGTGGAGGAAGGTTTGAGGATGGTATCTGAAAGATAGGACGGGGCAGAGAAGGAGAGGCATTTGTGAGTGAGGTGGAGGATTTTGAGGGTGATCCGTTCTTTGACTGGGTTGGAGAGCAGGTCTTCACAGATGTTCAGGAGAGCAGGTTCCATGCTTCTGGCAGCTCTGAACCCAGACTGATGGGCATGGAGACAACCAACAGATTCAGTGTGAAGATTAAGCTGGGAGATGGCCAGTTTTTCCAGAGTTTGCCCAGGAAAGGAGTGATGGAGATTGGCGATAGTTAGCCGGGCAGGAGGGGTCGCTAGAGGGTTTCTTAAGAAGAGGGTGCACAAGGGAGTGCTTCAGGGGGAAGGAAGACTCCAGTGGCGAAAGGAGTGGTTGCAGAAGTCAGCCAGAGCAGGGGCCAAGGTGTCATTGTGGTCCTTGATGGTTTTGGAGGAACAGGGGAGAACCTGTTTTGACGAGACCTTCATAGATCAGACTTGTCTAGAAACCTTGTCTGGGAGAAAAGGGGAAAGGCAGAGAAGGAGGGAGGAGAGGTGGCCGAAGAAGGGCCAGAGGAAGAGCAGAGAGTAGAGGGGGACTGGGGAGAGGAAGAGAGAGAGGACAGGATGTCCGGAGTTTAGAGATGAAATGAGAACCACAGCTGTGCAGAGGGCCTGAGAGGGGGCAGAAGAGGTAGAGACTGCAGCAGGATTGGCCAACTGCTTGCAGATTTTAAAGAGTTTGTCCGAGTTGTTAAATGCAGCAGAGACGCGGACTTGGATCTCTCTTCCTGGTGCGGACAGGCAGCCGGTATTGCCTTTGGGGCAGGCAGCAGGCCAGTTTGTCAGAGGATGTACCGGAAGCACGCCATTTCCTCTCAGCCACCCTGCACTTGCGTTTAAGGGTGGCGAGATCGGAGTCGTACTAGGAGTTGCACTTGTCTTTGGGCTTCAAGCGGATCCTCATGACAAGGGCAAGAACATCAAGTGTATCAGATATAGCAGAGTGGAGCATGGAGTGAGCTGCGTCAGGGTGTGAGTCAGCCAAAGGCAGAAGGTGGGGGCTAGGTGGGGGAGGTGAGAAAGTGACTGCGAAAGCCTCAAGTGACACCCGCTTCATGGGTCGGATAACCGAAATGGCAGGTGGCAGTGCTGGAGTTGGTTTGGCCCGAGTGGTGGAGAGAGTGGGCTAGGAGGAAAGGAGAAAGTGATCACTCCAGGAGAGAGCAGTGGTGAGAGGAGAGAGAGGGCGAAGGTCTGTAGAGATCAGAACATCAAGAGTGTGCCCTGCAGAGCGAGTCGGGCCAGAGGGGAGGATGGAGAGTGAGAGTCACAGAGGTCGCAAAAGAGTCCAGAGGAAGGACAGGAAGCATCCAGGTGGATGTAAAAGTCTCCAAGAAGGAGAAGTGAGTGGTCAGACCAGGAGGAAAATGAGAGGTCCGCCCATTCAGAGTGGAAGGAAGAGCTCTGACCAGGTGGCCGATAGATGGTAGCCACAGTAAGGGAATGGCTAGGAGAGAGAGAGAGAGAGCCTGCAGATGAGGAATTCAAAGAGGAGTAGGCCTGCGTAGGAATGACAGAGGCAGGAATCCACTGGGAAAGATCAGGGCTACACCCCTCCGGAATGGTTGGACCTGGGCACGGAGAGAATCTTGTAGCAGTCAGGGAGGAGAGTGTCAAAGCTTGTGACAGAGCTGGTCGTGAACCATGTCTCGGTGAGACGGAGGACATCGAGGTCAAGTTCTTCCAGGAGGCGGCTGATGTCAGGAGTGTTTGACAGCTGAGCAGGCGTTAAGAGTGGCAATATGGAGAAGGTTGCCGTCCTTGAGACTTCCGGGGAGGGGTACAAATCAGAGGTACGCCCTGTGGAGGTGTAGAAGACGACTGAGGGAGGGCAGAAGGAGGAGAGGGCAAGGTAGCCAAACAGGAGACAGCAGGGGGAGGCAAGGAAGCCGTGGAGGGAAGAGGGGGCAGCAGAAGAAGGAATGAAATTGATGAGGCACAGGAAGCATTTATCAAAGAGGAGAAGATTGGCCTGAGGGCCTTGGACCAGGACGGTACCATTCAGGTAAACATTTATGATGACCTTAGAGGAGGCGATGAAGGCCAGGAGGGCCTCCCACCAGGTGCCGCCATTAATGGGAGAAGAAGAGAGGAGAAAGCATATTGACCATATAAAGAGTCAGCAGGTCTGACGAGGGAACGAAAAAGGGGATGTCGGTGAGGGTTTACCTGGAGAAGGCACTGGTACAGGTGTCAGCGATGGGGAGGCCTGGGTTGGAGACCAGGATGTCCTTTTTAAACCTCTTCCTAACAGATTTAGTGAGGAGGGCAGGATAGTCGGTAGAGAAGCAGTTAGAAAACATAGTAGGGACAGAGCACCATAGAGTAGGTGGAGAGAGGACAGAAGAGGGGGGATATGGGCATAGAGAACACTAGGGAAGGACGCACGTAGGGGCACAAGCAGACGAGAGAGAGATTAGACAATAGAACAAGAGGGCAGGCGCTCAGTCAATGGTAGAAGTTTGCTAGATGAATGCTTTGATAGAAGTAAAAACCACAGAATGGCACTACTTTCACAATGTCGTTTAAATGCTGGAGAAAAAACACACCTACGTCTGAGAGTCCTGTATAAGGGGAAAAGGCCTGGGTTTCACAGTGCAATTTTGAACCCACCTAAGTCTGAGAATCCGCTATGTGGCAGAGTTGTCAGGGTAGAGTGCAGGCTCCATTAACTAATCTGGGCCACTCCTACCTTGCTTAGTCGCTGCTGTTTGACGGCTGGCCACTGTCTTCCCCTGCTGACACCTGCAGACACAATATGGAGCCACCTTTGGAGGAGCCACCCTTTGCAGAGGGCGCTTAGCTGCAGGGGCTGCACGAGCAGAGGGCTGCACTGGGAGGGTCAGTGATGACCAGCAGAAGCACCAAGCAGGGAAGGAGGGGTGGCTGGGAGGTGGGAGGGAACAAGGAAATGAAAGCCGGGGAGGGGGGCATGGAGGGAGGGAGAGAGGACACCGGCGCTGAAGCGCTATAGCAGCAAGATCAAACAAAGTGAGGCCCAGGAGGGTCTCGTGGCACCAACGCCCACCTGGTGTGTAACGCCAAAAGCCTAGTAATAAAAGTAAAGGGGATGGGGCGAAGAATAACGCTGCATTTGACTTGCTTGCCAGGATAAAGTGTTTGCATGTGTAATTGGCTAGCCGCCCTATGGACCATTTCAAACGAAAGTGGTTTGGTACAGCTCATACTTAATAAAGTTCAATGCAAATAACCATCTACAACATATTTTCAAAAATGATGAACACATTAAGGTAACAAATATTAATATGTGGTCTAAACAAAGACAAAAGGTGTCTCACAAAATCATTTATTTGCCATTTAATTCTTGAGCTAGAAAAAGGGGGTTTGCTGGGCCTTTGTGGAACCTGCAGGGATGGCTGTTCAGTCTCTAGGGGGATTTGTCATGCCATCACAAAGGTATTGTTCCAAGGCAGCCATGCCATACATATTTGCTTTCTCCACCCAATTGTTCGACAGAAGCACTGCCTTGAAACCTGGACTGGCTTTTGCGAGTTCGGTCAGGATGGCTTGGTATGCAGTCACCACTTCCAGACCCACAGCGGCCGGAGCCACACCAGCCAGCAGGTCTGTGATCTCTCCTGGCCATGCCATCTCAAGCACCACTGGCGGCAGCCATTGTAGAAGTGGCAGGCAGCTGGCGAACGCCTGCATCCCAGAAACCAGAGCTCGGATATATCGGCCCAGGCATCGCAGTAGTCACCCGACAGCTGAATGCTGGGCAGCTCCTTTACAGGGTCCAGACCCGATGTGAAGGCCCGGGACAGGAAGCGCACTGTTGCTTTCATAAAGTCCTTGGCTGCACTTTCCTCCAGAACTGAAACACAGAAATAACAGGAGTTATTGGCCTTTGTGAATATGGCGAATGGACGATTTTAAAATGTAAACCAAGTCAAACGTTTTCACTGTTGGCGGTCAGTGGGTTTCAAAAGCCCATGCCTTTAGGCCTCCCCTGTAGAATAATCTATGTGCAGAGTCCTGTCAATGCCCAGGGCTGTTAGTCCTTAGAAATTGTAGGGGTTCGCCTCCTCTTCTGTGGTCTAAACCGCTCTTAGAAACACCAACTCCCATCTGGGTGGCATCACGCCTTCATTGGCAGCCAGAGCTTCGCTACAGGACACATACCACTAGTAGATGTGGTTGGCACTTTGATCAGTACTGTGCAGATCATACTCCATTTCCTTCCCACAGCTGTGGGGTCGCACCCCTGAGGAGTGAAGGACCACATTAATGAGATGCTTGGTGTGTACAGTAGGCAAACACCCCTTGGTACTTAATTTTATAATTTTTTAATCTATAAACCTAATAAATACAAATTTAGCCCCAGTACAGAGTTAGCTCAGAAAGTGCTTTTCTCTAAGCATTTGCATCTAGCAGAATTTCCTATACATGTGGACAAGAAACTCTAATTAAGACCATACAACATCCATGTTAGCATGTTACTATTAGCTGGATGAAGGCCTGGGACATCCTAATCACACGTTGCACTGGGGAGGGGTGTGAAAACCACATACGTCCTCATCCAGTTTTTTTTCTCCATCAGTCCAACCACAGGATTAAATGTTATGTTACTTCTTATTTGTAAAGCGCTGAAGGCCGGTGGTATTCAAAGCGCTAGACAATAGAGAATAGCGGGTACTTCGTAATTAGGCTGCGATATAGGAGAGGTCATGTTTTCGCAGTAAATTTAGTGGCTTTAAAGTTGCAATTAAATTGATGTCTAAGAGATAGTGGGAGACTATTCGAAACGAAGGGGCCGTGGTCCGCAAATCATTCCCCCCCCCCACACACTTTAAAGATGAACTCATGGGATAAGGAAACGATTTTAATGGGCTGCCCTAAGAGTTCTATTTGGGTAATGCTGGGGAACTGACATTACAATCACTTGATAGTACTGGGAAGGGAGGCCAATGCACAGGATATAGAAAGTGACATTACAATCACTTGATTGTACTGGGAAGGGAGGCCAATGCACAGGATATAGAATGTGACATTACAATCACTTGATTGTACTGGGAAGGGAGGCCAATGCACAGGATATAGAATGGGTCTAGTATGGTCCCATGGGAGGGCGTTCATACCCAGGCAAGCAACTTGATTCTGTAGCATTTAGAGCCTTGAGATTAAAGATAGTTGCAGTAATCCAATTCGGATCCAATGGTGGCTTCCAGGGATACATGCTAGGTGAAAGGTTGATATAAATGCTTGAATATGTACTTATAAAAAGGAGCAGATCCCTTTAATGTTAGCAGACATGCCCATAGCAGGGTCACAGGACACGAGATCGGTAAGAGCATGGTCTATGGTGAAATGTGGCGATGCGTCATTGCACTTCTGCACATAAGTAAGAATGGCTGAGAGTATTATTACTGTTTGACGCCTTTGGATTCTACCAGTTGTGACCCATTAAAGTCTTGATAGCTGCCATAACTCATGAGAACGTAAGAAATGGAAACCTAACACAAGTGTGGCCTGAGCGGGCAAGATTGTGTACCATGAAGAAAGCAATGGAGGCTTTGGAACAGGTGAGGCGTCTAGAACAAGGAGAGGCATGGGAATCTGCAGGTCAATAGACCACAGGCATCCGAGAGATTTCAGAACATAAACCAAGACGTCTGAGATTAGCGAGGCAGGGGGCCGGGGAGGGGGCTATTAAGCACATACGAAAAAATATCCAAGTACAACAGGAAATCTGCTCGTCTGTTTCACACAACAGATCAATGACGATAGGGTCTGGAGATACACCTCATAGGCACATTCCCACCACACTCGGTCAGAACTCTCCCCAACTGGCTCACACGCATACCCCATCAACAATGCCACTCCCCAGCACGGCTTCCATGGCATATTACAACACACCACTGAAACCAAAGTCAACAGCATGGCAAACTCGCTGCTCTACTCGCCTCTCCACTCTCTCGTTGCGTACAAGTCTGGGGACAGATACGTCCTTACCTGGAGTATCTGCAAGGGTCCTGGCCATCATCAGGCCCAGTGTGGTCACATTGGCTGCAAGGGCGAGGTTCTCCCTCTTACTCAACAAGGTCGAGAGGGACGTCATTAACATCTTCATCAGGGTTGAGAAACAAGACTCATGTCTACATTGAGAAACGAAAGAACAGAGGCCCCATGAGGAACTCGGCTGCTACATTAGATATAAAAAAATGGTACCCATTCTCACCACTCGGCAAAGCAAACCAACAATAGAGACCGTAACTGTTGGGGAAAGGCTAACAACAAAATGAGGGCGGGTGAGCAAAAACGCATCATGCTTCAATTCTGTGGTTCTAGCTGTGCATGCTCACGGCATGCTCCAGGGAACGATGCTGGACACACTCGGGGGCTCGTAGCTCACATATAAGAAAGCAGCTTCTCTGCCTGGCCCAAAGACAAAGGTATACGACTTCTCTACATTTCAGAGTTCTCTACACAGAGTCTACACCCAAGGACGATAATTACCAACAACTGGAGATCTCTACATTACTTCTAAAACTCTTTCCCAACCCTCCCATGATGGAGTACAAGAGAGGGAGGAACCTTAGAGATAGATTAGTGAAAGCGGAAAAAAGTCCTCCAGACTCACAAAGAATATTGAGGACACATAAAAAGGGAACATTTCCGTGTCTACATTATAGTAGCTGCAGTCTTGTAATTAAAGGGAACACTATTCAACATCCACATACGGGACAGAAAATTGCACTTTGAAACTATGATACTTGCAACAGTACTGGAGTGATCTACGCCATAAAATGCCTATGTGGCTTACTCTACATAGGACAAATTACAGATCAGCTTGTGAAAGATGGGGTGAACAGAAATCGAACATCCAGACCCAGAATCCAAAGTCTCTGGTAGCTAGACACTTCAAGGAATGTAGACACAATCTAGCACAGATCAGATTCCTTATATTAGAAGTAGTCCATAACCCCTCTAGGGGAGGTGACAAACTCAAGAAACTAACCCAGAGAAATTCACCTGATCCACTTGTTAGACACGGTACATCCGAGAGGAATTACCGAAGTGTTCAATCTACACCGTTTCTTATGATTTTATATCTGTTGTTGTACATTCTTATTAAGGCGTGTCGATGCAACATTTCCTACATAGGATTCTCTAAACTCATCATACCGTATGATTTAATGTGTTATCACATATTGAATCATAATATGTCATGGTGTTCATTTTAGTTGTGAATTGTCTTTTAGCCATCATTTGTGTGTCATCCATTAATGTAACTCATTGGTACAAACGGTATCAGAAAATTGTACTGGTCATTCAAGTTCTCCCCTTTTTGTTGACACGCAATGCACCGAATATACACTGATGCTGTATTTCACCAACACAATCATTATTGAACACACTTTAGTTTCTGTCATGATGTCCACAGGTTGGTTAACTTATTAACACTGATACAGTATTTTATCAACACACTCACTAGTGTACACACTTATGTTTCGCTTATAATGTCTGCCGCTCCGTTTAACTTGTTAACCCATTTGGTTCTCCTTTCGTGACCCTTGAAAGAGTAATATATCCTTTGATGACATATTTACAATTACAAGATAATGTGTTATATCAGTCTCTGAAAATGTGCGTATTTCTGTAAGATCATTCTTAATATCTTATATTGAATAATTTCACTTAAGCCAACCGTAACGTTGATATATCTAAGATATATCCTATAGTGTATTTTCGACTCTTTGTTGACTATGTTGAAAGGGCTCTACATTCATCATATCTTTGAACACATGAACGTTCCGCTTTATGGATTTCCCTGTTGCTTCCGTGGTCTTTTCCCTCTAACATCTACTCTTGACACATACATTTCCACCTAGTCCTCTCTCTATACTTGTACACGCTCTTCACTCTTTTTCGCGTAGTTGTAAAGACTGGATGGGGGTGGTCTGTACTTCTGCTCTCTATATGGCAGAGGAGAGGCACAGAGGACCCCAGCCAAGACCCTCTATAAGGTAGCAATGGTCGAGCAATCAAGGCCTGGCTTCTCAGGAGGTGATGCAGGCTGGTTCCTAAGTACAGTGTAGTCCCCAAGCCCTCACAAAGGAAGTCCACACACTGTATTAGTTAAAACACAGTCTTTATATAATTAATATTCAAGGTTATGTACACTATCACAATAACTCACTTTGTGCTCAGAAAATCTACAATGGCAAATATATGCAGTTCTAAAGTGGTACCACATTATTATCAGATCTCATTATTGTACATCAACTATACTCTGGTCAAATGTCACACAGATCAAGTAATACAAGTAACCAACAATAGATCTAGGAGGAAAGCAGTTGATTAGAACAATTGGCAGAATACTGACCCCTACCAACTAGGCACCATTCTGTGTGGAGATCTGCCCCCCCCCCACCTTGGCAACCTGAAAATAAAGATATATCGTACAAGCCAAGTCCATATATTGTTCAAAAGAGTCTTATTTCCTTCTAAAATAGTTCTACAACCCCAATGTACCTGGAATAGCAGAGTTCGTCATCGGTCGTGGACGGATCCTTCTTGAGCGGCTCCCTTTAAAGGCAGGAGCCATGAATCATCGAGATACCACGAGGAAAAAGGGGTGAACGACGACGGCGAGGTGGCAGTTTCGATCCTAGCGGTGCTCGGCGACAACGGAGCATTGGCGTCCTACAAGTAAGAGGCGTACGGGACACCTCGATGACGATAGTTCTGGACTGCAAAGAGATTGTGAAGAACTGTGGCCCAGCAAGGGCATCGAGCCATCCGGCGTCTCTACAGTCGTCAGGTGGCGGAATACCCACTGGCAGATGGTCCTCAGCGGCCGCTACTTTCTCCGGCGGGACAAAGTGGTCGACGGTGCGGGCGAGAGCGTCTTTGGATCAAATGTTACTAAGACAAAGGGAGCACGGCAGCTCCAGTCAGCGACGGCGGTCGTCGACGACGATGGACAACAGTGTCCGGGCGCTTCTCTTTGTGATTCCGCGGCGGTCCCAATTTCCGGTCGGCAGCCTGTCGTAGGTCTATCTACCAGGGAGCTTTGGCAAAGATCAGCTGGTGCACGATGGTCCCTCGTAACTCGGGAAGAGGGCGCCTTACCAGGTCCTCTCTGGGTCAGTCCTTGGGCTTCAGCTTTCAGATTGATGAAGTAGAGCAGCATCAAGACTTCACTTGCAGCAGGCTTCAAGGTTAAGCTTCAGTTTCAACTCCAGTTTCTCTTCAGCTTCTGAACACGAATTCTAGAGTGAGAGGCCCCCAGATATACTAGTTGATCTCCCATTCATTCTGCTGGGTCACACTCGGGCAACCAATCGGTCAGAAGGGCATTCATGCAAGCAGGCACCCAATCAGGTGCATAGTGCATTCAGGCCATTCACTTCTATCCAGACACTCACAACAATTTGTGTATTGGGACAAGTACCCAGCCATCCAACATTCAACAATGCATTCATACTAGGTTCGGGCAGGGCTGTCTCAGTCATTGTGTCAAACACCAGATACTAGACATCCACAACACAGAATGCATATTCGTCACACACGCCATTCACCCAGGTCCCACCCACAGGGTGTACCCGCAACATACAGTCAATGGGAAGGCTCAAGCCAGTCAGGCCTGGACTGCACAACACCACCATATATGGAGCTTTTCTCCCAACAGCCATTCAGGGGCAAGGGGCAGAGTCAGGGCTTCCCAGGACTTTTGGAAAACAAGGTAACAGGCAATAGACAGCAAGGGGCCACAGGGGGCATTCTTGTTTCCTATCATGAATCAACTGATTCCAATGGCAGGGCCTGGGTATCCCAGAATGGAGGATACTCAGAGCACCTATCAAATTCAGAATGGAGCTGCCACCAGCCCATACCCTGCTCTGTGGGCCACACACAGGTGCCCAAAACCATACACTAGGGGCACAGGTTTGAACCCCCACCGATGGGTGCCATAAGGGTATCCCATGGGTCTGTACACCAAACCAAAAGAGCTGCACCACCAGGAGTCCCACATGAATTTCTGCATGGAAAACACAACAGAACACACGATAAAAAGGCAGTAAAGGACAAGGATACGGAGGCCATGTCCCTTCGATGCATTTCCAGCATCACAGTAGTCCCTTCTCTATGTTAACACCTTGTTGTCATGGTTACATCTGAATAGAACAGATCGCATCCGCATCGTGTCTCCTGCTGCGGCCACGAACTTCTCTTTCCGAGTACAGGTAGGCACTGCTGTATATTAGCAGCATGTCCACTTAGGACTTTTAGAATGTAACTTCACTTTAATACATCATGGCATTCCTTTTTTACAGCCACGACAACCTCTATTGATTTCAATACAAAGTGAAACTAGGCAGAGAAGCTTTTACTTTAACGTGGTTCACTGACCTGAACATTCAACGCGCTGTATGCAGAAGATAACAGGACTACTACGTTTGGTGTCCCGTAAGGCAACACCGTGCCCTTCTCATTTTTCACTTCTTTCTAAACGTTTCCGCAAGAGGTTCACTAGACTTACCTTGCACATTTGTTCCTCACACACAGATGCTCGTGGTACTGATACAACACCAGGGTTCCATGCTGTGTTCTAGATGCTCTTCGGTATTATCCAGGTATCTTGTGCTAATCTTTAATTTTTTATCTCTCTGCACTTATGGGTGATAGGCCTATTGATACACATCAACACTACATGCTTCCATTCAGGGCTGTCTCATGGTGACATACTTACCATCTTGAGTTGCTCACTCATGAATTATTATCTAGCATTTTCCATCTTGGTTCTTACTTTGGCTGACTCATTAGCCCGTTGAAATGTACTATATGACCTCTTATGGCTTCCCCCACACAATTATAATTATACTTTATAAGATGTTCCATTTCATTTAATGAAAATATATTCCTCAATTTGTTAAAACTAATATGAATTTATAAATATCTGTTATCCTGCAGACTTGCTATACTGCACCTGATGAAGGGAATCTTTAATCCCGAAACACGTGCTTTTAATATCCAAGTAAAAAGAAGAACTCGACAAAGAAAGTTGTTTGTGTATATTTTCAACCACTGATGTTTATATATACACAATGTATAATCTGCATTTAACCCTATATTGGCTGTCACACTAACAAAGGTGTGCAGGGGACGGGAGTGTCCGATACGTTTCGGACACCACTTTGGTTTTCATGTGTTGTCCAACTCGGTCAGGGTTGCGTTACCTCCCCTGCACCCAAATGTATCATTAGCTAATCAAAATATTTCATAAACCTTTTCTAGAATTAGGTGTTCCACTGTACGAATTGCATTTTTTGGCATGCTAGAGAGCTGTCAGTTTTAGGTTGGTAAAACTATGCATAAAATAGCAATGCACAATAAGACTAGAAGATATATGGGGCAAAAAGCAGGCTTTTCAGTTAATTGCATAACCAAAGGCATTGTGTTGCGGCTATGACCTGGAAGGGACTTCCAGTGATGACTGTATATGGTGCTGCACATGTGTGGTATTGTAGCTGAAATGGCCTATTCTACAAAAGAATTAAAGAAATTAATTTGTTAACCACTAATCTTGAATGACCTCTTTATGTGCTTTTATATACAAGTCTTTAAATCAGAAGGTTCCCATGCCACATTACCTTCATAATCTGTGCCGTCAGGCTCGGTGTTCATTCATGAAACATTTCAATCAGTTTCAAACTGAAGAACCTCTCGGTCATTGGCACAACACACCTTAGTCGCCAAGTTATTGTTGGCTGTGCCAAAACCTATATGAGGTGGTAACATTAAGACACTGCTGATCCGTTATCTTGATCACAATGAGATTATACCTATAATAGCTGGATTCTCCTGGGGATGTGTCTATGATTGGGATGTGGACGACATTGGCGAACTGTTTGAAGGACAAAGCACTGACTCTAGCGCTTCGTTTCCAGAAAAGCAGCACAGTTTGGTTGTGCATTACTGCTTAGGCAACTAATGTGTCACAGTACATTTCTGGAATTCTATCTACTTTTCAATCATGCATATACATATAAGTACGCCTTTGCACTAGGCATAGTTGTAAGTGAAGATGAAGTCTCTATAGTGTTTCAGAAAATGACTTTTCTTAACTTTCAAATGCTTGCATTAAAAAAATCTGCACATATTCCAGAGTAATATTTTGGAGGAGGCAGCTGCCTGTGCATGCAACATTTGCGATTTCTACAATAACGGCTTTAGAGTTTAAACAGGGTTTAGAACAGCTGTTAACATGGGGTTTTCCATAGAGAGAAAAAAAAATCATTTTTCTGAGCAAATATCTCAAAATTGGCTGCTTCGATTTTCCAAATGTTTTGCAGGCCCTTTGATTTGGTGCACTCAAAAAAATCTTGAAAATTGACTCTTAGCGGTTGAAATGTATCTGTATATGACGCATGCGCAATTTGAATGTTTGAGTTTTACAGTTCGTACATTACACAATTAACTTCTCCTAAAAACTCGTGTCAAAGGCAAATCCCAGCTATACATGTTATGAGGCATGCAATAAGGGTGTGGTGGGGTCATTTGACATTAAAACCCTACACGTACATTTTTGATTAACATTGTGTATATTAACACTAATAATACAACATTTTACTATGAACCCTCCAACATATGGTCCTACTGCACGCCCTTATATAACACACTCCTACAACATGCTCCTACCACACATGGTCCTATGACACTCTTATAAAACATACTCCTATGACATGAGCACCTACAAAATGCACTACAATTACTCACACGTCTCACCCAGGAAGTTGCACACACTGTACATTGTAGGGAAGGGTAGGTCAATAGGACCCCTCCCACTGCATGTCCGCCCTGGTTAAGACCCATGACTCGTCGGCAGCCCACCGGCCCCCCGGGCCCAGGCGGCAGGGCGGCTGCAGACCGACACGTGGGGCTGCACCACCACGTTATGTGGCAGAGCATAGACGCCATCTTGTATTAAGCCATCCCCATCTTGCTAGAAATGTGCAGATCTAACCCAAGGCAGAGACGCTGAACGCTGCAGAGTGACCCCCACTTGACCGTGCTCACAGAGGCCCACACTTCCCCACCTCCCACTGCATGGAAGATCCGCTGAGGACTCGTTCTCACGAGTCACCAGACGCGAGCAAACAACAAAATAAAACACTGCAGCTGTTAACCTTCCACAGTACATCATTGCCCCAGCCATGAACGGGAGCATTAGGATGTAACAGACCAGCCCAAACCCTGCAGGCCCTGACCCTGCACCAAGCCCCCCAACTATAGACGGTGTGGCGCCTCACACCCATACCCATCCCGAAAACCCTTGCAACATGTAGAAACCATCTATGTAATATGTGCCTTGTTGACTAACGTTCGCTGCTAATGTAAAGGAGAATGGGTAAAGAGAAAATATGCAACCGATATTGTATATAATGAAGAGATGCACAAAGACTGGACAGCTGATAACAGTGAACAACAACATGTGTTGCTCTCTTTATACACACACCTGCCTGACACTACCTCATGTTCGTATGTCAACTGTAGATGTGAAATGCTATGTAAAAAAGTATGATCCCTAGCTAGTGTTCCATTTTAATGTTAATACATATGAGCGCTCTTAGAAACCCCATGTGTTGTTAGTCGCCCTTCACCCATACGACAGTAAACTGCCTTGTGCAAGATGCCACGCACAGAGCTGCAAGGCCATTTCCCCCTCCTCCTGCCCAGGCCCTCTCGAGATAGCCGGTGTCAAACAGCACAGCCTTGCCTTCCTCCCAATCCTGCTGGACCCATTTCAAGCATCCGCCCCCTCCCCCGTGTCAGAGGCCGCCACAGCCTGACTCCATGACTTACGAGCTACCTGGTCCTAAATCCCACCGCCTTTCAGGCGCAATCACATGCCCCCACGGCCAGTAGTACCGCCAACGACCCCGAGTTAATGACCTAGAAAGGGGGCGCCCACACGTGTACCAACAGATCGTAATACCATCCCTCACCGAAATTGCCAAGGCTGGTTAGTCAAGCACCCCCGCCCATGCCCCTGACTATGCCCATGAGACCAGATTGTTTGAACCTAAGGTATCCTCCAAGCTGATGTATTCAGACACTCCAGATCGCATATCAATGTTCCTGGCCGTGTACTGATCTAAGGTCATCGCTTACAAGAGTTGCAAATCAATAGAAAACATGAAGTGTGACGAATGGTTGGGAATGTGTGGCCAAAAGGGCAAATATTAGCTTAGTTATCAATCGTCGTTACAAGGCATGTCCGGCCCGGCGCTCCACCCCGATGAGCCCAGCTGACCTCTCACCCCACGTGGCGCAGCACCAACAGTCCGCCAATCCTGGAGAAGCAACTGTATACATTGTATACCACCTAGCCATCACCACCCAATCCCTGAGACTCTGTGGCCCTATAGCTTACCTCATGCATGACGTGTATTTGTAATATAACTAACTGTCTTTGCTATTGTCAGACAGAGCGCTCTCGGAGTTTGCAGAGTCCTTTGCATGCCCTATATTGAATTATATAAAGCTCTTTTGATCTCACCCGCACTTGGTCCGGCCTCATTCCCCTTCTGGGTGTGTCCATTATTGCCTCTCACTAAGGGGTGCGTTTCTGGGGACACTTACATTCAACATGGACACGCGCTAACATGCCATCTGACTACACACACTCTTATAAACATATGCACCATCGACACAAGCACCTTTGTCAGATTTTGGCCAAGCTCTGTAATGAAACATGCTTATGTCACAGACACACATATTACATGCTCTTACAACATGCTAGTATTACAACAAGCACTACAAATCAAACACGTAACTGTAAAAAAAGTTGAAATGATTTCAATTTTCTTTTACAAAACAGTTTAGTTAAACATACTACAACAATCATCAGAAAGAAGAACGTAAATGTTAATACATTTACAAAAATATTAAAATCAAATTTCATGGTAACCTTAACTCACCCACACACTTGAAAGCATACAATATTACCATTAAATTATAAACATTTCACACAAAAAAACAATTGTAAAATAAAATTAAGATTCAAAAGTACAGTATAGGTTATGTTAATAAAAGTATCAACATATTTGTGCAATAGAAAATTACTACTTAAACTTAATATACAAACAATTCCTCCAAATAATTGCAATTAAAATACACAAAATATATTCAAAATAAATCTATGATAAACAAGCATTCAAGTGTCATACTTTACATATACAAAAATACACATCGTAAATACAAATAGTTTACTAAAACATAAAAAAAACCAAAAACAAAACTAAAAAGAGTATTAAATTCTATAAAGTACTTCTACAAATATACACACAACATTTAAAGTCACTACACTATGCATAAAAATGCAAACATGTATTGTGTGAAATTTAGTAAATAATGCAAGCTGAAAATGTCAATGAAAGCAGCACAAATTAAAACAAGTGAAAACATTTAACATTTATATTAAAAACAAATATTCACACAACACTTTACTTTCACTATAACGAATTTTAGAGTAAAAACAAAATATTGCAAAACAAAAATAAGGTGAGTTTGGGGTTACCATATTTGATTTTAATAGATTGTTTAAAAAAAATCTATCAAAAGTTTATTATGTTGTCACCTTAACATTATTATTCCTTATATCGGTTGACTTTGTATTTGTTGATTTAACCATAACTCTTTTGTAAAAGAAAATGTGTTTCTAATATATAGACACATATTAGCCACCCTATAGTTAAGGGGAGTCAGACTCCCACATGAAACCTGAAAAACATGAATTGCTAATAACCTTTTACTCTTGCAATGGATTTTGTTGAAATTATGAAGATAACTGGGTACACCAGAGCGCCCCAGACTGTACATTTTAGGAATTATTTCTTTTGAAAAAAAAAATATTTTTCCTGGTTTTGCTATTTGCCAATACTAGAGAGAGAGCATTGTTAGGATGCCGTAGTTCAGGCTCAGCTGGTCTGAGCGCTGGAGCTAGGGGAAGCCGGAAGGGCTGGGGTAGTACACTTGTGCTTAAAGAGTGCTGATTTGCTTATGTAGTGATTAGTGACATGCAATGCAAGGGCATGAATAAGATGTGTTTTGCTTTGAAACAAACTGAATTCCTGTGTCTGATTCTGGCATTCTCGTTTATGTTTATGTTTTCATAGAGATACAACAGTGCACACCATTTCTGGTTTCACAGACCCAAGTCTGGGCATACCATCTCTCACATAGGGAGACAAACAAACCAAAAAAGTGATGGGTGCAAGGTTTTGAATTAATCTGAACCACTTGCATTGCTCTGGGCAACCTTCCACACCACCGTTTTTTATCCCGAGTGGGACGGGTATGCCCAGACGTGGGTCCAGAGTCTGCCGGGCCTAGAGACCCAAGCTACTCCTCACTGATGACACCCAACAAGGCTGAAACATGTCTGGGATGCTTGTGGTCTCGTGCAGAAGGGATGTGACCTAGCAGTTCGGGCTGGACTACCCTTTTGGGGTAGGACCAAGCCTGATTTGCATATGGTTTTTCCCCTTCTGTAATGGCTTGGCGTGCTGAAAAACAACGGTCTGGAGGGTTGCCCAGAGCTGTGCCTGTGGTTATGAATTATTCAAAACCTTCCAGCCATCACCTTTTCGTTTTGCTAAATGAAAAAGCTGCCATCCTTCTTTTCTCTCGATGCAAGTGATAGCCGCGGCTATAGCCAAAGATATCGGATAATGAAATGCAGAAAAACAAGCCACTTGCAGGTCAAAAAACATGAAAATGCCATCAGGGTGGAGGGAGGAGGAAAGAACACCAAGTGAAATTTGGAAGTTGGAGGGGCTCTAGGTACTGAGTTTGCAACACAAAGCTTTTATGTAACCTCAGCTATAGCCTTGAATAACTGATAATTCAAAGCAAAGTGCGTCCCAGAAACACTGATGTGGGCTAAGGGGACACAGGAGATGGCAGGGAGGTGAGCAGGCCACCTGGGTAATGGGGAGATGGCACAGCTAAGGGAGCACTTTGTAAAGGCTTGGGGCCAAAAAAATCTCCCCCCAGCCATTTTTCTGATATTCGCAGCTTTAAAACTAGACATAGCCACGGCCAGGGGCAGTCCCGGCACTGGAAATAAGCATCCAGGAATCAGCATCTGTGCAATAACTGGGACCAGGCCTGCTTAGCTTCAAAGTGAGTAAGGTGCCAACCCACCCAGGCCATATTGCCTAATAAATGAGCACAAGTTACAAGACTACTTGACCACTTAAAGCAACGTGGCCTGAGAGGGCCGGCCCCTTCCCCTCTTTGAAGCTAAGCAGGGACATCCCTAGTTATTGCACGGGTGGGAGACATGGATGCTTGGTTTAGTATGGACTAAAGAGAGCTGTGGGTATAACCAAATGCTATTTGTAGTTCATAGCCGCAGTTATGCGCATGCCAGTAATACTATCCCTACTGTGACGCCCCCTGTACCTATGGTCCTTCACATGTCGAGGACCCTCAGATTGTTTAGTTTGACATGAGGTAGCATGAAGTGTAGCGGGAGTACAGATAAAGCCAGAAAACATCTATGCACCTTATATTCTAAGGGGATGAAGGGTGGATGCACGTGAATCTAAGCAGATACAAGCATCAGAAATAAGATTACAGTGAGTAATGTATCCCTTCTGAGGCTTGTGGATCTGCTTAGATCGCATGCTATGCATAGACTAGTGGCAGTATCAGGAAAGGAGGTGGGTTGTCAGACGGTACGGTAGCAAATAGTTAGCACCGCTTGTCCCACCTGTAAATCGGCTTTAGAATGAGCTCAATGCAGTAGTGCTGAGTAAGGATATGTATGGAACTCCATGTAGCTGCTTTGCAAATGGTTCTAGAGGGACGCTTGCAATAAAAGCCAAAGTAGCTCCTGTACCTCTGGTAGAGTGAGCTCTTGGTGTGAAAGGCAAAGTTTTGTTTGATAGGGAATAGCAGAGTTGTATTCATTTCACTAACCATCTGGAGATGGCGTTAAGAAACGTGATCACCTTCCCTGCCAGGAACTATGGAGACAAACAGTTGGATCTGTTTTTCTTAGTGGTTTTGTTTTATGTACATAGTATAAAATCGTCCGCCTTATATCCAGTGTATGGAGGTTCTTCTCAGCTGAGCTTGAAGGATTTTGAAAAAAAGTAGGTAGTTCAATGGATTGGTCAACATGGAACTTTGAAATGAATTTAGGTGAAAACCTAGGGTGTGTACTTAGAATCAACTTGTCTTTGTGGATAACAAAGAAAGGGAAGAGAGGGGGGGGGGAAAGTGTTTGACTAATGGGACATTGCACTCTCCTAAATCCAATCAGAATGTACTGGATATCAAACTATTTCATAGGAAACTATCCACTATAGCTGCAATCGTCCGAAGGTTGGAACACTCAAGACCAACCTATGTATAGAACAATAAGTAAAAAATGGCCACACACTTTTGTGCAGTGGATTATTTATATAAATTGAGAAAATTGCGTTCATGAAATCCATCTACTACATAACAATCACATTGGAGTATTCAATCAAATCAGATTCCTCTGAGCAAATCAAACCCGTACTGTGTTCATGAAAAACATACTATACAACAATCTCCTGGATTAGATTCCTCTGTTCACACCAGACTTTGTGTTCATGAACAAAACTACTTTTAAATGATAATTTCAAATATTTCAAACAGATTTGGGTTCCTCTGAACCAAGCTAGCCCTGTGTTCATAAAGCACACCACCTTAACAGCAGTTTCCTAAAGGTTTCTATACAAATTAGATACCGCTAGTAAAACAAACCCAACAATAACTCATTGGACAGCATGTGCCAATGTTTCGCCCTGCTTATTAGCACTTGGGTACATAGTCCAGATGATTGATGTACGCGAAAGAGGAAAATAAAAGGGAAGAGGGAGAGAAACCAAATAATCAAAAAAACATCACTGAGCATATTATTCCCAAAAAACCACAAGCACAAAGATGTACATTTTAAACATTGCAAATTATACATGCAGCCCCCTTTAAGATTGTCATTTATCTAGGTTTTGGCAAGTGCCCCAGGCCCATCCCCACTGTCCCAAGCCCATAGCATTTGGACATCCTGAAGTCCATCACTAAACACTAATGTTCTGTGTTCAAATAAACACATTCTTATACATAGGTTAGTACCTAGTAGTCATTACGTTAGTCCTCAACTATGGACATGTCACAATATGCTGTTTTAGCGGAGCCCACTGAACCTGCATAAAAGTCTTACGTTAAACATATGTCCATTGTTAATTTAGAAGTTAAGATTTGCGTGATTTAGGGTGCTTATTATGTATGACGGAACAAGTTCCTGTAACTGTTGTTCTCCAGCATGGGTCTGGCATGGATTCACATGCTTATGAATATTCCCCGTCATCAGGCTGGGAATCCTCGGTAAAGAAAAAATCAGTATCAGTTTCGTTTCTGATCTGTCTTTCTTAGTAGTAACCAATCACTGGTCTCTGGGTCATACTGCCCCCAGCCAATGACTGCCCTCTCCCTAAGCCCCGCCCCTGGCAGCCATCCTCAGATTTGGTAGCACGTAAAGTGGCAGTATGACCAAGTGAAGAGCCGCAGAGGGGAAGGAGTGAGGGTTTGCATGTGAATCCATGCCAGACCCATGCTGGAGAACAACAGTTACAGGTAAGTAACTTGTTCCTTCTCCAGCATGGTGTCTGGCATGGATTCACATGCTCATGAATATAAGAATACATAGCAGTACACACATGCACAATCACGGGAGGTGGCAAGGCTCAACATTAAGCATTACATAAAACTCAACATTAAGCATCTCTTGCCTCCTCACCAGGCTCACCTTAAGCAAACAGGTTGCGTAGCACTGCCTGGCCGACTCTGGACCCCTCCCTGGAATCCCGGTTGACGCAGTAGAATCTCTTGAAGGTGTGCGTCGACCTACACGTTGCAGCCCTGCAGATGTCCAGCAGGGCACACCAGACAAGAACGCCGTGGTAGCAGCGATCAATCTGGTCGAATGGGCTCTCGGACGGCCGGGCAACGGTCGGTTTGCCAACCGATGACAGTGCATGATGCATCCGGAGAGCCATCTGGAAATGGAAGCCTTCGAGAGAGCCTTCCCTTGGTTCACAGGTCCAAAGTTCACAAACAGCCGTGATGTCTTCCGAAAACTCTGTTCGGTCCAGGTAGAACTTCAGCGCTCTAGCTACACCCAGCGAGTGCAAAGTCCTCTCGGCCGGCGACGGGGAAAAAGACTGGTAACACCAAGGGCTCCTTGAGATGGAAGTCCTCAGCACGACCCTCGTCTCGTGGAAAGTCAAGTATGGAGGCTTGCAGGATAGGGCCTGAATCTCTCCCACGCGTCGTGCAGAGGTGATGGCCACAAGGAACGCTGTCTTCCACGACAGGAACTTCAACGGAGCCGAATGCAAGGGCTCGAATGGGGGGCCCATGAGCCTGGTCAGCACCACGTTGAGCTCCCACACTGGGGCTGGAGCCTTCACCGGCAGGAACGATCGGAACAGTCCTTTCATAAATTCCTTCACCAGGCGATGAGACCACAGGGACGACCGTCCTGCAGTTCTGGTGTATCGGGAAATCTTTTTGTATGTATCTTGATGGAAGCATGAGCTAGTTAAGCTTTGGCCAGCGACAGTAAGTACGGTAGCACTTGAGGGGCTGTAATCTGTAGAGGGTTAATCTTCTGTGCACTGCACCAGACAGAGAACCTCTTCCACTTGTGTCCGTAGCACTTGAGAGTTGAGGACGCCCTGGCCTTTGCAAGAACCTCTCTGCAGTCAGCCGGGATATCGTAGCCTCCAAACTCTAGTGCTGCAGGAGCCAGGCCTGCAAGTTCAGCGACTCCGGGTCGTGATGAAGAATGGGCCTCCTTCTCTGGAGAGAAGATCTGCGTCCGTCGACAGTTTGACTGGTGGGACGCTGACAAGTCCAGAAGGTCGGGAACCATATCTGTCTCGGCCACGCCGGTGCGACGAGGATCATCCTGCACCGGGACCTCTTGAGTTGGTTGATGAGCCTGAGCGGCAACAGAGGGAACGCATACAGGAACAGGCCGTCCCAGGGGAACGAGAAAGCATCGCCCATGCTCCTCGGCTGGGGAAACCTGCTGGCGAACCTCTGGCACTTGGAGTTCGTCGCCGTCGCAACAGGTCGATCTGGGGTTTGCCCCCCCGTCGGAAGAGGCGATCCACTTGATCCTGGCGTAGTTCCCACTCGTGGCACGAGCGCAGCTCCCTGCTGAGTGAGTCGGCGATGGTGTTTTTTATCCCTGCTAGATGAAAGGTACCAGAAACATCCCTGGGCAACGGCCCAGTGCCACAGATCCTGGGCTTCCTTGGACAGGGCTGGGGATCTGGTTCCTCCCTGCTTCCGGATGTAGAACATGGTGGTGGTGTTGTCGGTGAAGATCCTCACCACCTTGCCCTTGAGGGACGGAAGGAAGGACCTGAGGGCCAGAACACTGCACGGAGCTCCAGGACGTTGATATGGAGGGACTTTCTCCGTCGGAGCCAAAGGCCTCTTGCGTGCAGATTTTCGGTGTGCGCTCCCCACCCTTCCAGGGAGGCATCCGTCGTCACCGTCACCTGGTATGCTGGGGTCTGAAAGTCTGTGCCCGCTGCGAGATGCGCGCGGGTGCCCACCATCGAATTGCTTGGCGAGATACTTCGTTGAGCGAGATCTTGTCCTCGAAGCTGCCCGTCGCTTGCATCCAACGGGCGTCGAGGAACTCCTGCAGAGGACGCATCCGAAGCCTGCACAGGCGCACCAGATAGATGCAAGAGGACATCATCCCGAGAAGGGACTTGATGGACCTCACTCTGGCCACGTCCGTGGCCAGCAGACGCTGTACCTTGCCCAGGATGGCCTCGTCCTTTCCTCCGACGGCGAGGCCAAACGCGGCTACTGTGTCGAGCTTGGCTCCCAGAAACAGTGCGATCTTGCGCGGGCACCAGGTGGGACTTGGGTAGTTGATGGAGAATCCCAGGTCCGTGAGCAGCTGGACGGTCCTTGCTGTGTGTTCGACGGCGAGTTCCTCTTGTCCTTGCTCGGATGAGCCAGTCGTCCAGGTAGGGGTAGACGTGGATCCCCTGCAGGCGCAGCCGCACCGCCACTGGTGCTAGGCACTTGGTGAACACCCTGGGCGCGACTTCAATCCGAATGGGAGGGCTTGAACTGGTAGTGACGCCCTTGGACTACGAACCTGAGAAACTTTCGGTGTCCCTTTAGGATGGGATTGGAAGTAGGCATCCTCCAAATCCAACGACGATAGGAAGTCGCCTTCCTCCAGCTGGCCCAGCACGTGCTGGAGGGTGACCATCCGGAACTTCTGTGCCTTGATGTATTTGTTTAGCCGAGCAAGTCCAGGATGGGACGCCATCCTCCTGTCTTCTTTCTGACGAGGAAGTATCTTGAGTATACTCCGGAGCCCCGGAGCCTCTTTGGGGACGAGCTCATGGCTTTTCTTGAGCATCGCCCTTACCTCTAACAGCAGTTGAGGGACGTGGTTTTCCTTCCTGGCCACGGGAGGAATTCGGGGGCACTTTTAGAAATTCCAGAGTGTGCCCGTGGGCCAGGGCATCCAGCACCCAACGGTCGGTGGAGATGGACTCCCACACGCTGACGAACTTCGCCAGCCGGCCTCCCACCGGGGTGCTTCGGTGGGGGCCCGACGCAACGGCTGGTTCAGTCTTGCTTGGAACAGCCTTGCCGCCTTGGCCTCCCTGGCGACGACGGCGAGATCCACTGACTTGCCTCGTCCCCTGTAGGCTTCTTGCGACGAGGAGCGGGCCGCCTGACGGTAGTGTCGAGGAGCCGCCGCCGAACCTTTGGAGGCACCTTGCTTGTCCGCGTGTCCGAAAAGGGCGTCCGCCGTTGCTGCAGAACTCCCAAGGCCCGAGCCGTCTCTGTGTCGGTCTTGATGGCCTGCAGTGACTCATCCACTGTCTTTCCGAACAGATTGTTCCCGTCGAAGGGCATGTCCAAAACCTTGGCTTGCACGTCTTGGCGGAAATCCGTCGCCTTGAGCCACCCCCGCCGTCGAAGGCAAACGCTGTTGCCCAACTGGCGGAAACCGGTGTCGGCAATGTCCGTGGCCACAGTTATGGCGTGGTCCGACGCCACCTCACCCTCCTGTAGGATCGCCAGGGCCTCTGCCCTCTTGTCGTCCGGGAGGAAGTCCAACAGGGGGCGATCTTGTACCACAACTCCCTGTCGTAGCGGGCCACATCGCTAGGGCGTTGGCCGCCTTAATCGTCGTCGCCGCCGACGAGATGACTGTCGTCCCATGGCATCTAGTTTCTTTCCCTCGCCGTCCGGTGGGGAGTTCAAGATGAAGCCGAAGCCCCCCCGCTTTCTTCTTGGCCGCTGCCGAGACGACCGAATCCGGGGTCGGTTGTGCCCTAAGGCACAAAGGGACGCCGTTGGGGACTCGGTACTTCTTCTCATACGGTCCCTTTTGGAAGGCGTTGTGAACGTGCATAAGGCTTGGATTGCCATCAAAATGGCCGCCGAGCTGTCTTGTGGCTCGGGCTGTGACAGGCGTGCCGGGAGCGACGGTTGTTCCTCCTCCACGGGAACCTCGTCGTCGCCACCCTCGCTCTCATCGTCCCCTCGTCGAGATCCCTCCCGTGGGACCGGGCCTCTTCCAAATTCTCAGTCAGTTCCACCAGTGTCTTCACAGGGGTCTTCTCGATGGGCTTAAAAGAGGATTCCCTCCGAGGAGGCAGGGAAACTCTGGGCCCCAAGGTCGCCTCCACTGGGATAGCCCCCACAGGCTTTGCCAGGGCCGCAGCGACTTCCTCAATCGAGGCCTTGGCCGGGATCAAGGCCTTCACCACCTTGGGCGCGCTTGAGGCCTTCATCTTAGGGGGAGGGTCACCGCCTCGCTCCCCTTCGGCCTGATCCTTCGAGATCGACCGGGGCCTCTCCAGAAGCTTAGCCGGGTTCTCAGGTTTTCTCTTCCTTGAGCCAGAGCGTTGGCTCGCGGCTGATGGCGTCGGTGAAGGTGCGTCCTGCCTGGCAGCCGAGGAGCCCGACCGTTCGGCGCTCCCGGTGCCGCGACTCGCGGTGCTTTGCCTTCTGTTGGGCCCCGTCGCCGGGGCGCCCTCACAGGACTTAGAAGACCGCTGCTGATCTTCTTCTTCTCACCTGCGGGCTCTTGCTTCCAGCCGTTGGGAGACGGGTCGACGATCCCTATGTCGTCGTTCGACATGTTCATGCAAAACGCACAGTCTTCTCCCGTTTGTTTTCTTGGAGGCAGTAAAGGCATTTTGAATGCTCGTCCTCCTTGAACACATTTTGTAGGTTGCATCCAGGGCAGATCCTGAACAGTTTGCCGGGAGTCGAGCTTCTCTTCTCCTGGGCCATGTTCTTCTCGTCCGCGAGGTAGGCCTCAGAAACTTCTGGAATCCTCCAAGAAGCGTAATTCGACGAAAACTTCACCCTTGAGGGGCGTAGATAAATCCGAAACGGGTCCCCGTTGATCGGAAGTAGAAACGGTGGAGCTTGAGGCTCGATTAAACCGAAAAATTAGATAAAATCTCTTTGAAAAAGCGCAAAACGCAGTAAAAGCTCGAGAGCTATAGCACGAGGACTCCCAACACTTGAACGTGCGGTAAAAATCTGAGGATGGCTGCCAGGGGCGGGGCTTAGGGAGAGGGCAGTCATTGGCTGGGGGCAGTATGACCCAGAGACCAGTGATTGGTTACTACTAAGAAGGACAGATCAGAAACGAAACGGATACTGATTTTTTCTTTACCGAGGATTCCCAGCCTGACCGACGGGAATATTCATGAGCATATGAATCCATTGCCAGACCCCATGCGGGAGAATACCTATGTTCTCAATCTTTCCATCATAGAGATAGTCTTTCATGACTCTGTTGTGTGCAAAATCCTCTTGGTGGATGGAACTCTTTGTGAGTTCATTTATTATATTTGCTTATTTCAGAAATTATAATTAGGAAATACTAAGCTAAGTATTCAGGGTGGACCCCAATAGATCACGTCCATCATGTCATTTGGTAGATACTAATTACCTTGAGTCAGTGAGTATTAAACATTTGTGGTAAGGAAATGTTTCAGAAAGCTTCCTATTGGTTCACATCCACTGGCCGGTTATTTCAATTATATCTGGATTAGGATGGCTAAGAAGGGGTGCTAGCACTTCTACACATACATGAGAATGACAAAGGTTTAAAACCCCACATACCTTTTTAGCAGCTGGTTGAGAATCCTCAGACATCTATTTCTGGTGTCACATTGCCATTGCATTTGTGAGTTTATGCACAGAGTTAGGCGTCCAAATCATCACGCCATGACGTCATGCTGTCCACACTAAGGCAACTATGATCAATTATCTTGAAAAAGGGAGTAGTTTCTTACCTGTAACTCCATTTCTCAAGCATTGGCATCTTTCATGGATTCACATGTTGTGAATCTTCCCCGTCGTCAGGCTGGGAACCTCGGTCATTTTAACTTAGCGTTTTTCTATCGTAAACTTCGACACTTCAGTGTCCTATCAATGTCCTTTTTGGGTGCTTTAGACCCTACCAATAGGACGTAGGGTATAAATAGCCCCACCCCCACAGCTTCCCTTTAGATTTTAACCTCCAAAGTTGAGGCAACCCGCATCAGGTTTGCCTGCTGGGGCAGCCGGTGGCGCATGTGAATCCATGAAAGATACAACGCTGGAGAAATGTAGTTACAGGTAAGAAACTACTCCCTTCTCCAGCATAGGATCTTTCATGGTTTTACATGCTGTGAATAGATTACAAAGAAACCCATACATTGATCAAGTTCAAACAAATACCCTGAAGCTGCAGGGTTTACCTTATTGAAACAGGCGTTGCAGGACCGCCCGTCCCACCTGCACATCCTCACCATGCTGCTGCTCCGGACAGTAAGGCCGGGTAAAGGTGTGCAGCACCGCCCAGGATGCCGCCTGGCAAATGTCCACCAGTGGAATCTCCGACCTTAATGCCGTCGACGAAGCCGTAGACCTCGTTGAATGTGCCCTCAGAGTCTTTCCCAAAGGCTTTCCAGCTTTAGTGTGGCAAAACTAAATAGCAGAGGACACCCAACGAGAAAGTCCTTGTTTGGAGATTGCCTGTCCTTTGACGGACGGCCCATAAGCCACAAACAGCTGTCTAGATTGTCTGAAATCTTGAGTACGATTCAAATAAAACTTCAACGCTCTCCTCACATCCAGCGAATGCAAAGCCCATTCTGCAGGCATGGAGGGTGAAGCAAAAAGTGAAAGCATCACAATAGAAGAGAGTTTGTGAAAGCACTTTTGGGATAAAGTGTGGATTAGTAGCCAACACCACCTTGTCCTTCAAGAACCGCAAGTATGGAGGGTCCACAACCAACGCCTGCAACTCAGACATCCTTCTGGCTGAAGTAATAGCCACCAGAAAAGCCACCTTCCAGGACAAAAACTGCAAAGGAGTCGTTGACATCGGTTCAAACGGTGGTCTCATCAGACCAGACAGAACCACATAAAGGCTCCACACTGGAGGAAATTTCTTGACTGGGGGAAAAGTATGGAACAATCCCTTCAAGAAATGTTTGACCAGATGATCACTAAACAGAGGATCCGCATGTCTCCTCTGCGTAAATCTCGAAATCGCTGCCAAGTTAACCTTTATGGATGGTAGTGCCAGGCCCCTTTTCGCCAACATCAACAGGTAGGGAAGAACCTGCTTGGGTGAAATGCTCAAAGAGTCCACCCCCGGCTGGTCCTTACACCACACACAAAACCTTTTCCATTTGCATGCATAGGAGACATTGTGGACTGTGCTTTTGCCGCCTCCAAAATTCATCAACAGTCACTGGACAGCCTTAGCAGGCCAAACTCAGAAGTCAGGAGCCAAGCCGTCAGGCTGAGAGATCCCGGATTGTGGTGCCACACAGCACCCTTGTCCTGAGACAGAAGGTCCGGCGTCGCTTCCAACCGAATCGGCTCTGCTACGGACAGATGAAGGAGATCCGAGAACCACGGCTGCCTGGCCCAGAACGGAGCCAGCAGAATCACATGGCATGGGTATCTCCGATTCCACTGGAGGGTCCGTAGAATGAGCGGAAACTGAGGAAAGGCATAAGCGAACTGGCCCGTCTACGGGAATGAGAACACATCCCCTAGAGACTCGGGGTGAGCTCACCTGCTGGCAAACTCCCTGCACTGTTTGTTTTCCCTCGTAGCGAAGGGATCCAACGGAGGATGACCCCCTTTCCGGAGGATCATGGACACCTGTTGCTCCTTTAGCTGCTATTCGTGGATCTGACCGACATCCCTGCTGAGCGCGTCCGCCTGTACATTCAGCACTCCCGGCAGATGAAACGCCACAATGCTCTTTTGCTGGACTTCAGGACTTACTTACCTGCAGAGAGTGAGACCTTTCCCCCCCCCCACCCTCATATATTTTTTCTGTGATTTATACTTTGTTTTCTTTGGCTTTGGAGTCTGACAAACTCCATAGGCATCATCTTTACATTGTGACACAAAGCACCTTCGGTGCATTGGCCCAGGGAAGATTTGCCAAAGGTTTAAATACCTTCTATTGGTGAAACTACTGTTTTCAAGAGCAGTGAAGTGAAATTGACTTTGCTTACATTGTGTAACTTTCTAGACCCAGCACACACTATCTTACAATAGGATGCTCTGGAGGGGTTACTTAGTATCCCCTTTGTCTAGTTTCTCATGTAACAACTTTAGGTTACCCTTTCTACAATTAATGGCTTACTTTCTACTACCATTGTGTGTTTTTACCGCAGGCTGCAATTGCAGCCTTGGTAAAGCACCCATGGGGCCCATTTTGTCAAAATGGCCCAGGCTTTTTGCCATTTCTTGCTGTAAAGGTCCTTCTTGAGATTTACTCTGCGAGCTGTTAGAGAGAATTCTCTGAAAAGGCTAACCTAGTGAGTCCCCAGCAGCTTTGCTGAATTTTTGGGGTTTATTTTTTTCTCTCCTGCTAAGAGTAAGATTCTTTTGCTCCCACTCTTAGACATGATTTGAGGTGTTCCTTTAACTTTCCATGTGTTTTATGGGCTATGGGTCTTTTACTCCATAGGGTCTCGTGTTTTTTTGTGATGTGGGTTACACAGCCCCTCCGTGCCGTAACCCAGGGTGTCATAGCGACCCCCCAACATAGACTCCATACCCTGGGACTGACTACTGTCTCCCAGGGCATGTAAAGTCACCATTGGCTTTACTAGTCCCAAATTATGAACAGAAACCAGTACAACCATCATATTGTGGACGTACTGGTCGGGGCAATTCGAATTGCCCCGGGGTCTGTTGTTCGAGGGGGCATGTCTCCGTCCCCCTGATCGAGTTTTGGCTGGTGGCAGTGGATACTACTTTTTATATTCGACCGCGAATATGTCTCTATGGGATTTTCCCATTGTTCGAGGCTACCAACTTTAATTATTTAATTCTTATAGCCTCGAACATAACGCCGGTTTATTTAATATTAATTCACCGGTTGGTATTTTTTGCCAGAACTCGATTCTAAAATGGCGTTTGTGTTCTCTTCTGTGACTCCAACCCAAGTCGAGCCCTGTGTTCCACTTTTTGGCGGGCTTCTCCACAGAAGCCTCCAAAAGTGGTGCCACTCTGTCTGGGAACCACAGGGGGGTGGAGGGGTTTAGGCACCCTGGACTGAGTTACCTTGGTAACTCAAGTCGCACTCTTGTGTGATTGGCCCAAGTGGTGAGCCGGCCGACTCACCACTTAGCATGTTTGATTGACAGCTAGGCTGAGTGAATGGGGGTGTGCTGCATAAAAGCAGGGCTTTGGGGACTGGAACTTCAGAAGTCGCCACAGGACCTAAGAATCCGAGGAGGGAGAAGCTGAGCCGACCTGCAACAACACCACACCGGTGGAGCCCTGCTGAACAGTCTCACCACTTTCCTGACGACAGAGGAGATCTCCAGTCCGGAGAGTCTTCTTCCTTCGACTGGTGGGGATAACCAGTTCGCCTTCTTTTCACCTTCCTGGAGCATCTCGTGGCCGCCTTGCCTGTGCCAAGCACCCGGCAATCGGAATACCACGGTTTACTACTACCGCGAAGAGAAGGGTAGTGCCTTTTAACCAGAGAACTCCGCAGCTGGTTTATTCCCTGGCAGTGCAACAACCTTCATCTTTCCTCCACGGCGAGACCTCTTCTTCCTCCTCTGGACGAAACACTGACTTGCACCTGCTGCCAGGAACAACTGCCCCCGCTGGAGCTTCCTTCGCACTTAAGGTACTGTGTCCCGCCTGGCTTTCCTTGCGACAGATCGTTCGGGGTGACCGTAAAGCCTCGACTTTCTAACCTGGGCTGGCCTGGGCAACCTAGCTAACGTTTCCTGACTTTAATTTCATCCTTTTTGTGCGAACTATCTACAAAGACTCTTTGGGCATAACCCCCTGGTGAACCTGGACCCCTTCTGCTTGCTCTCTCCAAGAGTGGGCCTTGCAATTGACTTCCTTGCTCTCCAGTAGAACTCTGCCTATCCTGCCTTACTGTGGTTCTTTGAAAAAGTATTGAAACTTGTGTGCTTCTTTAACTCTGCCTTTTTCCCTCCCTTTCTTTACAACTTATTAGAGTGTCATCTTATGTTAAGCGCTCACCTCTGTCTGAAAATAAGTGGTGTTTCTCACTAAGACTTGTCTAATAAGTGAATTGGGTTGTATATATATGATAGTGACTGTGTGTTGAATTTACTTACCTCGTTTTTGCTAGTGTAAATCACAAGTGTAAATTGTTTTAAATAAATAATTATATACTTTTACACCAAAGCTCTGGTCAGTGTTTGTTTGTGCTACTGTGTCTCTGTACCTATTGTGTATACTCCGCATACTGCCTAACTCTTCTTGAGAGAAGTCTGACTGCTCAGCCACAGCTACCAAGTGAATCTGTGTGGTACAGACTGCTACCAAGTGGGTTTACTGCCAAACACCTGTAGTCTTAAATCTCTTGCCGTGGTCCCTAAGGGAGCTGCACAGGTTTCTGCCTAACACACGCCAAACCAGGTTTGGTCCCTTTGTTCATTTTGTCTTAGATGGGTTTCACTGCTGAAGCCCGCCTCTGATGCCAGTGTGTCTGGCAAGGGCAGGAAGTGAGGGAGGTGCCCGAAACTCCCTGTGCTTAATCTCCTAGGAGACAGGAGATCACTTAGAGATGATTGGCTGGCTGACTGTCCTTGGAGGACAGCCACCCTGCTAAGTGACTGACAGCTAGGCTGGAATGAATGGGAGAAACCTGCATAAAAAGGCAAGGACTTTGGCTTGGAAGGCAGAGTCGACCACTGGATCGAAGGAATGCGTAGAAGAACTTGTAAGAGATGCCTGCTGCAACTCCTGGACCGTTGGTTTGCCCGGTGAAGCCGTGCTGCTGTGCTGAAGCTCTGAATTCGTCTCGACTAGAGAAGTGCTGCAAGGACGACTTCTCCTCTTGAGTTGGTGGGACCAATCAACTTCGAAGTGAACTTGTTTGGACATCCTCTCGGAGCTGGCCGTAATTCCACTGCGGCAGCTGTTGGAACCGAAGTGCCAGGGAGAGGAACACCAAACGGAGTGAATCGCTTTTAAGACAGACCTGTGCTGAAGGAAGATTTCCCCCCGGACTCCCTTGAAGTAGGACCAACTATGCCTGAGCCACCTCAACAGAGTGCTGGACCCCAGTTGCAAGGAAAGTCCAGAGTGGTATCTGTGAGACCGCAATGGTGCCATTTGCTATAGACGCAAGGAGCTGAAACCACGAAGTGCCGCTGAATTGAAGTTTGCCAAATGCTGCCGCTGACCTTCGAGTTGTAGTGCAGGAGTCCCCAGACATCCTCCCTTTTGTCCCCATGACTGAGGCCCAGGAACAAAGGGATCTGCAGAGCTACACAGGAACAGAAGCCAGCTGGAACCATTTCTTCTAACGAAAGGTAATGTAAAGTTTGAGAGGACTTACCTCTTGTGCTTTACCTTTCCTCCATGAAGGAGTTAATTAATTTGCATTGGAGGGTTTAAAAAGTAATTACCAATTCAATTATTTGATATCTCATTTATTCCCCAATCTAACCTTTCCACCAACTCAGTATTGCTCTGATCAGAGAAACTAAAAGTGTGATTTGAAGTGTTTTTTGAAGTGTTACATGATTTTCTCCTTCTGAAGAAGGCTTATATAACTGACTGTTAAATAAATTAATATTTGTTTAATCAGGAAACCTTGAGTGTAAGAGTTTATTTGAATAATTGTCATTGTAAATCTCTGTGTAACTCCACTACAGCTCACATTGACTCCTCTTGAGATACGCCTTGCTGCTCAGCCACACTACCAACCGTGTAGTATAGACTTATACCAAAGGTTGGGTTTCTATTGCCAGGAGGTCATGGTTGATGTAGTCTTCCAAAGGATACAGCACACAGTCTTGCCTCACAGGCTCTCACACAAACGGCTATCCCATGCAGTTGCAGAATCCATGGCAGGAACTCTGGACCCGAACAGGAGAATATCATACAACAAACTATTGAAAATAAATAAAAGAGTGGCTATAATGGTATGATGTTCCACAGGGTATTATAAAGGGGCATTTTTCATTATATTACACCCACAATTGAGTGTGCCCACAACGGCTGTTCCCATTTTCATACACATGTTAAAAGTGTGCGTGCCAAAGCCCAGATAAAACACACACCATGCCCAAAAAATTGTAAGACACTTAAACATGAAATGTTTTTGGTAAAGAAATTGAAAAAAAAATAAATAAGGTATCCTAAGAAAAAGTTGAAAAGGGCAATATCCATCTAAGTGTCAAAGGTCGACCGGTTTCAGTGACTATCTAAATCGGTCACTGAAATCGGTCTCCAAGACATAAGGATAACATGACTATCCCTAGATACTGTGTGTGCGAGTGAAAATGGCCATCTTGGGCCACATACTGCTCGCATCCTATTGCTGGGGACTCAAATCTGCCTGAGCCAGTCCGAACTGCTGTATTCAGGTTCCTGTCTGCGGTAGTGTGGATTCACTTCCTTTGTGTAGGAGCCTTTCCTGAATGTATTAGTGTGTTTGGAAGGATGGTCTGCCATTGGCCGACTACCCTCTGTTTAAATTATGCTTGGTGTGAGATTGGGTGTGATGCTCACACCTGCTTTCGGAAGGGGAGAGAAGATGACCCCTCACCTATTCCCCTAATCTACTGCTGGAACTCTGTGCCCAAACTCCTGGAAGGTTTGCCTACCGAGGAAGGACATAAGCTCTGCACCAACACCGGTTAATGGTCCACCAAATCAGATAGCAAAGGACGACCTTGCCAGAAGGAACTGACTACAGCGTTTTTCCTCCGTATTCCGTATGACAAACTGAACTACAGCTTCTGCTCCAAGGCCTTGCCTCTCTGAAGGTCCTGACCGTACCTACATTGCCAAAAGTCAGAACACTTTCACTACCATGAATCTGTAGACTCGCTGTGACGAAACGACCAGAGTTTCTCCATTCTAGAACATCAGGCAAGTGCCCCGGTTCAAACTCCTCCATCTGGAAATTCCCAAGGCCTATGTTGCCTTCAACTGTGCAACCACACCACCAAAATCGCCTACCACTGTGACCCTGCAAGACTTTCTTCCATTATCGTTCTTCCCTGGGGCCTTCCCAAGCCAAACGTTGCCTCAGAAGATGGATCCTGTGCCCGAGGATGACAGAGAAACCCTACATCGCTGTCTAACGCAAATTGCAGCTTCTTCACCTTTCAGTTCCTACGACGAAGGCCTTCAACGTAGGAACCACTAAATAGCCAATTGCTCCACCGAAGCCTCTTGTACGGGTGTGTTTCTGAAACTCAATGTTGGTTTCAACAACATTCACAGTGACCCTGCTGGAAACCGCAAACTGCCTGTTGCAGAACTGCCTATTCAGGCCCATCATATTTCGGTCACGACTCTCCAGAGCTGCGGGCGTGTCCTTTCGTCTGCGGTGTCTTCATTTCTGGCCCCCTCTTCATTACCAAAAGGTCTCCTGTGGGACAAGACTTCACACTAGAAGACCAGAAACTGCTCCTTGGGACATTTTGGCAGAAAGCAACTCTATTTTATTTTTACATTTATTTCAGCGCACCAAACCCTTGGGCATCAGGGTGCTAGTTACACGTGTGAAGTGAAACATTCTTCAAAATGCAAGCCCAGGCATACGGGTTGCAGCATAGAGGGAGTTCTTGTGAAGCATAAATGAACACAGCCACGCCTCATGGTACGGCAGGTACATTGGATATACAGGGTCAATCAGGTAGGTGCATAGTCTGGCAAGCCATGCCTCATGGTACGGGGGCTACATCAGATATAAAGGGTCCATCAGGTAGGTGCATAGTCTGGCAAGGCACGTCTCATGATACGGGGACTACATCAGATATATATATGGTCAATCAGGTAGGTGCATAGTCTGGCAAGTCACGTCTCATGGTACGGGGGCTACATCAGATATATAGGGTCAATCAGGTAGGTACATAGTCTGGCAAGCCATGCCTCATGGTACGGGGGCTACATCAGATATACAGGGTCCATCAGGTAGGTGCATAGTCTGGCAAGCCATGCCTCATGGTACGGGGGCTACATCAGATATACAGGGTCCATCAGGTAGGGGCATCGTTTGGCAAGTCACATCTTATGATACGGGGGCTACATAAAGATATATAGGGTCAATCAGGTAGGTGCATAGTCTGGCAAGCCATGCCTCATGGTACGGGGGTTACATAAAGATATATAGGGTCAATCAGGTAGGTGCATAGTCTGGCAAGTCACGTCTCATGGTACGGGGGCTACATCAGATATACAGGGTCCATCAGGTAGGTGCATAGTCTGGCAAATCACGCCTCATGGTACGGGGGCTACATCAGTTATACAGGGTCAATCAGTTAGGTACTTAGTCTGGCAAGCCACACCTCATGGTACGGAGGACTACAACAGTTATACATGGTCAATCAGGTAGGTGCATAGTCTGGCTAGCCTGCCTCATGGTACGGGGGCTACATCAGATATACAGGGTCCATCAGGTAGGTGCATAGTCTGGCAAGTCACGTCTCATGGTACGGGGGCTACATCAGATATATATATGGTCAATCAGGTAGGTGCATAGTCTGGCAAGTCACGTCTCATGGTACGGGGGCTACATCAGATATACAGGGTCCATCAGGTAGGTGCATAGTCTGGCAAGCCATGCCTCATGGTACGGGGGCTACAACAGTTATACGGGGTCAATCAGGTAGGTGTATAGTCTGGCTAGCCATGCCTCATGGTACAGGGGCTACAACAGTTATACAGGGTCAATCAGGTAGGTGCATTAGTCTTGGCAAGTCACGTCTCATGGTACGGGGCTACATCAGATATACAGGGTCCATCAGGTAGGTGCATAGTCTGGCAAGCCACGCCTCATGGTACGGGGCTACAACAATTATACAGGGTCAATCAGGTAGGTGCATAGTCTGGCTAGCCATGCCTCATGATACGGGGGCTACATAAGATATATAGGGTCAATCAGGTAGGTGCATAGTCTGGCAAGCCATGCCTCATGGTACGGGGGCTACATCAAGATATACAGGGTCAATCAGGTAGGTG
Organism: Ambystoma mexicanum; assembly: GCA_002915635.3. Taxonomy (NCBI): domain Eukaryota; kingdom Metazoa; phylum Chordata; class Amphibia; order Caudata; family Ambystomatidae; genus Ambystoma; species Ambystoma mexicanum. The sequence goes on from CM030325.1 coordinate 1,001,007,143, forward strand.
CATAGTCTGGCAAGTCACGTCTCATGGTACGGGGGCTAGATCAGGAATAAGGGGTCGATCAGGTCAAGACAGGTAGATTACATTTGCAGCACAAGGCTGCACAGGTCATAATGGTAGGTTACCTTTGCAGCACAACACTGCACAGGCCGTAAGAGGTTTTGTTAGTAGACGTGCACTGGAAAGTTACAAAGAGGTTACTACTCCAGTACGAGGCTGAAAGGTCATAATCGTGTAGAATATGTGGTTACAAGAAAAAGAAACATCTCCAACACGAGGCTATCAGACTTTGTTCGGTAGGGGCAGTGCACAGATAAAGCAATGGTACAGACAAGCAGACATTGTGAATGAATCCTGAAAGGAGAAGCAAGGCAAGCCTCGGCTTGCTGGGGAAAAAGGTGTTGCAGAACCAGCAAGCGTGTTCACAGCCACTTTGCATGAGGAATAATCCCACCGAAGGCTGCCCAAACCTGCACGACTGGCCCCACTTTGTCTCTTCTAAAAGTCTATGGCCTAGATAGGAAAGGTTTACTTGCCTCCGATTGCCTTTTCCTTCCCAGGCTCAAGTCGACGGGCCATGCGGGTGGATGGCATCCGCACATTTTTTAAAATGGCGGACGACACCCCCACCCCGGCGCCCCCGTGTGTCGAAGGAATGGAATACCTTTCTTTAAACATACGCATTTGGCATGTGCAGTGCCACGGTCAGGATCCAAACCAGGGACGCGCAATTCGGAAACGAGACACTTAGTAAGACCAAACAGATAGCATAGAACACTGTTGTGTTGTGTATTGGCCTCCTCCTAACAAAGGATGTCTTGTGAAAGATTCAGTCTTAAAAGGTGGGCACCTTTTTTAGAATTACCCGGCAACGAAATAGTCAAACTGTTCTTTTTGCATATGCTTATTTGGTCGTTGCGCTTTCTCACTTGTTAAAGACAATTTGAATGGAATTTGCATGTTTGGTTTTGGGATGGTTTGATTGATATGATAGGTTATTTATAACAGGCTTAATCCCCAGAGGTTTCTTAGCGCGGGCCCGGGATTGAACCTGTGTTGCTCTGTGTCATCTTGCTTCCAAGGCGAGCACGTTGCCCCCGAATTATCCTCCCGAGATTTATAGGTTATTTATAATGCGCCTATACACAGGTGTTTCAAGGCGCATTCAGTTACTGGGGGGCTTGAGCCCTGGGAAAGACTATTGAATGGTCCGTTTTCTGCCTGGCCATATATTGCAATGTGTTCAATGTATGGACTGAGGCCTAGCTTTTGTCTGTAAATCATGCACTAGGGTATAGAATGAATATTGTCTTCACCTCTATGCCGCGTTCTCCATACTCCCACCATTCTGAGCGCGACACAGGGTCCTTCTAAGACTCCTACACCAGCCCTGGAGTCTGAAGTCCACTGCTGTAGACCCATTGGTGCGCCAGAACACCACGGAGTATCCGCATATCCGCTCCGACTGAAGTACGCAAACACCATTTTACCGTCAAAGAAGAACTCAGATTTCCTTGTGAAACGCTGGACATTTAGCGCATTCGTTAATTAAATGGTGTGATCCTAATTCAGTGGAGCCAGTGGAAAGGTATCTGGCAAAGTATTTCCAACTCGCTGGCAAATCTGAGCCGTAGTTATGCTTTGCTGCCCACTAGTGGCAGTACTAGGCAATTAAAACAAACCCTTTTGAAAGCAGATGCTGATTGGTCCTCCTGCAAACCTTTGAGAGGGGCACTAGCAAAGTGAATATTCGATCAGGACCGATTTCGCTCCCAGCGACTGGGAATTTCAGACCCTGGTGGTGATGGCATGTTCCTGAATGACCCAATACACTGGGGCACATCATCAATAGCTATGGTCTTTGTTCTAGACTGAACATGGTTTAGCACAAATCTTGCCTTTTTATATTGGGTGGTCCAAAGGTTCGATGCCCTAGAGACCTTTCCCAGTACCCTGGGCACGGGCCACGTTTACACACCCAGGGACCGGCACAGATCACAATGTATCTGACCAGCTTCAACACCACGTTTGCAGAATTATCAATTAGTGAGATCGTGCTGTTACGATTACCATGTCCCGAGCTACCTTATGGGTTAGAAGGCAACTTCAAGTTTATATTCCTCACGAAAGAGAATTCTAGAACCTAGTGTTCAAATTAATCTGTGTCCAGGGTAGATGTCGCGAGAGTCGATCTAAGTTTTCTGCCACTGTTATGAAGATGGAGGAATAGGTGTTCCAGTCCGAGTGATAATAGCAAGCGTCTATCGTTTGACCCGGACATGAACCTGAAAAGACTCATGCTGGGTGAACTGATCAGCCCCAGGATTTTGGTGGTTCGGGGTGCACAATAAACATAAGAACATTAGGGTGAAGGTGTGGGATAGTGTTGGACAGAAGCTCTGCTGTAAGACCCCTGAACATTTACTTTTCCAGAACTGGTTCTTACCCATTTTTCCTTAATGAACTCTAACATTCCACTAAGGGAGCAACTTTGTATTTGTGTTCCGTGAGAACGGGGTTGCATCAAAAGACACCCCATCTTTCCCTGGACAAGGAAATTGTCTAGGTTTGCTGCAAAAGCCAGTGGTGGAGGCCAAGCCAAGTTGCAATGCTTTGCGATGTCATTACAGTGGGGAACAGTCGACTATTCCCTGGCAGAGGGCCACCGGCATTCATTCACCAATCATTTCCTTGGAGTGAAATGCTACAGAAGTGGCCATATCCGGCCACGGACCATACCTTTGGGGAAGCGCGAGTCAAGAATGGCCAAGACCAGATTTGCATAGTTAATTTAAAGAATATTTGTGCTTCAAGTTCGATTCCACATCCTAAATGTTTGTGCAAGAAGCAGTGCACACTTGATTGGGGCTCCCCTGATCCCCAAGGACCGGGTGAGCACTTAGTCTCAGATCTTGTCCTGAAACTGCTTCATACTGGGATACTGGTCCAAATTCCCAACACTCAACTACTTGTACACTCACTGCATACTGGAATGCTCAGTTCCGAATTCCCAAAATCAATTAGGAACTACTTGTTCTGAGACTACTATGATGAATCTGGCAATGTCATCACTGCTTCCATGGGGAAAGCCTTCCCCGTCACGTGACCAGGGTGAGGCAGGCGCTTCTTGATACGAATCCTGGGGGTGGCTATTTGAGGGAGCATCCCAAAGTGGAGGCATGAGGCATGGGGGGTAAGGGGGGGTTGGAAGTAAGGGTGACTTGCCTGATGAGATATGGTATTACCCTTACCAATCCCAGATGAATAACCAAGACCCATCTCCCCAAACAACCATGGTCTATGGTAATGTGAAAAGGAACCACCCCTGTATTACCTTTTGTAAAGATCTAAAATCTTCCCCTACAAACCAGGCCCCCCGTAAGGAATAATAAAAAAACAACCCAGTGCCCACAAATCTCCCCTCGAGATCCTGTGGTAATAGAAGGATAGTATGTCTTTCTGAAAGTCCCAACTCCCCAGTATTTCTACAGTAAGATGTGACGCAATATAACGTTAAACAGAGACTTTCATGCATAAATAACAGGGAAATCCCTTTCTCGCCTTGTCCCGAGTAGACTAATGAGGACGATGAGGAGGAAGAGAATAATACAAACTTCCAAATTGGGGCCCATATCGAACATTCGTCTTTAAAAAGGTCTGTGGGGATTGTGAGAAACCAGGTGGCTCATCCACTAGTCCCCGGGGATCTATCATCCAGGTGGCCTCCCCGGGGATCTATCATCCAGGTGGCCATCTCTTTTGGATCCAGTTCCTGGGCGTATACCAGTGCGAAGGATCACCTGGGTGAGGGGTCTTCAGGGAGTGGGACACCGAATGTTGAGACGTGGTATTCCCCTTCCTTGTAACACCTTTACCACATCCTACCAGGTAGGATATTTGGGAACTCTACCACCCGCCGCCCCCCCGCCTTCACAACACAAACACTTTCTCACAAACAGCCCGCTATGTGAGAAAACAGACTAACACTCAAGCAGTATACCGGACGTGTCCCAATACAATGGTCATGCGAGGTCAGGCAATTACTGACCATCATACACACCTGACTTCCGTTACACTTCCCCACACGGATAAAAGGCGGAGCACGAGAGCATACTCTGAGAAAGGTAATGCACACGAGGAGACAGCAGTTTCGAGGCAGTAGAGGAAGGACGGCAAACCAAAGGTAATCGCAAGGAGAGAAATTCCCTTGACCTTTTCGACAAGGAACCGTTACTTTCCAGAGACCTCGAGAATAGAAAGTGAAAGACCAGGAAACCAGGCTGAAGAATCCTGCATTGTGTGTCAGATAGCCGGGGCCCTCCCGTGTCAATAATCAAGGCGGTACCATCCTTGGCTCCAAGGACAAAGCCGCTTCAGTGAAATCAACACAGCCGGTGAGTTGGGGAGACCAATACAAGACAGGTCTGTGTTCAAGCCAAGGTTTCAAGCAGCAACCTTGTATGGCGAACGAACATTGTTAGCGTGTGATAAGAGACGCATGTGAAGTTCAACTGCCAATGAGTGATTGAACTTTAAAGCAAGCTGCAATACCTATGACAGAGTGATCCGGCACGGATTGGGTGCTCAATCGATGTGGAAGGTGCTGCAGGCGTTTCTGGTCATTTACTTCTTAAATTCTACCATTAGGCGAGATCGAGGTAACAGCCTTCCTTTGTGACATGTTAAATTACAACTAGGTGGAAATTCCACCTGACACAAATACATTTTGTTTTTACTTTTCATGCTTTCCTCCATACTTTTTAAAAAGCATCCGTAATTTACTCCTGCAGCACACAGCACCTCGTGTGCAGTGTTGCTGGGAGCCCTTTGGGCTTTAGTTTTTACATTATTTTATTTTCCTTGTGAGAATGACTGTTCCCAAAGACAGAAGGATACTTTTATCCGGCTTACCTTTTCTTTTGTGAGATCAGCACACACCACCTTATGTGGAGTGTGGAGGGGTTACTCACTGCTCCTGTAACATTCCTGTTACAGTGACAAGCATACCTGAATTGCTGGTGGCAGTGGACATGTTCTACTGACTTTTGTGTGTTTTTACTACCCTTGTGTTCACAGCCGCACTAGTGTACAGAAAGGTCACTATTGACCCAAAATGGTGGCTATCCTTTTTTCACCATTGCTTGTGTGCCTGTCCTTTTTTCTACCACCCTGCGTGTGGCAGGTCCTGGTTTGACTTTGGTCTTCCGCAGGAATCCTTTGGAAAGCCCGCCAAGGCTCCAAATTGTCTGTGAAGACATGAAACGAGGGAGAAGTCCAAACTCTGCCACCCTTTATCCTCTGGCATGCCTGCCTGGATCCAGTTCCAACTGGGAGGCTGGCTGTCCTAATAGGACAGCCACCACCCAAAGTGTGAATGATGCATGACTGTTGATTCGGTGGATTCCTGGATAAAAGGCGAGGATCCTGAGGCAAAAGACAAGTCAACCACTGGAACAGAAGAATTGAAGTAGACTACCAGAGACTCCTGCAGCACCTTCCAGCAACCGGTGAAGCCCACTGAAGTGACTGCTGCGATCCTGACCCAGTTTTCTAATCAACAAGCAATGCTCTAAAGAGGACTACTTCCTCCCTTTGACTGGTGGGCATAATCAGTCCTAAGGCGACATGCAATTTGAGCCATCCCATGACATGCTACAACCTCCCTGGGCTGCAAACGTCAATACCCTGGAACATGCGACAATCCGGCAGTTCGTCTTCCTGTGAACAAACTCTCCCGAAAATATGGTGGACCATGCTGGACCTCCAGAGGCAAGATCCCATCCTCTAAGTTCCCTCACCAGAGTGCAGGACCAAGCAAGTGAGAAGAATCGATCAGACGAGAAGCGTTCTACAGAGGTGTCTGTGAAAAGGCACTAAAACCACAGACTTGCATTGGAGCACGAAGACTCCTTTGCTAGAGGCTTCCTCTCTCGACTGCTGTTGTGATATCCCTTCCAGAGTCCCTCCTTTTGTCACCACAACCTAGGAACAAGAGAACGGGTCCACTGCTACTGCACCGTGAAGGCGTCCAGCTGTAACTTCTTCATACCTCCTAAGGTACTGTGAGACCCGTTGTTACACTCACCTGGCTCCCACAGGGGCGTCGGGCGGACCCGGACAGCTGCGGTCTCCACCCACATGATGCGTAGTGCAGCGATGACTGACTGGATCTGCCCTCCTAATCTTGTCTGCTTAACCAGTAGAAATATTCTCCTGCAAGTGGAGACAGGGATTAACCACCTGTGGGTTTTAGTGATGGCCTCCCAACTGTTCTCGCTCTCCCCACTAATCACCTCCGATATCCCCTTAGTAACCTCACCTTATATTCTTGAAAGATGAGCTCTCCATCCTGCGTGGATTTGCAGGGGCGCGTCGATTCCAGTTATTTCACTGGTTTGAAGGCTCGGGAGAGTTCCAGAGAGTATTGACTCTGAGGTTCCTGGTGAGGACCAGTAGGTATTAAGTTCATAGAGTTCAATATGTCCAATGTTCACTCTTGTTCCCCCCTTCCTTCCTTGTCTTGCAGCTGGCTCGTGAAAAGATGCTCTTGTGGCGCTCAGGTAAGAGTCTGTATTACCCGGCGCTGTCCGGTAAATGTTGCACGTGGAAAACATGTTTTGTCTCTCTTTACAGATGCGGCACGTGAAAATATGGATAGTCACAAAAGGATGCCTCAGGTGGTAAATCAGGTAAGTCTATGGTGGTAAGAATTATATTTGTTGGTTCCCTCGGCTCACCTTGTGGTTTTCTTTTGTCTCCTAGGTGCCGAAGTTCGGCGAAGAAATGATGGAGGCAGCGCCGACCCGAAGGATGCTGTGAAGACTGGTGAGTATGGCGCAGCGCTGCAGCTGGAAGTGCGGCGCGTGCAGAAATGATGTTCTTTACAGGTCCGGAGACGAGATGGATCCAGAATCAGGTGTGGAATAGAAATAAGTTTGTTTTCTAACCTTGTCCCTTTCTTTCCTCTTTGTTTTAGGAGCTCCGGATTCGAGGCGGGCGTGGCAGAAGACTGGATGCAGGCTGCAGGCACGGTGAGCGTTACGCTGCTGGATTGCGAATAACGCGAAGCGTGTGTTGCTGGGGGGGCGTGGGTAAGAAGTCCCAAGAACCACACCCGAGTAAAAAATAGTCCCTGTAGAGAAATAGTCCCTTTCAGGCTTCATGTTGGATTGGAGTCATTTGCAGCATGGTCTGCCTGAGGTACGTAATGGCTATGAGCCTGGTGCCTAAGGCGACAGGACTGAACCCAGATAGCCCCTAGCCGGGGCCGCTGAGGTTGTACTAAATGTCTAGATGCCTGCTCCCGGGGCTGATGGACTTGGTCCGGATGCCTGGGGGTAGGCATCATGACAGCACTCCCCCCAAGGCCCCTCCTAAAGTTGTTCTTCCCCTGGGCACTGGTTTGTCTGGGAAGTTCTGATGGAATCTTTTCACCAACCGAGGTGCATGGACGTGGTCACTAGGTTCCCATGACCTTTCTTGTGGTCCGTAGCCCTTCCAATCGATTAAATAAAAAAGTTTTGATTTAACCATCTTGGAGTCCAGGATATCTTTACCTCAAATTCAGGTTCTCCATCTATCAAGATGGGGTCGGGTGGTTTGGTTAATCTTGTTCCTGGTTGAACTGGTTTTAAAAGTGAAACATGAAAGACAGGATGAATGCGCATATTAGAGGGTAATTCCAATTTGACGGCTACCGGTTGATAATGGCCTTAATAGTGTAAGGTCCCAAATATTCTAGGGTTAAAAGTCTGAGTTCCCTTCAGAGGTATGTGTTTTGTAGCCAGCCAAACTTGATCCCCAATCTGGTATTGTGGAGTTTCACTTCTATGTTGATCAGCACTTTTCTTATATTTCTCTTTTGCTCGTTTCAAATGTTCTGTTGCCTCTTTAAAGGCTTGTGTAATAGTAGAATGCAAATCACTAACTGCAGGCATTTCTAAATGCGGAGGCGAATCTAGTTCTGAGGTTCGAGGGTGATGTCCATACATGGTATAAAAGGGGCTTTGTCCGGTTCCTGAATGTACACAGTTATTGTATGCATACTCAGAAATCCATAAAATATCTTTCCAATTACTTTCGGTCTGGTGTAGCATGCAACGTAGGTACTGTTCAAGGGTCTGGTTGGTCCTCTCCGGCTGACCATCGGTCTGGGGATGGTGACTGGTTGATAACCTCACGTCGATTTGCGCCAGTTGACAACATTTCTTCCAAAAATGTGAAATGAATTGACTACCTCGGTCAGAGACCAATACAGAAGGAAATCCGTGTATTCGAACAATGTTTTCAAGGAACTCCTTGGCCAGAATTGAAGCAGAAGGTAATCCCTTTAGAGGAATAAAGTGGGCCATCTTGGAAAAAAGATCCACAATAACTAGAATTGTGTTAAATCCATTACATGGAGGTAGATCTGTAATAAAGTCGAACGATAAGGTGTGCCATGGTGTAGGTGGAATATCCAAAGGTTGTAAGAGGCCAGCTGGTTTTTTCTTCTGACTTTTGTTTTGGGCGCAAATGCCACAAGACATTACAAATGACTTTACGTCTTTTCGCCAGGTGGGCCACCAGAACTGTCTCTTAATTTTCGCTTCAGTTTTTGCGATACCTGGGTGCCCTTCCATCAGGGTGTCATGGTAATTGGAGATGACTAGTTCTTGTATTTCCTTGTGTGGTAGAAATAGTCGCCCTTGATAATAAGGTAGGTCATTGATGACTGAGTAGTCCGGGCCTTTCTTCACCCAGTCCTGCAGGGCTGTTGGATCAAAGAGTTGTTGGATCTTTACTTGAATATCCTCTAGTGTCTGTAGAGTGGTTATGCCAAGAATTCTTTGTTCTGAAATTATAGGCACCGGTTCCAGGTTCGCATATGCTTCTCCCATCCCTATTCGGGATAAGGAATCTGCCATGCCATTTTTACAACCTGGTCGATAAGTGATCACGAAATCAAACTCGGCAAAGAACAATGCCCATCGAAGTTGACGCGACGATTGGGCCTTGGATGTTTTTAAATACTGCAAGTTCCGGTGATCGGTGATTACCGTAATGGTATGCCTGGCATCGAGAAGAGAATGCTGCCAAGCCTTGAAGGCGGATTTGATGGCTAATAATTCTTTATCGGTAACCGCATAGTTTAACTCGGGTGCCGAGAACTTTCTGGACCAAAATGCTACTGGGTGAAGTTGACCGGTTTCAGGATCCTTCTGGGGCAGGACAGCTCCCATGGCTAAACTGGATGCATCAGTTTCAACTATATATGGAAGTTCGGGGCATGGATGCTTTAAGACAGGTGCAGACGTGAATTTCGCTTTCAGCTCTTGGAAGGCATTTTCAGCTTCTGCGGTCCACAAGAAGCGTTAGTTTTTTCGCAAAAGTGCTGTGATAGGGTGTACAACATGTGAGAAATCCGGAATGAATCTGCGGTAGAAATTAGCAAATCAAGGGCATGCTTTGTACCCCTTTAACTGAACTGGGTGATGGCCTCTTGAGGATTGCGTCCACCTTTCGAGAGTCCATTCGGACTCCTTTTGGAGTCAGGATAAATCCAAGGAATTCAACTTCGGTAGCATGAAAAACGCATTTTTCCAATTTTGCATATAACTTGTGCTGGCGTAGTTTCTCAAGGACTGCACAAACGTGCTTCACATGGTCTGATTCTGAAGAGGAGTACACTAGAATATCGTCTATGTATCCAACAACACAGACGTCAATGAGTTCACTAAGGACATCGTTCATAAAATACTGGAAGGCTGCTGGTGTATTGCACAACCCGAAGGGCATCACCTGGTATTCGAATAACCCGTACTTAGTGCGAAAAGCAGTCTTCCATTCGTCGCCTTTCTTTACACGTACCAGATGATATGCCCCTCGGAGATCTAATTTAGTGTAGATGCAAGTGTCCTTTACTTGGTCTAGTAATTCGGAGATCAGAGGCAATGGGTATCGGTTCTTAACCGTGATCTGATTTAATGCGCGGTAGTCTATGCACGTTCTGAGGTCACCTCCCTTTTTAGGCACGAAGAACAAAGCTGAAGATGCAGGGGACTTGGATGGACGAATGAAGCCATTAGCAAGGTATTGGTCCAACTATTGTCGTAGGTGAAGGTTTTCGGGTTCCGTAAGGGCGTAGATCCTACTACATGGAGGTTGTGCACCGGGTATGAGATCGATTTGACAATCGTATGATCTGTGAGGTGGTAGGGTGTTTGCCTGTTCCTTTTGGAAGACATCCTGGAATTCTTGATATTCCTGAGGTAACTGCACGACTGGAGTAGCGACTGTGGCCAGGCCTAGGTTCAAGAGTTTTTTCGGGTAACATGTATGTGCACAATCCGGGAAGGTTATTCTCTTCTCTCGCCAATCAATACAAGGATTATGGGTTTCCAACCAAGGTATCCCCAGTATTATTTGGAACTGCGGGGCTTTGATTAAATCAAACACAATAGTCTCTCGATGCCCATCCTGACCCAATAGTGTCATCTCTGCGGTGGAATAAGTTACAGGCCCAGAGGCAATTTCAGTTCCATCGACTGTGGTGATGACATCCGAAGTGGACTTTTTGCAGAGAGATAGATTCATCCTAGAAGCCAACTCGTGGTCCACATAGTTTCCTACGGCCCCGCTATCAATGTATGCCCTCACTGCATGCATACGTGATGGCTGCCTTGGATCTATAAGGACCATTGGCATGATGAAGTGCGAGGTCTGAGTATCCTTCTTCAAGCTCGGCAGGCGGACCTCTACGCTTGTCGGGCATGGTCGTTTCCCGAATCAGGCTCGGTTTGATTTTTATCAGCAACTCCGACTACTTTTTTAGATGTTTTTATAGTGCAATCCCGTACAAAATGTCCTGAGGCCCCACAGTACAGACACAATTGCATCTGCCGTCTTCCTTCTCTTTCCTTTTGAGTTAAGGGTCCCTTGACCCCCCCCCGATCTGCATCGGTTCTGATACATCTGTTCCTTTGAGGGTAACATTGGGTTTAACCAATACCCGATTCTCGAACTTAGCTCGATCAGCCTTTCTATTCTGAAGTCGGTGGTCTAACTGGACCACTAAGTCTATATATTCTGCACAATCCTGAGGTGGGTTCACAACTTGGGCCAAAACGTCTTTGAGTTCACCCCGAAGTCCACGATGAAATAATGTAATTCGTTTTACCTCTGGTCATCCGGTTTCCACCACTAACCTATTGAAAGTGGTGATATAGGTTAGTAGATCCTGGTTACCTTGTCGTAATGATAAAAAAGTTTGTTATCCAGGGCCTGTCCCCCTGTGAATGTCTGGCAAATAGTCTTTCCATGCTCAATTGAAAACCTTGAAAATCCCGAAGAAGAGGGTCATCCTGGTTAACTAATGGAATTGACCAATCCACTGCGCTGCCACTAAGATATGACAGTACAAAGGCTACTTTGGTTTGGTCGTTCGGAAAAGCTCCAGGTCTGCATAAAAAGTGCAAGCGGCATTGGTTCATAAACAAGGCAAACTTTTTTGGGTCCCCAGCAAAACGTTTGGGTGGAGCTAAAGGAATGCTCCCTGGTAGAACCACTTACACAGGATTGCTCGATGAAACAGGAGTTGGGTTCCCCCCTGCCCCCCAACTCCCCACCCCTGCTACCCCCCCACGAGTCCAGGTAATGGTGTTTGCCCAGCTTGGTTTTGCAGTAATTGTCTAGTAAGATCGTCAGTGTGCTCCTTTGAAACAATCAGTTCTCTCCTGAGGGCATTAGTCTCTTGGCACGCGGAGTGCACTTCTGCCCTAACTTCCCCTAACAATAGGGCTAGTTGGTCGGTTTCTGAGGTTTCCATTACGCCCGGGTGGGGATTTGTAGATAGGCTTCGCGTTCTTTTACGCTCACCTGGCTCCCAAAGGGGCGTCGGTTGGACCTGGACAGCTGCGGTCTCCACCCACGTGATGCGTAGTGCAGCGATGACTGACTGGATCTGCCCTCCTAATCTTGTCTGCTTAACCCGTAGAAATATTCTCCTGCAAGTGGAGAGATGGATTTAGCCACTTGTGGATTCAAGTGATGGCACCCCCACAGTCCTCCCCAACTAATCACCTCCGAAATGCCCTCACAGCAATCTCACCTTATATTCTTGAAAGATGAGCTCACCTTGTGGTTTTCTTTTGTCTCCTAGGTGCCGAAGTTCGGCGAAGAAATGATGGAGGCAGCGCCAACCCGAAGGATGCTGTGAAGACTGGTGAGTATGGCGCGGCACTGCAGCTGGAGGTGCGGTGCGTGCAGAAATGATGTTCTTTACAGGTCCGGAGACGAGATGGATCCAGAATCAGGTGTGGAATAGAAATACGTTCGTTTTCTAACCTTGTCCCTTTCTTTCCTCTTTGTTTTAGGAGCTCCGGATTCGAGGCGGGCGTGGCAGAAGACTGGATGCAGGCTGTAGGCACAGTGAGCGTTACGCTGCTGGATGCAGAATAACGCGAAGCGTGTGTTGCTGGTCGGGCATGGTTTAAATAGCCTCAAAAGTAGTCCCAGGTAAGAAGTCCCTAGAACCACACCTGAGTAAAAAATAGTCCCTGTAGAAAAATAGTCCCTTTCAGGCTTCATGTTGGATTGGAGTCATTTGCAGCATGGTCTGCCTGAGGTAAGTAATGACTATGAGCCTGGCGCCTTAGGCGCCAGGACTGAACCCAGATAGCCCCTAGCCGGGGCTGCTGAGGTTTTACTAAATATCTAGATGCCTGCTCCCGGGGCTGATGGGCTTGGTCCGGATGGCTGGGGGTAGGCAGCATGACACACGTAGTAATATTTACCTAGAGTCTTTCTGCCACTCCTTTGTTGCTGAAGTGCTGATTACGGTGTTTGGGTGTTCATCCATACACAGTCGTCGAGGACTAATACTTGTGCGCCTACAAGGAGCATTTCCCGAGGTCCCTGAACTCTTTTGACCAACTAAAGCTGAATAGCTACTTCTCATTGAAGAATTCTTTGGAACCTTGCCTTTTCCGCAACTGTGCCTTACCTGCTTTCCCTCCAATATGACTTTGAAGAACTCGTACCTAGATAGGGATGGACTACTGAAGCCGTAAGGCCTCTGAAAAGTGATAGAAGCCTTAAAAAGTACCTACCTGCTATTGTTGGTGTTAAAAATGTTATCCATACAACGGAACATTTTGAGTTGCTATAACAGTGATTTTACTTACCTTTGAATTGCAGTCATCATTACGTCTTTTAAAATGCGGTTTACTCACCCGACGTAATGCATTGGTTTTCCTTCTGTGTCTATTAGTTTTGAAATATTATTTACTTAAAGATTTAACTTTACCTTGTGTATATAAAATAAATAACTATAACTACAAGTGTGTAAGGGTTTTATGTGGGCCTATGTATATTCTATGTTATTTGTACTTACCTACAATCTCCCTCCTAAAATAAGCCTGGCTGCTCTGCCCCTCTACCCATGTTCCTTGAGTAAGACTTAAACTAGAAGTTGGGGCCTGTATACCAAGGGAATAGTTGTATAAAGTCCTACCATAAGTGGACTTTGGAAAAACTGCCCTAATAGAGGTGCAGCAAAGACTTCATTGTCATGAATCAACGCTACTGCCCCCTCTGGACGTCCTAGTCGGTAGGACAACGAGCCAGGATAGCTTCTCATGCCCCCCAATATGGCGGAAATCGGATCTGTGGTCTAGTTCCTGGGAAGTACAACTCTGCTAAATAAGCGCCACGCCCCTGCGGTACGGCGCGTGCCAAAGCTCTCAGTTCCGAAGTTCCGGTTGCTGGGCCTAGCATTCACCTACCTGGAATCCCTGTCTAGCGATTCCTTCTGTGTTCCTTCCTGGCTTTGTTTCACAGCGGCCGCTCTGCTGTCTACCACGGTCACTCCTTCCTGGACTTCTTGCCTCGCAGTCCTCACGGATCGCATCACATTTCCACTCCTGGACTGCTACTATTCCTCCCTGGTCCCACTGTCACGTGCTTATACCTTCCCCTCTCCATCCTGAGAAAAGACAGTCCACACTGTGAACTCCTGAGACTACACTGGCGAAGTGGCGTCGGAAGAAGGTCGCCCTTACCTTCACGAGTCCCGCACTTCCAGGAAACGCGGGCAAACAGAGTCGACAAGAAAGAAACTACCCAAAACTATCCAACCTGACGTTTCAAGGCCTTTTTTTGTGGAAACAGACGCATCAGAATAGCCATTGGTGCGGTCTTAAAACAAGAAGCTGATGATGGTCTAGAACATCCGGTAGCTTATCTGTTCCGAACCCTGCTCTCTTGCGAGAGTCACTATTCAGTCCTGGAAAAAGAACTACTAGCTATTCGCCAAGCTTTCAAGGAATGGCGTCCTCTCCTCCTGGGTGCCACTCACCCTGTGCAGGTGCGGACAGATCACACAAACCTTCAAGTCCTCCAGTCCATGGAGTTCAGAAATAGTCGACAAGCACGATGGGCCTTCTTTTTTGCCCAATACCAATTTCACATCTTACACATCCCAGCGAATTCAAACATCATCGCAGATGCTTTATCCAGACGTCCTGACTATCCAACACAAGAATTTTGCGACCTGCCCAAGATGTTCCCAAACACTGTGTTCATCGCCCAGGCTAGTGACATCCTGGAGACTGTCAAAAGAGAAACCATAAACTCAGACCTTTTGACAGATTACCAGGAACATAACTCATGGGCCCTGAATTATAAAAATGGGTTTCTTTTTCGAGGCTCCCAAATAGTGATTCCTACCCAGACCTTGAAGGAACAGATAATTCATCTGTGTCATGATACCTTCCAATGCGGACATCGTGGAGTCAATAGTACCCTTATTTCCATTCAAAGAAACTTTTGGTGGCCTTAGATGGCTAAGGACGTTCAAGCGTATATTCGGACATGTGCTATATGCAATCAGAACAAGACGGATAGCAGGAATCCAGCAGGACTACTCCTCCAACCAGCTCCTCCTTCTCGACCCTGGGAAGCCATAGCTACTGATTCCATAGTAGATTTACCTCCCTCCAGGGGACATACAGTCATAATGGTAACCATTGATCTGTTCTCACACATGGCCAATTTCACACCGTTACAGAAGTTACCTTACCTTTTTGTGAAACACATTTTTCATCTACATGGACTCCCGTCCAAGATCATCTCTGACCGTGGACCTCAGTACATCTGGAGATTTTGGAAACACCTTTCTAAGGCACTAGGCATCCAACGCACTCATCAGGATATCATCCCCAGACCAATGGCATTACTGAAAGAGTCAATCAAACAGACATAACAAATTGGCACCCCGATACTACGGGCCCTTCCAGGTATCCAAGATTATCAACCCAGTGGCCTATCAACTACGCCTACCTACAACATGGAAAAGGATTCACCCCGTTTTTCATACTTCCTTGCTAAAACCCTATCATCCATCCACCAAAGATACACCTCGTCCTCCTCCTCTGCTGGTCCAAGGACAACTTGAATATGAAGTCTCCACGATCTGTGATTCCAGATACAAGAGAGGCCGCTTGCAGCACTTGGTGGAATGGAAAGGATATCCACCAAGTGATCATACCTGCGAACCAGTCTCCAACCTAAATGCCCCAAGACTGGTTCAGCAATTCCATTGGTTACATCCTGGCAAACCAGGAGGTTCGAGGCTTTGAAGGGGGTATACTGTCCTGAATCGACGCTACTGCCCCCTCTAGACGTCCTAGTCGGTACGACAACGAGCCAAGATAGCTTCTCATGCACCCCAATATGGCGGAAATCGGATCTGCGGTCTAGTTCCTGGGAAGTACGACTCTGCTAGATAAGCGCCCCGCCCCTGCGGTACGGCGCGTGTCAACGCTCTCAGTTCCGTAGTTCCGGTTGCTGGTCCTAGCGTTTGCCCATAGCATTTTGGTGTTGGACTGCCCATGTGGGTCGGGACAAAGACTGATATGCAAATGGATATTTCCCATCTGTGAAACGTACAGTGAGCAAAAATGTGTGCTGCAAACTCTCCTCTCAGAACAGGTTATCATGCCATGTTCTTTCTGGAGAGGAGCGCCTGCTACGTTTTTTAAATATTTGCAAGGAACTTGGGGTTGGTCACCCTAAATTACCTGGGGGCAACCAGACGTGGACTCCCTGCTCACTGTGCTCAGAGGAGCATAGCTTCACCTCACTGATGAGGCCCAACAAGGCTGAAACACGTGTATGGGGTTGCTGTTAGTACTCTTGTTCAGAGAGGAATTGCCATAGCATTTCGGTGTTGTACTAACCCATGTGGGCGGGGCAAAGACTGATATGCAAATGGATATTTCCCATCTGTGAAAGGTACAGTGAGCAAAAAGCGCGTGCTGCAAACTCATCTCAGAACAGGTTAACATGCCATGTTCTTTCTGGAGAGGAGCATCTGCTACCTTTTTTGAAATATCTGGAATCCCTGTCTAGCGATTCCTTCTGTGTTCCTTCATGGATTGTTTCACCGCGGCTGCTCTGTCGTCTACCGCGGTCCCTCCTTCCTGGACTTCTTGTCTCGCGGTCCTCACGGATCGCATCCCATTTCCACTCCTGGGTGTTCTACTAACGCAGTGCCTCCGGACCGCTACTATTCCTTCCTGGGCCCACTGTCACGTGCTTATACCTTCCACTCTCCATCCTGGGAAAAGACCGTTCACACTGTGAACCCCTGAGACTTCACCGGCGAAGTGGCGCCGGAAGAAGGTCACTCTTACCTTCACGAGTCCCGCACTTCCAGGAAACGCGGGCAGACGGAGTCGACAAGAAACTACCCAAGTGTTCACAGGTGAGCCCACCAGCAGGTCGAGATAGTCTGAACAGTGAAAGTAGTGACAGTTGACATTAATAGAACTCCAGATACAAGGAGGAGAGCAACAGACGGGGCACTTCATATTTCATCATGAAAATCCTACTAAAATAAAGAACCACGGACCCACAAAGTTATTACAGTCATGTTGAAATTAGGGTAGCAACGAGTCAAATAATAAATGTGGACTTAAAAGATTCTCTTCCTTGCATAAATGATATAGCAGAACAAAACATTCATTTCTAAAAACGAAGCAATTTAAGAGCTTTTTTTAAAAAAAAGTATTAAATGCACAATTCCTAGCAGAAGTCGGGCAGATGGTCTTAAAGTGTATACTTCGCTGTTTTATGCTCAGCATGCTTTCTTTCCTACAACAGTGGCCTGCGTTCTGTAGCTTGACACTACTCTGTGTACATTTTGTTAGACCATACACAAAAAACTTAAGTGGTTGTAAGTCTAAAGGAACGTGCTTTATATGTTACATTTCATTTTGTTGTACTCTCTCTGGCTACTGTACAGTCCAAATGGCACCGGAGTAGTACTGATCAGTGCACGGCATGCCCTTTAGTCAATCAATTTCTCATTTTACGTGTCATTGCGCCCTTCCTTTAAGTAAGAGGTTCCTTATTCCCTTCATTGAAAGCAAGAAGGCATCAAGCACAAGAGATGCACTAGTCTCTTCAAAACTGCAAAGGAACAGGAGCCAACTATAGACTTTGACTTGGCAGCATCACATGCCAAATATGAATTTATATATTTGATTACTAGCTTTTAAATATGTTTTCTGGGAGTTTTAGGTCAATGTGTTGCTTTTATGGTTGTTTATCCGAGTAAAGCGATTTTGATTAATCTTCAGGTTTTCTTGCGGCACAGACTTGTTTGCGGGTTAGTCTGATGCAGAACTCAGGCGAGACGGATGGGTCGAGAGGGGGGAAAGGCGAGCGTGTGCATGAGACAGGGCCCCAGAAGCAGAACCTGCAACATGTGTTAATGCCTGGGACACTCGCTGCAGCACTTAATGAGCTAGTCAAGCGGTAATGGGGCATTGCCATCTGAAAGGCAGCAGGTGGCAAATATGTGCCCTCTTTTCAAAAAGTGAGACGAAAAGACAAATGTATTTTGTTTAGCATTGTGTATGTGAATGACGTGTGCTATCTTTACTGAAAAAAGTGGGTTTTCTTTCAGACTACAGAGATCTCAGGTTTCCCTTGGACAAGCGCGAGAAGCCATCCAATCCTTTTTTGCTTAGTGCTCTGGGACTTGTAGTTTTGAATTTCAAATGGAAAAGAAAAAACGCAAAGTCTGAGAATCAAAGGTGTAAAGAAACATTACTGCCCACGGCCACGGCCACTCTGAAAGCTCAGACTATTCACATTTTCTTCACGCTATGCATAACAGCAAGCTGGATGTTCGTACCAAGCAATGACTGTAATGTAACCTGTCCTGATGTAAAACAGAGCCTGGCCATCCTTGGCATTTTTGAAGTGGGTCATGTTCATTTCGGCGTTCATTGCACCAGGGGCGACTGGCGTCCTTTCCACTAAGTGGTGGGAAAGCGGAAATGCCGCCTGCAAAGTACGCTTTGCAGGCAGCATTTATGATGGATTCTTATGTATGATCCATTACCTTAAGGCCAGCATGAACATCCATGCTCGTGTTAATGCCCGACATTGGCGGAGGGGGAACCATTAGGCCATCCCTCATCCTCAACTGCACCATTCACAAAACGAGGCGATGCAGAAAGAAATGGCAGTAACACATTTACCACCACCATTCCTTTGTGATTTGTATCAGAATGAATATAAGCCATTTAGTCGTACATTCAGGATGCAGAAAATAAAGCTGTAAGCATCCTTTAGCATTCCTCGCCTGAACCCACCTGTCCAATTGGTCTGAACATCTTTAGTGTGTCCCTAAAAAAGGGGGGGGGGGGGTCGTGCGTGCGTGTGTCTCTCTCAAAGCGGTAACCCGGAGCAGTAAAAAAAATTACATTAAAAATTTGGATTTTCCAAGATGGCCATAGCAGGGCTGTGTAAGGAGCCCCTTTCCATGGCCGCCTGCCAGAGGCCAGGAGAAGGAGCGGATGCAGCGATGGCACTCGCCACCACCGACATAAGGTAAGTAGGAGGAGTGGGAGCTGAACAAATAAAAAAAAAGAAGGATGAGGGTGGGTGGGTGGGCAAGATGGCAGCGGGGGAGCCGGCCATCAAGCGGCTTGGAACGCTGGCTTGTACCAGTGGTTCAAGGCCGCGTGCCTAGCCACCTGATTTGCTGGCTCTCCACCCAGGGTGCGAATGTGCATGTGTTATCTTTAATTCTAACTCTATAGCAATCGTGTAAGGAATACATTGATCCATAACGTTTGTAGACAAGTCATGTTGTGTTAAAATAGTTGTCTAAACTTACACGGCTTGCGCATATGAATGGGGAGTTGCACATGGAATATAAGCAGTGTTTGTAGACGTACATTGGTGGTTCTCCCATTGCGAGACACACACACGCACCAAACTCTCCCCAACAATCCCCACCCTCCCCTCCCAGTGCATCTTAATGTAAAGGAAAGTATGTGAGGCATCTCACGTCGATTTGTCCTCATTATATTTTAGAGCTGGACCCTTGAAGCTGGAAAGGGATATTGCCAAGGAGCCATTGCATGGTTTAAATTCCCTGAAAAAGGAACCTGGGAGAAAACTAATCATTCCTCATGGAAACTCCAGCCTGAGATTCTCATCTCTCTGAGATCGAAAAAGGTTCAGATGGGCTCGATTAGTCTACGTTTTCTTTGGTATTATTCCCCACATTTAAAGTAGGCTGAACTACTTTTTGGTTTTCTTTCAGGACAACTCTGGTCCTTTTTGTTATCGTCATGTATACTCATTAGATAATGGTTTCACTTGCACGAGGCAATTTGCAACATTTGGTGTTCGTTTAAAATGTGAAACGCAGGTTCTCCTAGAAACTTCGTATTTCAACAATTTAACACTTTTTGCAGGATATCGCAAGCTTCATGTCATGTTCAAATATGAAGTTATTTTAATGATTAAATCCATCTACTGGCTAATACAAAAGTTACTCCCCGTGAAGAAAGTTCCAAACCATAGTGAACAGAAACATGTTGGGGCAAAGGGGCTGCAGTAAAGGTGCAAATTCAGTGCTGCCAAGGGGCCGACTACGGTGAGGTACGCGTTTTCAAATCGACCCTTGGCAGATGGTCATGGGAAGAGGGTGTGGGGCGAGAGGATGAGCAACGGGAAACCAATCACTAGGTGATGTTTCGGTGTCCCGAGGGTGCAACAGTGTTTTGTGTCCTTGCTAATGTCTGTGGGACATCTCATTGGTTGTTTTGTGTTTTCGATGGGGGCTGACCAATGGCAGATGAATAAAGTTCCAGTGGTCAGCATAATCACGTAATACTTTGACACGCAATTGTGGGGCAGTGTGGGAAGGTGTGTCATCACGATGGGTGGTGTTGGACAATGGGGGCTAAGATGGCAGGGACCAACTACAATCATTCAATGTATGCCTGGATATAGAGTACCGGCACTGTCCCATCAGTCAGCTTTTGTAAGAGGTATAAAAAAAAAAAGTCAAATGTGTGTATGCAAATTATGTTTGTGTATATAATAGTTGCCCGCTGTGGGCAGCATTGACATCTCACTTCATTCAGTTCAGTCCACAAGGCTGTTTGAACAGTGCTTTCGTAGATGTGTTCTGGGCCTAAAAAAACAAAGTTACTTCCTGCTTGGTGCACGCTCCTTTTTGGATTACTTTGGTGTTCCAGTCGTTACTTGCCATGGAGGACCCCCGACACATTTGGAGGCCCCAGCGAGATCCTCAGTTCCCTTGGCAAGCTGAGGGTATTCTGGCCACCCTACAGACAAGGACAGAGTAGTCCAAAGAGCACAACCGCAGTGGATCTACAGACGCAGAGATCACAAAGGTCTCAGGTGGAGGTGCGGGACGTAGGGAAGACTCGGTGCCAGGAGGACTCAAGGATCTCTAGGGCACGCGAGTGTACCCTCCCATGAATGCGTGATACCGTGGTTGCATGCCCACAGGGATGGGGGGAGGGGGATGGCAGGGGATTTTTTTTAATGGTGTTTAGGACGCATCCAACAGGGAGTGGACAATCACCGTAGTAGTTATAGATGTTAGTGTCACCGCTCTGATAGATAGTGGGTGTGTGGCGGGCACGTACGGAGCAGAAGGGTGCGTATACAGTGGCAGACCCCCATTAGATGGGAGTTGTACATAGCACAGCATAGTTGCGTCATTTTGGGGACGGAGGTTTGATTGGTTTAAAAAAGGCATGGAGTTGGATAGTAGATGTTGGGTACGTCTGTCGTTTTTATCTTTGGTGTCTTGTCTGTGTATTGGTTGTAGTATTCGTTGTTTTATGCGGAGGGCGTCCGAGGTCGATGGGTCAACACAAGAGGTAGTGTGTAAATATTGCACTTGGCACAGAAGGGGAGAGTGCAGGGTCGGAGGAGGGCGCGGCCAGGCATTTGCCTACTAACAGAGTATGTTAGGAAACAGCTGGGTCTCTGGAGAAGGCCATAATTGTCCTAATATTGAGTGAGTGGGCGGGCCTGTGGAGAAGGCCGGCGAATGTGGGTAGGGTGCGAGCCGGAGAATTGGTAAGTATGGATGTGCGAGGAGAAGGTGGGAGTGTGCAAGAGGTAAGAGTGAAAGGAGGGGATTGAGGAGAGGTGCGATGGAAACAAGGGTAATTAGGACATTGTGGGGTTCAAGTGGGAAAAGGGAGGGAGCTCAAGACAATAGTACAGTCAGAGCACAGGTGGGGGAGGGGGTGATTTTCAGGATGGACATAATAGTTGCCCCAATATCGTGATATACTCAAATACCACTTTCAGTGGGTACAAGACACTTTGGGACAGTGTTTCCGTGAATAGGTAGGAGAGAGAACGTTCAGTGGAATAAGAGAAAGCATGTTTACTTATTTACTAGCAACCTCTAAAGGAGCCAAAATAAAGAAAATGCTAAATATCCTAGGGCTCTAGAAGCTCTATGAAGAGAAAAGGGAGGAGCCCGAGAAGGTGGACGACGGGTAGGACAGTGACACGGCGGTGCCAACTAGTGCGCCGCTCCCTGGCTGTGGATTTTACAAGACGCTGAAACCTGTCACGGGGTACACAAACCCACAGCAAGTTACTCCAAGCAGATTGGGGGGGTGGGACAAGAAGGGGGAAAGAGAAGCCAACGGTGGGGGGGCACTAGGAAACAAAAAGGAAAAGAGAAGCAGGAAGTATTTAGCAGACATCGAAGAGAGCATGCGACAACAGTTGGGACACTTTGTTCAAGGAGGCAGAGAGGGTGATAGAGAAGGAGGTGCTGAGACAGGAGAAGGAGCCAGGTGTTGGAGGGGGTAGAGATCGGTGGACATACGGGCAGATAAAGTTTAAACTGGAGGGGGCAGGCATGAATACAGGGGACTAGTTCATTACTCGTGTGCCCAGCGAGGTCGCGAGGGCTGGAGCCAGTCTCCCTCCTGCGACATAGCCCGGCTGATTCGCCAAGAAGATCCACACCCGATTTATTCACCCTTTGCATCGTAGCATCTCTGGCCGCTGGGCTGATGAAATGGTGAGAATATAGCGGTGTTTTATCCTTCTGCTTCCGTGTCACCCTACGATCCCTGTGAGCGACGTGCGCCCCTGTATTGTAATATCACGGCCTGTTCCCAAAATGGATGGCGCAACGCGGCCTGAAAGCCAGGCTGCATTTGACTGCTAAGCAACCACCAAGCTACAACAACCAATCCGGTCCGCCGGCAGGCGGAAGCCGGCAAAGGACGAAGGGCAGGAAAAAGGCCCCGTTTGCCCCGGTTCACCTCAGTGTGCCCGATCCAGTCCAGGTGAGAGACTATCCTCTCTGCCCTTACTCTCCCGGTACACCACCTACTATCTGATGCACCATCCTATTTTCTGTCACCCACGTCCCGGAGCCCCTCTAATCAGAGGCCGCTCGACCAGAGGTTATCTGCCGTGCCCGGTCACATACGCGGTCTTCGCGCCTCCGTTTCGCGGACCACTCACACGGCAACATTCCTTCAAAGATTCTCAAAACAATCATCACTCCAACTACCGTGAAAATACTCCGTGCCTTCTCAACCATCCAAGCTAGCCTGCGCATTACTCTCTAGCACAGGTCAGACATTTCTAACTTTTGAGCCTGACACAAATCTGACACAGAAATCACTGCATTTCCTGTATGCATGCATGCATTGCTGCCTTCTTACTTATTGCTTTAAAATGTCTCATTCATACGACCATCCCGAAATTGCTGCACTGATATTTGAGCTCTTTACTTACACTACCTGATTTGAATCTTACTGTTATTCGCCTTTCCTTTTGGTACAGCTGACACACTTAGCCATTGTATCCACCCCTCGCTAAATCTGGCTATTGCTGCGTATAGCACTCTCAACTCAGCTCAGCTCGCCACATGCCGCTTGCGTTCTAATGTATTATGCAATGTTATATTGAGCCTTACCGTGACAATGATTTGTTCCACTATCCACCAATTATAACATTTGACCCCTATTGCATCTGTACGCTCTCAATATCCTACTGTTAAAACCACTGTTTGCCTCATTAGCTCTAATCTACTAGCAAATGTACCAGCCCTAAATGACCGTGACAACCACAGGACTGCTCCGACTTGTAAGGACATCAAACCCTTTACAGTAAGTATACAGCCTATACTTTGCCCCCAGTTTAAAGATGACCACTTCCGTTTAACTATCCAATGCTCTAGTCACCTACCACCTCTGAACACCACTACGAGCCAGGACACGCTAACAATATGGGTTTTATTCATGTGCCACCCACTAGCCCAAAGACCCACTACCCTATTAGCAAAACCAATCTACCATGCTCTCCGCTAGTCAGAAACAATAGACTTCGGGCTAGATCAACTAAACTCCAAGAACTACCAAACAACTCCCTTATTAAATCCAAGCTCACCTTTAGGGACAACATCGAAACCAAAAGCTATGACAGAAATAAATAAATCGGACTCAACCTCCTCACCAGGCTCACTCCTTAAAACATGCCTAGATAAATCGCCTGCTACAACCAATGACACTAACTGCCCTCATATCAAAACATGCCAGGATAAACCACAGGTAGCGACCAATGACTAACCCCCAGCACATCAAGGGCGCCCTAATTAACGCTAGATCCTTAGTGGCGCGCCCGGCAGAAATAGCAGATCTGATCACAGCTGAGAACCTGGACTTCCTTTCTATAACGGAGTCATGGCTTCACGCTGCTGCTAGCCCAGCCCTCCTTCTAGCAATCCCTGATAATTATGAAATCATAAGAGCAGACCGGGTGGATTCAAGAGGCGGAAGCATTGCTATAATTACCAAATCTGACCTAGCTATGGGAATAGCCCCTTCTCCAGAGGTTAGCTCCTGTGAACTACTCACAGCTAAACTACCAATTTCCAATTCTTGCACCATAACTATACACTTAATATACAGACCACCAGGACCGATTGGGTCATTCGAAGGAGGTCATTCTGTAATTCTCTCTGAGAACACTAAATTGACCTCTCAAATTCTTCTGCTAGGAGATTTCAACTTCGGATTCAATGATCCCAACGACCATCACACGTTAGGAATCTCCAATGCACTAACAGAACTGGGGCTTATACAAAGAGTGACACAGGCCACCCACGACAAAGGGAGAACCCTTGATTGGGTAGCGGACCTCAACTAGGCAACCTCTCACATCGATCACTCCTCAAACCTGGACAGATCACTTTTTGCTCTCATTTACCTTGCCAGCTAATACCTCCAATTCCAAGGTCAATCTAATGGCATCCCCCCTCCCGACAATCAACAAAAGGAACATCCCTGGAGATAAGCTTATTCCACTTATCACGCCCACTCTCAACTCACTGCCGAACTCAACTAGTCCAGATAACCTAGTAGATGCCTATAACATCACCATGACTAAAGCGCTAGACACTATTGCTCCACTTAAGATGCAAACCTAAAGCGCATTTGAATTTACCCTCACCTAAAAACTCTGAGAACGGAAAAAAGAAAGCTTGAATCTCTGTGGAAACTTCTCCCTTCAGGGGAAAACAAAACCAATTTGATCAACCTAGCTGCCTTCTACAAAAAGGAAATACGCACCAAACAGGAATCCTATAATGGAGAGGAAAGGATTAATAAAGCAAGCTCAAGCTCTAATGAGCCGTTTACCATCCTAAGGCAAATGGAAGCCCACACTCCTCAGACAGACAAATGTCTCAAGGACAAACTGTGGTGCAGAAGTAACCAGAACGCCTTACAGAATAAAATCTCCCTCCTCCAAGGTAAAATTGCCAATAAACAAACGAACCAACAGCTTCCTATTAAAAACCTCCACATCAGTTCAACATTGCACGAGTCTTACCCCTTTTAGAAAAACAGTCTCTGGACCCTTCAATTCCGACCAACTACAGGCCAATCACCACTGTACCATTTCTACTCAAGATCCTTGACAAAGTGCCTACATCCAAATTCAGGATTACCTAGAGTCCAACAACCTCCTCGGAGCCCGCCAATCAGGCTTTAGACCACGCCATGGTATCGAGACAGCCCTCATATATTTGAAAAACACCAAGTTCTTTGTAAACATTTGGCCTTAGGGGCACACTTTTCACAAGACGCAATTACTTGGATTAAATCCTTCTTGAACAACAGGACTATGAGAGTCTTCTTGCCACTAGAAGCTGCTGACCCGATCCCAATAACCTGTGGTGTGCCACAAAGTTCTTGCGTCTCTCCTACATTGTATAATATATTCACAAAGGCACTGTTCGATACCTAGACCATCTGGTTGTCACCTACACTAACTATGCAGATGACACTGAAATCCTCATACCCCTCTCTGGAGAGTATGACAAGGACCTGGCTTTGGTGAATACAATATACCTTATCATCCAAGCTTGGATGGCCGCACATGGCCTATGCCTAATGAGAAGACTGAGCTCCTAATACTCAGCTCTACAACTAACCTCAATAAATTGAGTTTGAACTATGCCTCCTTCAATATGCCATTAAAGTGGTTAAAGAAGTAAAAACCTTGGGTTTCTACCTCGACTCAGCCTTCACACTCAACAAACAAGTAAGCGCCATGGCATCCTCTACAGCCTATACCTGCAAGAGGATTAGGGCTTCCAGACCGTTTGTGTCCAACAACAGTTATACGATCCTAGCTAGAGCACCTATCCTCTCCAAGCTGGATTATTGCAATGCTTTATACTTGGGGGCAAGCAAATACATCATCACCAAAATCCAAATCTTGCAAAACAATGCTCTTAGAGCAGCCCATGGTATACCAAGGAGAGAACATATCTCGCGCCTGAGGGGACAGGTCAAATGGCTCTCTACTAAGGACAAATTTATGCTCAAAACCTTATCATTTACACATAAGGAACAAGTTACTTACCTGCAACTGTTGTGCTCCAGCATGGGTCTGGAATGGATTCACATGCTCATGAATATATTCCCCGTCGTAAGGCTGGGAATCCTCGGTAAAGAAAAAATCAGTATCAGTTTCATTTCTGATCTGTCTTTCGTAGTAGTAACCAATCACTGATCTCTGCGTCATACTGACCACAGCCAATGACTGCCCTCTAGCTAAGCCCCGCCTCTGGCAGCCATCTTCAGATTTGGTAGCACGTGAAGTGGCAGTATGACCAAGTGAAGAGCCGCAGAGGGGTAGGCGGGAGGGTTCTCATGTGAATCCATGCAGACCCATGCTGGAGAACAACAGTTACAGGTAAGTAACTTGTTCCTTCTCCAGCATGGGGTCTGGCATGGATTCACATGCTCATGAATATAAGAATAAATAGCAGTAGACACATGCACAACCACGGGGGGTAGCAAAAGGCTCAACATTAAGCAATACAAAAAACTCAACATTAAGCATCTCTTATCTCCTCACCAGGCTCACCTTAAGCGAACAGGTTGCGCAGCACTGCTTGGCCGACCCTGGACTCCTCCCTGGAATCCCGATCGACGCAGTAGAATCTCGTGAAGGTGTGCGTCGACCTCCATGAAGCAGCCCTGCAGATGTCCAGCAGGGGCACACCAGATAAGAACGCCGTAGTAGCAGCGATCGCTCTGGTCGAATGGGCTCTCGGACGGCCTGGCAGCGGTCGGTTAGCCAACCGGTGACAGTGCATGATGCAGCCGGAGAGCCATCTGGAAATAGAAGACTTCGAGAGAGCCTTCCCTTGATTCACAGGTCCAAAGTTCACGAACAGCTGTGATGTCCTCCGGAAACTCTTTGTGCGGTCCACGTAGAACTTCAGCGCTCTAACCACATCCAGCGAGTGCAAAGTCCTCTCGGCCGGCGACGAAGGAGACGGGAAGAAAACAGGTAACACCAAGGGCTCGTTAAGATGGAAGTCCGACGGCACCTTGGGCATAAAGGAGGGGTGCGTCCTAAGCACCACCCTCGAGGCATGGAAAGTCAAGTACGGTGCTTTGCAGGATAGGGCCTGGATCTCTCCCACTCGTCGTGCGGAGGTAATGGCCACCAGGAATGCAGTCTTCCACGACACAAACTTCATCGGTGCGGAGTGCATCGGCTCGAATGGGGGCCCCATGAGCCTGGTCAGCACCACGTTAAGTTCCCACGCCGGTGCCGGGGCCTTCACCGGCGGGAAAGACCGGAACAGTCCTTTCATAAACTCTTTTACCAGTCGATGGGACCACAGGGACGTCCGTCCTGTGGTTCTGGTATATCTGGAGATCGCCGCCAGATGAATCTTAATGGAGGCATGGGCTAGCCCAGCCTTTGCCAGCGATAGCAGGTAAGGCAGCACTTGAGGGGCCGTAATCCGTAGGGGGTTGATCTTCTGTGCTCTGCACCAGATAGAGAACCTCTTCCACTTATGACCGTAGCATTTGAGAGTCGAGGACGCCCTGGCCTTTGCAAGAACCTCTCTGCAATCGGCCGGTATATCGTAGCCTCCAAACTCTAGCGCTGCAGGAGCCAAGCCTGCAGGTTCAGCGACGCCGGGTCGTGGTGGAAGATGGCGCCTCCTTCTCTGGAGAGAAGGTCCGCGTCCGCCGACAGCTTGATGGGAGGGGACGTTGACAAGTCCAGAAGGTCCGGGAACCAGATCTACCTCGGCCACGCCGGTGCGACGAGGATCATCCTGCACCGGGACCTCTTGAGCTGGCTGATGAGTCGAAGCAGCAACGGCAACGGAGGGAACGCATACAGGTATAGGCTGTCCCAGGGGAACGAGAATGCATCGCCCATGCTTCTCGGCTGGGGAAACCTGCTGGCGAACCTCTTGCACTTCGAGTTGGTCGCTGTTGCGAACAGGTCGATTTGGGGTTTGCCCCATCGTCGGAAGAGTTGATCCACCTGACCCTGGCGCAGTTCCCACTCGTGACACGCGCGCAACTCCCTGCTGAGCGAGTAGGCGATGGTGCTTCTTTCTCCTGCCAGGTGGAAGGGAACCAGGAACATCCCCTGGGCGACCGCCCAGTGCCACAGATCCTGTGCCTCCTTGGATAGGGCTGGGGATCTGGTGCCTCCCTGCTTCCGTATGTAAAACATTGTCGTGGTGTTGTCTGTGAAGATCCGCACCACCTTGCCCTTGAGCGACGGGAGGAACGATTTGAGAGCCCAGAACACGGCTCGGAGTTCCAGGACGTTGATGTGCAGGAGCCTCTCCTTCGGGAGCCAGAGGCCTCTTGCGTGGAGATCTCCGGTGTGGGCACCCCAACCTTCCAGGGAGGCGTCCGTCGTCACCGTCTCCTGGTAGGCGGGCGTCTGAAAGTCTTTGCCAGCCGTGAGGTGCGCTCGAACGCCCCACCACTGAATCGCCCGCCGGAACACCTCGTTGAGGGGCACCCTGTCTTCGAAGGTGCCCGTCGCCTGCATCCAACGGGCGTCGAGAAATTCTTGAAGAGGGCGCATCCGTAGTCTGCAGAGGCGCACCAGGTAGATGCAAGAGGACATCATCCCCAGGAGGGACTTGATGGACCTGACCCTGGCCACGTCCGTGGCAAGCAGGCGCTGCACTTTGCCTAGAATGGTCTTCGTCCGTTCTTCCGACGGGGCCGCCAGGCGCCTCACTGTATCGAGCTTCGCTCCCAGAAACAGGGCCACCTACGATGGCACCAGGTGGGACTTTGGGTAGTTTATGGTGAATCCCAGGTCTGGGAGTAGCTGGACGGTACTCGCAGTGTGTTCGACGGCGAGTTCCCTCGTCCTTGAGCGGTTGAGCCAGTCGTCCAGGTAGGGGTAGACGTGAATCCCCTGCAGGCGCAGCCACGCGGCCACTGGTGCTAGGCACTTGGTAAAGACCTTGGGGGCCGACTTCAATCCGAACGGCAGTGCTCTGAATTGGTAGTGGCGTCCCTGGACGACGAACCTGAGGAACTTCCGGTGACTTTTGAGGATGGGAACGTGGAAGTATGCATCCTCCAGGTCCAACGACGATAGAAAGTCGCCTTCCTCCAGCTGTCCCAGTACGTGCTGGAGGGTGACCACCCTGAACTTTTGTGATCTGATGTATTTGTTCAAACGACGAAGGTCCAGGATGGGGCGCCAGCCGCCCGTCTTCTTCCTGACGAGGAAGTACCTCGAGTATACCCCGAAGCCCCGGAGCCTCTTCGGAACAAGCTCGCTGGCGCCTTTCCTGAGCATCGCCCGTACTTCCAACAGCAGTTGCGGGACGTGATTTTCCTTCCTGGCCACAGGTGGAACGTGAGGGCACTTCTTCAGGAATTCGATAGAGTGTCCTCTTGCCAGGGGATCCAGCACCCAACGGTCGGTGGAAATGAACTTCCACACGCCGACGAAGTTAGTTAGTCAGCCGGCCTCCCACCGGGGTGCTTCGGTGGGGGCCCGAGACCACGGCCGGTTCAGTCCTGCTTGGAGGTGGTGGCCTTGCCGCCCTGGCCACCTTGCCGACGGCGGCGAGGCGCTCCCTGCTTGCCGCAACCCCTGTAGGCCTCCTGAGACGAGGAGCGTGCCGTCTGGCAGTAGGACGACGAGCCACCTTTGGATCCCTTGGAGGCACCCTGTCTGCCTCCGGAGCTCCGAAAGGGCAGTCGTTGCTGAAGGGCTCCTAGGGCGCGGGCCGTCTCCGTTTTTATGGCTTGGAGGGATTCGTCCACCGCCTTCCCGATCAAGTTGCTGCCGTCGAACGGCATGTCCAACACCCTGGTCTGGACGTCCTGACGGAAGTCGGTCGCCCGGAGCCAACCCCGTCGTCGTAGGCAAACACCGTTGCCCAGCTGGCGGAACCCGGTATCGGCAATATCGGTTGCCACCGTTATGGCGTGGTCCGACGCCACCTTGCCCTCTTGCAGTATTTCCAGAGCCTCGGACCTCTTGTCGTCCGGCAGGAAGTCCAATATGGGCGCCAGCTTAAACCAGAGCTCCCTGTCGTAACAGGCCACGATCGCCAGGGCGTTGGGCGCTTCGATCGTCATCGCCGCCGACGAAATGACCCGCCGCCCCATGGCGTCCAACTTCTTTCCCTCGCCGTCCGGCGGAGAATTCGACGTCGAGGCTCCTGACCCCGCCGCTTTCTTCTTCGCCGCCGCTGAGACGACCGAGTCTGGCGTTGGCTGGGCCCTGAGGCACAGGGGAGCGGTTTCGGGGACCCGGTACTTCTTCTCGTTCCGGTCCTGTTTGGCTGGTGCCGTGGAGGGGTTCTTGAGAACCAACAGGCCCTCCTCCCAGATGTCATCGATTAGGGGCACCGCGATGACCGTCTTCCTCTTGGCCCCCCGGCGCTGATAGAGGAAACCTTCCTTTTTCTGCTCCTCCGGGCAGAGCTGGAACAATTCGGACACCCTGGCGATCTTGGCGTGGAATGAGCCAATCTCGTCAGGCGGCGAGGCCCGGGAGACGGGAGACCCGTTCCGTCGTCGTCGCCCTCAGAACCCGTCGTCGAGCCCAACGCACCGTCATCTCCCGACTTGTGGGAGGATGAGGAGGGAACTGTAGGCCTTACGGGGGCGAGCGGAGGAGAGGGTTGGGTCCTCCGTCGTTTGTTCTGAGGACTTCCCGACGGGCCAGGTTGCGGGTCCTCCAGCCTGGGCCGTGGGAATCTCGTCCTTATCTCAGAGCATAAGGACTGGATGGCAGACAAAATGGCCGCCGAGCCATCCTGAGGCCTGGGATCCGGCTACGCCGGAAGGGAAGGCCACTCTTCCTCACCATCGTCGTCTTCCTCAGTTATCTCCCGAGGATCTTCCTGACGGGATCGAACCTTCTCGAATTGGACTTCGAGGTTCCTCACGGCCTCGGTCAGTTCCTCCTCCGAGGCAGACTCCGAGCTCGAGGAGGGCACCGTGCCCCCCCTCGCTTCTTCCATCATGGCGGCCACGACGATGGGCTGAAAAGAGGATTCCCTCCTTGGCGGCAGGGAAACTCTAGTCCCGGAGGCGGTCTCCGCTGGCGGTGCCTCTGCCGGCTTGGCCAGAGTCGCCGCGATAACCTCGATAGAGGCCTTCGCATGCTGGGTAGGGGTCTTCACCACCTTAGGTGCGTCCCGGGCCCTCTCCTTCGGGGGAGGGGCGACGCCTCGCTCCCCCCTCTTCCGAGATCGGATGGGGCTTCTCCCGAAGCTTACCCGGGGTCTCTGACTTCCTCTTCCCCGAACCGGAGCGTTGGCTCGTGGTTGACGGTGCCGGGGAAGGTGCGCCCTGCCTGGCGACCAAAGAGCCCGACCTTTCGGCGCTCCCGGAGCCAGCGGACTCGCGGCGCTTGGCCTGGTGTTGGGCTCACGTCGCCGGGGCGCCGCACAGGACTTAGAAGCCCGCTCGGACCCTTTCTTCTTCTTCTCACCCGTCGAGCCCTTCTCCAACCAGCTTGCGAGACGGGATCGACGGTCCCTCATGGTCCGCTCCGACAAGTTCTTGCAGAACTGGCAGTCCTTCTCTACATGAGTCTTGTCCCCATGAAGACAGCAGAGGCATCGCGAATGTTCGTCTTCCTTAAACACATTCTGCAGCCCGCATCCAGGGCAGCTGCGAAACAGCTTGGGTCCGGGTGACGAACTCGCATCCTGGGCCATCTCGAAGTAGGCCGCGAATCTTCTCGAATCCTCCAAGAAGTTGATTGGACGAAATCTTCACCCTTGAGGGGCGTAGGAAAATCCCGCAACGGGTAGCCGTTAACGGGAGTAGAAACGGTGGAGCTTGAGGCTCGATTAACCGAAAAAATGTGAAAATTCACCTGAAAAGCGCGAAACACCCAGTAAAAGCTCGAGAGCTAAGCACGAGGACTCCCAACACTTGAACGTGCGGTAAAAATCTGAAGATGGCTGCCAGAGGCGGGGCTTAGGTAGAGGGCAGTAAGACAGATCAGAAACGAAACTGATACTGATTTTTTCTTTACCGAGGATTCCCAGCCTGACGACGGGGAATATATTCATGAGCATGGGAATCCAGGCTAGACCCCATGCTGGAGAAATGTCTTAATCAAGCAGGCCCTATCTTTAAAAAAAAAATCCACTATACGCCCTACAAGGACAGCTAATTCAGCATGCCTGGTTGTGCCCAGATTTAAGCAAAACAAAACGGGGAGGGGGGTACATAGCTTCCCTGTTATGGCAGTGTAAGCATTGAACACCCTTCCACTCTCACTGAGATCCAAACCAACCTTTCTTCACGTTTAGGCGTAATACTATTAATTGGCTTTTTACAAATTACTTAAATGGTTAGCTCCAGTCCCGCATACATGAGGATCTCTGACCAGTCTGACTTCTCCAACTTCACTAAGCAACTTCTCCTGACTTAACCAAGTTACTCCTTCTGACCTCCAAGTAATTCTTTTGCATCTGTACACTTGTATATATTTAATTACCCATTATTCAAGTATCTCTTTTGTATCTGTACTTCTGTATATACTTACCTACCTTTTTTGTATAATCCACTGCATCTTTGGTATTCTTGTATCTTCTGTAACTAAGCTGAAAGTATATGTGTAACCTCAAGTGGGAAAGGCACCCAGACACCCCCGGGTTGGGTGCGCCATACAAATAAACAATAAAATGGGGCGACAAGCCCTGGGATGCAGATCGGGAGATGGGACGGAAACAAAAGAAAAAGGTGGATAGAGGGTGAAGGGCCAGGGCATGGTTCAAGACCCTCAGCAGTGAAAAGACCAAGATGGTTGTGGCAAATGTCCCCATTGCAGAAGTGGAAGAGAGTCAGACACTACGTACCATGTGTGAGGAACCGGAGGAAGTCCTCACTTCTTTTCCACCTGGATCCTCCTCTCTGGTGGCCAGTGAAAGGCCATTGCTATTGGATCCTGACCCTCGGTGTGGATATGCAAGCAAGGATCACCTGGGTGGAGGAGACTTGGTGAATGGGAATGAGGCGCCTTTAGGCGAAACATGGTATCCCCCATTTCCGTTTCAGAATGAGCCTTCTGCCCCTCAAGCCTTCATAGGCTATTGTCAATCCTTTCCCTGTTTCCCCTAAAACATTCCCCAAGAAACACCAGTTTTGTACTGGGACGAGGAATGGACCACCTAGAGAAACACATCCTCCCTTTATTAAACACACAGACATCAGTTGTGTACTGGGACGAGGAGGAGGTGGAGGCCAGCAAGAGTAATGCAGGACTCCTGTTTCAACAGTGAGCGGTCTGGACCTTTTTGGAACAATAATGGTGGCGGGAACTTAAAAACCAGGAAGTACTGTAAAAATGAAGTCAGCTATGGAAGCAGAGCTACGGACTGATGGGCGAAAGCCGACCGCTCCGGAAGAGGGGAGGAAGGAGAGAGGGAAGGAGAGAGTGAAAGAGAGGGAAGGAGAGAGTGAAAGAGAGGGAAGGAGAGAGTGAAACAGAGGGAAGGAGAGAGTGAAACAGAGGGAAGGAGAGAGTGAAACAGAGGGAAGGAGAAAGAGAGCGCAAGAGAGAGCACGCAAGAGCGCAAGAGAGCGCAAGAGAGCGCAAAAGAAAGCGCAAGAGAAGGAGAGGGGGAAGGAGGGAAAGAGGGGAGAGCAGAGACAGAGGGAAAGGAGAGAAAAGAGAGAGACAGAGAGAGCGAGAGAAAAAGAGACTGTGGCAGCAGGAAGCATCACTGGAATGCCATACACTCTGATTGGTGAATCAACCAAGCAGGCGGACTACCGGGTTGGCAGGTGAGCACGCAAAGTGAATGAACACCGATTTGAATGATAGCAAGTATGTTTTGAATTCCCAACTGAATGAAAATAAGAATAAGCACTTTGGAATATCGATCTGGGTGTAAGCAAGTTGGTCAAACTTATTGATACAAGGAACTGTGAATTAAGGAACGAAGTATTGGCAAACGCCACATGAGAAGCATTGATTAACAAGCATTGGCACGAGCAAAGAGAATTTAAGGAACTGTATGATATGAGAAAAAACAAGCATTGACAAGAGCTAGGAGAATATAAGAAAGTGCAAGTACAGGGTGGCAAAGTGTTGGTGAACAAGAAGCAAGTAACGGGTGTGTGTTGCGTGACCTCTAATGGAGTGGACCGCATGGTCCGACAACTGTGCCTAGACCGAGTGCACCCCTCTATGAAAGCACCTGTAAAGAAGCTTGTGTTGGAACAGCAAGGAATTCTTGTATGATCAGAAGTCAAGGAACTAAACTGTATATATGAATTGGAGAAAGATAACCAAATCAGAAGAACTGGGGTCCCAAGGAATCGTGTTGTTTTGGAAAGTAATAGACGAACTCATGGGGAAGGGACCCCCTGTGTCTTGTGAACTATCTTGAACTTGGGGAAGGGAAATCTGGTTACAAGTCAAGAGCTTGAAGAAGTTCTGAGCTTTTATTTGAAAGCTACTCATTTTTATGTGGGCATCCCTACACATTGTACACATTTAGATGTGAGGGCAAGTGTAGGTTTTGGACACAGACAGACATTTTCTTCGGAGTTCCTGACAGACTATCCTTAGTTTCCTTCAGATATGAAAATATCACCTTAGCACAGGGCAAAGATGGCCTTTTGCCAACCTGGCTTTTTATTTAATAAACGTTTGTAGACAGAACTTTAATCAGTTGTCTGTATCTGCTTTGTGATGGCTCCACACATGGTAGACGATGGACAAAGACAATATGGTATAGAGTTTGCCCTCCCTTATGGAAGTAACGCGCAAATGGATGTACGCCCTTGAGAAGGAGACAGCAGGTGTCTCCCTAGCGATATTGGGGACATGAAAAGCTTGTTCACAGCAATATTGAGGGGGTGAGGAGACAAGATATGGGAAGCACAATACAACGCAGTAAAACTGTGTAGCAATATACGCAATGGGGCGTCCTTTATTAACTGTTGTGCCCATATGTGGAAAGTACTAATAAGTATGTATGCCGATGCTTCGGCCATCAGGGCCATACTGACCCGTAAGATTAAACCAGATGAGGACCCTGCAAAATATATACAACAAATACAGTAGATGTCGACGCTAGAGATCAGGCAATCGTGAGAATGATAGATACCCATATTTTATCATATACTGGTCTGAGGGCTTACCCCAGATGTGCAGAACTCCCTAGATAAGGTAATATGGATAGAAGCCAAGTGGTGGCCAGAGATACAATCGAGTATTGTGCACTTTTGAAAACACAAGCAAGAAAGGGAGAAAGAAAGGCAGAAACAAAGTTGGTGCACAAGAAGCTAACAAAGCTCTCAATGAAAGGGGTGGTGTTCACGGACCCTGATGAAATGGCTCCTGCCCAACAAGCAGGGTTCCCAGTGGCGGGGGAAGGGCCACCGCAAGGGAGGGTACCCTTAGCAACACAGCAGTCGGGGGTGGGGAGGTCCAACAACCTGTCATTTATCCTCAAGGGGGGACTAACACATCAATGGGACACTGTATACGATACCGAGAGGCAGGGAATTTGGGTATGGAGCAGCAGGACCCAGGTTTTCAAAGGGGCATGCTTCTGTTGTAGGCAACAGGTCCATTCTGCACGAATGAGCCCCAATCGGCAACAGCTTTATCACTACAATCCTGGGGAATCACAAGCAGGGGCCCAGACGACAGCCTCTGGTGCAGCCCACACACACGCAACTTAAACCGCAGAAACCACAAACGCCCACCCAAGCAGGACCCGTATGGATCCCAAGGCCACCGGCGAGCACATTGCAAACACCCACACAGACGCAACAACAAGAGGACAGAATACTGTTGGGCCAGAACGTAGTACCGCACAACACCGGATTAACAGTTCTAGGAGGAGCCCCAGGCACGACACCCCAAGGCATAAAGGAGTTTTCAAAAATTGATTAGCAGAGTTTGCTAGTTGAACATTTCTTGGTTAGCAAACGTACATACGCTATTTTGTACTAATATTTTTAATGTCACCAGAAGTTATTTGTACCAAAGAAATAAGCCTTTTGTGTTGTGGACTGCTGAAGTGAGACTTTAGTGAGATGAGCGTCTGTAAAGTGTAAAGGTTAACTGCATGAATTGACACAAATAAATATATATGATAAAAGTTTCTGAAAACAGGTTTTCAGTGCAAGGTTCTGTGCAGCTGCTACAGTCGGTGTTGCACAGGGAAGTGTCCGTATATTGTATGATCCACAGGGAGAAGTTCAGATGTTTCATAAATCAAAAAGTTCACAATGTTAAAGGAAAGTGATAGCCTGAGACTAAGTAAGTAGTATGGTGTTACGGCAGGCAGGGTAATTGGCAACTTCAGGTGGACAAGATGTTTTCTGCCGTGATTTTCAATATAGTGTTACATACCACTCTCGGGGGAGGGCAGGGCCGCTAATAACCTCCACCCCAAGCCAGGTAGACCCTCAAGCACAGCGCTATACACCCATGAAAATGGTATTAATCACCATTCATACTGAGAGCCACCATCTGTGGTACAGAAACTTTTTTTTAATGGCCTATGGTACTTTTAAGACTGGCAGAGATTATTACTGTTGCTTTCTCTCACCATTAGCCCATTTGAACTTGCAGTCACCAGGGAAAAGAGGGTGGAGAGACCCATGAGGGCAAGAGAGGAATGCAGGGTGAGATGTGCTTTTATTGAACAGGGACATTTAAATAGCCAGCTGTGCTACACAAGTGACAGTTTAATTAGCAAATCAACACAATTGCATAGCAAATTGCTATGCGATGCTGCATATTTTATGACTTGCACCCCAATAGGAATGCCCACAGAAAGTGCGTGTGTCCAGTCCTTGCAGTAACTGAAGATGCTGAAGAGGAACCCAAGGAAGCAGTGAAGATTGGACAGAAAGATTGCTCAATTGTTATAGATAAGGGAGCCACCAAGTCTTGTATATGGGAGGGAGAGGTCCCACTGTCTAACAATTTTATGGACACACAGGGCTTCTCTGGGGCCATTGTCACAGTTCCAGTAGCACAGGATTTACCTTCAACGATCGGCACATTACTCCTTGTGGCACGCTATTGTATTCGAAAGACACTCCCATAAACATACTGGAGAGGGACTTACTGAACGCAACAATTTCGTTCTCAGAAAATATATGTGCTCCACACCATGTACCCAGATAGGGTGGCAGCCAACATACAGGTCTACTATGCACAAGTAATTGGCAAGCACAACCAACTCATCCAGAGTTGTTCCTGTACAGGGTCTATATATTATTGGGTTGGGTGCCCGGGATGAAAGGGAAACATTCCAACTGGCCACAGAATTTTTGTTCAGGCCCTCGGTGCACAAGGCAGTTCCCCCCAGGCACACAGGTATTGTTGCAGTTAGATGGGGCAGTCACACGAGAAGACAAGGTGACATTATGTGGAACAGATGAGGACGAAATGTAATGCCGTACAATTCTCTGTATTGACCCCATGTTGACATTGACTGATGACCAGCTGTTCGCAGAAGGCGAAGAGAAGGAGGCATGGTGTTCTAACTCTGTATTCGATGCCCAATACGAAATGGTAGAAAGGTTAGTGCCGCAAATGACACAGGTGGTGAAGAAGCAAGCTGCCTACACTTGGCGGGCACGGGAACAGGGGGCGGGGGAGGACTTTAAGGCGGTCCCGGAAACTTTATGGACCAAAGGGCCACATTATGTACTCAAAGGAGCTGAGCAAGCCATATCAAATTAAAAGAAGGGGCGTTGCCACCCTGGGTGAAACAATACCCACAAAGCAGATTAGGGCATCTATGACACGCTTCTCGCATTAGGGCCGCAGGGCATAATGCAGACATCAACATTCCCATTCAACACAGCCATATACCCCAATAAAAAAGGCAAAGGGAGTGGCCTGGAGATTTATACAGCATCTCCGCACCTGAACAATGTGGTAGAGGCCGAGTTCCCACTTGGGCGGAACCTGGCTACAATATTATGCAATATCCAGGCAAGTGCAAAACACTTCAGTGGTGGATTTCAAAAACGCATACTTCCCCATCCCATTGCATCCCGACTCCCGATATCTGCGTTTATGTATCGCAGTGTACGATTTGAACACACAAGATTACCCCAGGGGTATTGCAAGTCCCCCAGTGTGTTGAACAGAGTGATTATAGATGGAATTCAGCAGTTTGCAAAGACGCAGCACAGTGATACAGTACGAAGATAACTTCCTAGTGTGTAGTGGGACGGAGGAGTAATGCAGGAAGGGTTAAATAATTCTTTCGATTCAGCTAGCAGAAAAAGGGTACAAAGTAGACAAAAAGAACCTGAAGTATTGTCACAGAAGTGGTGCACCTGGGGCAAATAATATCAGCACAGGGGCAACACCAGAGAGAGTGGAAGTCATACACAGAACACCACCGCCACGGTAAAAGAGGTTCAGCAATTCTTTGGATTGTGAAATTACTGCAGGACTGGGTGTTCGACTATTCAACATTCACAAGGCCTCTCCTCCAGGCACTTTAAGAAGTTCAAAAGGCTAAGAGCGATGGCAACCCCCCCCCCCCCAAATCAAAAAGAGAAATTCTATTTGTTTTCACATTTCAATGGCACGGTGAGGACGGCTGTCCTCACCAAGAAAAAAAACGCAGGGGCGCAAGCCCCAAGCATATTACAGCGGTCTGCTGGACCCAGTGTTGCAGGGTCATTTTCCATGTGAAAAAAGCACTTGCGGCTGCAGCGTTTGCATGGAGAAGGCAGCCACCATAACGGTAAGGTGCCTAGAGATTATGTATGTTGAGCATGTGCTTTTTGTGATTATTGAATAATCTAAATCCACGTTAACAACTCAGAGGGCCTCAGGATAAGAGGTAATACTGACAAGCCCAGCAATTGAGGTTGTTGGATGTCTTGTAGTGAACCTAGAAACGTTCATAGCACAGCTGCGCCGGGAGAATATGTTCACGATTGCGCATTTTACAGGGACAGGATAGAAGGGAACCCCCAGGTGCAGGAGAAAACCATAGAGGGGTGACATGCTCTTTGTTGACAGGTGTTCAACGATTGAGTCGGGCACGGGGTGAAGGCACACTGGTACCGCAGTAGTGTACCATCATGAGGGAGAATTTCACGTTCGGTCTCAAATGCCGCTGCCAGCTCATTATTTTCGGCACAGGCACCAGAATTGGTGGCTTTAATAACAGCATTACCATCTAAGAAAGGGAACATGGTCAACATTTTTTGCAGACTCGGCATACGTCACCTCCACGGTGCACTCAGGGTTGTCTCGATTGGAAAGTAAGGGGATTAAAAGGAGTGATGGGTCGCCCATTCAGCATACATTACTGGCACGATTAAGGCATAACCCACTCCCAGTGGAGGTGGCCATAATAAAATGCACCGCCAACACAGGCGGCTTGGATTTTATTTCACAGGGGAATGATATGGCCGATAAGAGCAGCCAAAGAAGCAGCCTATTTGACTGAAGGAACTACCAAATTGCTGCCAGGTAAAAAAGGAAAAAAATAAATAAATAAATCAAAGGTACCCATTACGGCACTCTGATTAAAGAGAACCAAGAGCACTAATACTACGGAGCCCTTTAACGCACTGCCCATTGGACAGATAACAGAAATACAAGGTGAAGTGGCCCAATAGGAAAAAGAGCTATGGATTCAAGAGAGCGTGCTCCCTCTCGCCCACCGACTTAGTGTGGAGACAGAACAGCACAGACAAGTCTGTAATGCCCAAAACATTACTTAATGTAGCATTGGAGCAGCTCCATTATCCAGCCCATATGTCGATGGAACACGTGGCCCCAGACACGAATCAGAGTTGGTTTACTCCCAACCTCTATGAGTTATTGCTGAATTCACAAGTAACTTTATGACCTGGCTAAAGTTCTTGGCAGGACACACCCTAAACACTGTTATTGCCACACCCAGAGGGGCCCTTCCGGCACTTGCATATTGATTATGTCGATATGCATCTTCTAGGTACGTGATAGTCGTGGCATTCCCCTTTTCACATTGGCTTGAGGCGGGACCCTGTGCCCATTATGATGCAAAATCAGCGGTAAAATTGTTAGTTCAAGTGGTATTCCCAAGGTGGGGCATTTGTGATGAATCGAGGTCAGACAATGGACAACACTTTGACAAATATCTGTTTAAGGAGGTTACAGCCCTCCTGGGGAAGCACAGACTGTGCTCAGTGTACCACCCTTCAAGCCAGCTTAAACTTGGCAAAAATTGTCTTTACTGCTGTACTATCGCATTATTTCCCCTCCGCAATTCAACTTGTGCGGATCATCATTTGACTCTGGACAAAATGGTTACTGGCAGGAGAATGCATACACCTCTCCCCCCTGCACGTACAATTTCGGATGCCAACAGCTCTACTCGGATACTTGGTTACGAGTTTACTGCATACTTGAGGGAATTCACAAAAGCTCTCAAATACACATCTCGTCAGGTGCACTCACGCTCAAGCCGGCCGGCCACCAATAGCTCACCAACAGACACTGCAGGAGAAGAGAGTTTTGCACCTGCAGACCGACCCTCTACCCTAAGGACAGAGTATTTATCTGCAACTTTACAAGATTGTGGAAAGAGCCTTGCTTCACCGCGCTACATACAGTTGTCTACTCCACACCAACAGCAGTAAAGGTTGCTGATTACCGAGCATTG
Organism: Ambystoma mexicanum; assembly: GCA_002915635.3. Taxonomy (NCBI): domain Eukaryota; kingdom Metazoa; phylum Chordata; class Amphibia; order Caudata; family Ambystomatidae; genus Ambystoma; species Ambystoma mexicanum. The sequence continues at coordinate 1,001,047,926 of CM030325.1, forward strand.
ACCCATCAATCCGACTTCCGCAGAGACAACCACGCCAGCACCCTCGAAGGAGAGGAGAACCACTTGATGGGTAGTATTGCTCAGTTATCTCCTATTTTTATTCTTTGCTATTAGGCTATAAAGGCCTGTGGAGGAGGTGGACGAAATGCCTCACAGTAACAGCGGCAATGGTAGAATGCAGAAATATGCGGTCTTATTGTATAATATAGCATTTTTGTGTGTTGCTCATTATATATGGGACCAAGAAGCACTGTTGCCAGTAACAATGGTCAAATTAGAAATAAAAGAAGCTTATTTAATGCAGATATGTGTCATGATGGAACTGGAGGCAGGCAGGACACACCTGGTAATTGTATAGTACGGAATGAAGAGTGTGCGATGGGCAAATGGCACTTGTTATGTGTGCTCTCTCATCCAACAGGTCACAGGGGCACCCAAGTTGTTCCTTCCCCAAGAGACTGCGGTAGAGTAAGGGGCCCTTTTCAGGGTCATTCAGTGTCTGTCCATTGGGTTGAAGAGAGGGGAATAAGGTGTACACCAACAATTATATGCAGCTGTGGAGAATGGCAAAAAATGAAGCTACCAGTCATACCGTATTGGAATCACAATGCACAGCAGAGTGCAGCACCAAAATTCAACAGGACACGATATTCCATAGTGCTATGCGAGGCCATTAATGAGGATAGAGGGATCTGTCTTTCATGATGGGCAATGGGAGTGGGGAAAATGATACAGCGTCAAGTAGAGGGGTTGGTAGGGTTTGATGTAGTGGCAAAAATAAATGACAGTTGTAGTGCAACGTGGAACAAATACGTGCATGAGTTAACCTGGATACACGAGACACCAACTAGTAGACATAAAGCCTCTTACACGATTTCCCTTATGTTTCAGACCCACAGGTCAACACATCTGAGCTCTAATGCCAGCTGCACCAAGGCGATGAGCATTCCAGCAATGAAGAGCGGGACAGCTGGAGTCATGGACTGCTGGTGGGCGTGTGGGTCCCAGGCGTACGCCCAGCTACCTCCCGACCGGGTGGTGGGAGGGTTATGCACCCTTGTCACACTGCACAGTCCTGTCCTGGTAGTGCCTCAATCGGAATTGGTGCCCTCCTTCAGTTACCATCCTGCGGTGCTCAAGGGGATGATAGCAAGGGAAGAAAGGATACAAGGGGCTCACGCACAAACATTGGAAAGAGACAGGCGCAGCAGCAACTATTTGTCCAACAAATCATCAGAAAGTTTGGCTGCAATCCCATCATATTTTCTCAGGCATCAATGTGTTTTGCGTCTCTTCTGCTTCCAGGGGTCCACGCTGCAGCCAATGATAAATAGCTGCAGGTGACCCATTATGAGCTGTTACAACTGACAAACTCGACCGAGAAAGGACTAAATGCAGTAAGGGAAGAGCTTCGGGGAGTGAGACTGGGGACACTTCAAAATAGATGTGTTGCATATGCTTACCACTATAGAGGGAGGTTTTTGCCACAAGATCGGGAGCAGATGCTGCACAATAACACCAGCCAACGACGCAGCTAATGGAACTTTGACAGAGGTCAAAGGAAATTCGTACACTCCATGAAACAAATGCAAGATCAGACAGCTGGTTTCATTCTATTTTTGCTTGGGTCCCGACATGGTTGGCGGATATTTTCAAAGTAACTCTCACAGTGCGCATCACATTCTGTGTGGATCAGTTAACTCTAAGGCACTACAAGAACAAAGGGGGAAGGAGGAGATAAATGATGTCCCTGCATGTTGACGGGACGGGGGAATAAGGTTCATAGTAATCACATGGTTCAGCCGAGTCTGGAGCAAACTAGCATAATGCACAAGGGGTGGTCACAATGCCGCCTGCTAACGTGGATGAGTATGATGCCTGAATGTGTGATAATAGAGTCTTCACTGGTGGAGTATGAGGACTACTGGGGGGGCAGGGGTGGAAGAGGCATGGATAGGGTAACGAGGTTGTGGATCCTCAAGGCAGTAAGTAAAATCCTGACAAGCAAGAAAGTGTCCATCAATGGATCGATCTAAGGGGGGGGAAATGCGGTAAAGGTGCTAATTCAGTGCTGCCAAAGGGGACGCACCTATCAATTACGTAACTGATTGGGGGGACTCAGCAGGCAAGTGGTGGGGGCACTTCTGGGGCTGAGGACATGATTGATCACTGTGCACTGTGATTTATGCACAGGTGCAGCAGGAGAGGTCTGTGCAAAAGAGTGTGTTTGGGAGTATAGAACGGTACATGGAAGATAGGGGCACGCAGGGGATAGGGACAAGGGATAGTGGGTATAAATGGTAGTGTAGGACAGAGTGGAAAACGCAACAGTCATTTTGGAGTACAGGCCTCAGGTAAGCAAAACATTTGTCCTTTTGCAGCTACAGGTCTCATGTTCTGAGTAACTATGAATTTGTCGAGCACACAGCTACAGCAGTGTTCTGGAGAATGTTGCAAGTTGGCAGTTCCCAAGATAGTGTAGCTAGGGGAATGGGACCAGTAGATACTTTGAGGCCAGCGAGCTGGGCACCTGTATGCTGGCTGGGAACGGTAGGAAATTAGAATTAAACACAGTCAAATAAAATTCAACCACAGTGAGGTACGCAGTTTCAAATCATCCCTTGGCAGATGGTCATGGAAAAGGGTTGTGGGGCAAGGAGACGAACAACGGGGAACCAATCACTAGGCGAGGGTTCGGTGTCCCTAGGGGTCAACAGGGTTTTGCGTCCTTGCTGATGTCCGCAGGGAACCTCATTGGTCGGATGCCATGTGAATGTTTGCCCTTTGCCAAGCTCAGATTGTTTTGTTTGTTGGATGGGGTTAACCAATGGTATATGAATAAAGTTCCATTGGTCAGCAAAATCATGTAATGCCTCAAGATGTAATTATGGGACGGTGTGGGAAGGTGTGTGACGTCTGGTGTTGGAAAATGGGAGGAAGGCTGGCATGGGCCAATTACAATCATTGGATGTATGCATGGATATAAAAGAGACTGACATAGTCCCACCAATCAGTTTTCAAAAAAATGTTTCAAATGTGTGCATGCAAATTATGTCAGTTTTGTATAAAAATGTTGCTCTCGGTGGGCGGCGTCGACAGCTCACTTCATTCAGTTGAGTCCACAGAGCAGTTTGAAACATGCTTTCCCAGGTGCTTTGTGTGGCTAAATAAATGGAGTTACTTCCTGCTTGGTGTGCGCTTCTTTTTGGATTACTTTGGTGTTCCAGTGGTTTGAAAGACCCCTGACACAGGGCTGTGAAAAAGACTTAAAGCAGCCAGAACATGTTTTTAAATCTTTTTCCTCTGAGTGTTGTCAAGTTGTTCATATTGTCACTGGTGGTCAAGGTCGTCATTTTGCATTCACAGTTTTTTAGGATGCGGTATACAGGTTGTGAACATTACATGTCTGTACCTGTAGCTATGCTTTCGGATGTGACTTCATTAGAATAAATAATGAAACAAGTGATTTTATTTATTGTTTGGATAAATGGTCAACTATTGAATAAAATATAATATTTCGGATAAAAGTTTGGTGATGTCGGATTTAGTTTGTTATGTGATTGGTGTATACACTTGGTCTATATACCGCAGTGTTCTTAGTAGCAGCCTTCACAAGGTTACAACTGGGAGAAGAATAAATGAACTTAGAGGCTGTTTTTGTAAAACTAACCATGGGTAGTCGTTTGAACGCCCAATATGCAAATGATGTGCTCCACCCATTTCCACTTCTTTGATTATCCTTCATTTTGTTTTTCCCCTACAGATCAGTTCACCAAATTATTTGGTGAGTAAAAAGTGCCCATGTTTTCAAATGCAACCCTAAAGTTATGTTAGAGGATCGTGTACCATGCATTGGCGCCACTTCCGTGGTCTCTTGGCGCTAATATTGAAGTTAACAATCTATGCGTTTTCTTTTTCATTATGATTTTTCCATAAAAGGATGGTACGTATCGCACACAAGCACATATGGCTCTGTGGTTAGCCATATGTGGCTAACGACATAGAAATCACTAATAACCATGGTTTGTTAACTATAATAAAACTAAGAAATCTCGCAGTCTCCTGTATTTAAATAATCCTTTCCCTGCATGCAATGTGTAAAGCTACAGTTGTTTGAAAATGACATGCATGGTATGGGGCACTGGACAGCTATGCACCTATTTTAATGTATATCTTCATAAGGAATCTAAAAGATATTAAAAGAGAAAGTCTCAAGGAATGCCGGCATATGAGATTGGGTTTTTACAAATTTTGAGCAAGATCTCCATGTTATGAAGCATTGGCAGTTCTCCAGCTGTAGCAAATGTAGAATGTGCAATCACTCAACCACTCACTCACTACCCATCTCTTCATCACTCTTACCTTCAGTGAACACTCAGCAATATGAAAACGTTTAACAGTGGCATACATTGGTCAGGAAAGCATTCTGAGGATCTTTGAGCCCAAGCAGTATACAAATGATCGCAACGGCATAGATTGTTGAGGCAAATCCCATGGTGGTCTTGGGCAAAGCTGTATGAAAATATATTACAGTGGCAGTGCTGGCATATATTATTTGGACGGAACTCCCAAGTTTTCTTTGAGCACACCGAACTGAAACTAGCATATATCCTCAGGGTGTTCTTTTTTTCTCACAGGCAACTTGGAAATATTGTACAGTGACAATACCAGTGATAATTCGGATAGGGCTTTCAATTTTAGTTGGGTACACCAAGGCTGTTCTGGCATACATTGGTAAGGAAACGTCCACACTGGACAGCTTCCTACAGCATTGCTACTACTAAAGGATGCAGGTAGTGCTAACAACCAGGGTTCGGAATTGAGGGGAGCTGGGAGCTATTTAGCTCCTGCTTTTTAGTACAGTAGGGCGTGGGTAGCTTGAAACAAACAGCTACCAGGAGCTACTTTTGGCACCTAGGGCCAAACTGAGCTTTCCAAACACGCAAGTGTGACATTAACTGAGTATTTGAGAATTTTAATAAAGAAGAATTAGAACACATCTAACATACATTTAAACACAACAGTTCATACAAAATGGACAAAACGTGACTGGAGCATCTCTGGTAGCTCCTGGTTCCTCTACGGTAGCTCCTGCCTACACGGTGATGCCAGACAGCCAGGAGCTGGTTTTAGCTCCTGCTCATCGAATCTCAATTTCAAATCCTGAACAAGCAGAAGCAGGAACAGCTAGTATGCCCATTCTCTTACGTTGAATACATTGGTTTTGGAAATGTTCTAAAATGTAAGCTTTTAAAATCGGCGTCTTTAGTCTGTCCCCAAGGGTTGGAGGCCACACCCCCAATTTCCTGACTCCACCCCCCTCGGAGTTGCACCTTTCCAAATTGTTGAGAGCAGCCAGTGTCCAGAAGGGAGACCAGAGGCACGATTCTGCAAGTGTTGTGTACTACAACAGATCACGCTGAAGTTCGACTGTATATGCTCTGCACAACTACACACACATCTAAGCTTCACAAGCCACTAAGAGCAGTGCACATGCAAGATTGGTGAAACCTGATAAAAGGCTGGGATGCCTCAACCTTTAAGATCTGCATCCTACCCCTTCACTCGTGGAGTATGCGGCACTGCCACAACCACCTGTAAAAGTGATGCCTTTTTCGCCAGTTTAATTTGAAATGTTTAATTTAAAACGCACTGTTTAACCCAATTTTTATGGTTCATCTTTGTGGAGGTGGGGCAAAGGTAAAATCCCCCATTCCTCATGCCTGGTTTAGTTTGCACTGTAATGGGTTTAATAATTATGCTCATTAGTCGAAGTTCTGCAGCCATCAAACTGCGACAAGACTTTTAGAAGAGAAGATTTAGAAACGACTCTTAATAGTAAAGGTTATCGGCTTTCCCGTCTGATTGAATGGGACGCGCAGTATTTCTGCAGATTGTTTGTGAGAGCATCAAATGCTTTTTGGTACAGCAACCAATGCAGGGAGTGTGCGCCCCCGATTTAGGTCGATGGAAAGCACCACTACCCTCCATAAGGACACCCTTTTCACATTTCTGTGCACCTTCTGGATCCAAGACACCTGGTGGCAGTGGTACCTGGATTTGTACCATTGGCTGGACTCCTGTTAACCATTTATTTACTGCATGGCAGCCTATCGGGCTAAAGTGCCCTCAATGGCTGGCCATGATATTTGAAGCCCTGTATCTGCGCACCACTGTCCATATGGCTATCTTCTTCTGAGATTGGGGTAGATTGTGGCCATATATGGGCATCTCTTCACAGGCAATGAATGGCCAGAAACCCAGTAGATTGCTCTGTGTAAATAAAACTGGTTTACGTTCTATGGGAAGCTGGTGATGGCACCATACATATTCAAAACCTTGTGTGAGGACATGGGTGCACCCGAGAAGCTTGTCCAGGGTTGAATGTACCTACATGTTGGAATGAGGCAGGTTAACTTATAGGTGGGCTAGGTGCACACACCCAAGATTTTGTATTCCTCAGTCGACCACTGGAACACAGTATTCAAATATGACGAGTCCACTGGAGGTACGGCAGAGAACCACTCCTGAGCCATTATCAACCGCAAGGAGTGGTTCTGCTCGTCACGGATCAGGAGAGACCTCAGACTGTGTCCCCCGCCCCCTCCCATCCTGGAACTGGAGAGAGGGAAAGACAGAAAAAGAAACAAAGAAAAAGAAAGAAAGCCAAGCAAAGAGAAAAAGAAAGAAAGCCAGGGAAAGAGAAAAACAAAAAGCCAAACAAAGAGAAAGAAAGAAAAAGAACGAGAGAAAAAACAAATGAACGAAAGAACGAGGTTCCACAGGTATTGCAGAACAGGAGCTGGGCCTACTGCTGGCAAAATGTTCCTTGATTCAATTCAACTACAATAGTGAAAAGGTGTTTAACAAAGTACGATATTTAATTGTAGGTCGGTTCCACAAAAAATAAAAGGTAGTCATCAATTCGACAATTAATTTTCCAACTAATGTCATTGGTAAACATAAGTTGGTTAACAAAAATTCAAAACATGTACATCATAATTTCAAGGTAATCTTTTTTTCTGCTGACTGTACATAATCATTGTCAATCTACAGTGACATTGGAAAACTTTATCATTGGATCCCACTATAGCACGATTGTTTCCAACTCCTCCTCTCTTTACACATTGCAATCCATACGCGACCATCTCATCAAAGCAGACATTGCGACAGAAAAGGACAAAGTTTACAACTTCAAAGGCACTTTACCATGTAACAATTGTTATAATGTGATCCGAGGAAACACCATTACACATCCCCACAAGGGCTACAAGATTGCACTACTTCATACTTCTACATATGACTCAAAAAACGTAATTTATGTCATCAAATGTCCATGTGGCCTGTATTATGTCGACATGACTACAAGGAAAGCTAAAACGCACTGGTCCGAGCACAAATCAAATGTTAGATTAGTATCAGAAACATCACCAGCCGCACAGCATTTCAGCAAATTGCGACACACCATTGCCCAAATGCAATTTGTTATTCTCAAACACACATGCCTACCCAAGAGAGGTAGAAACATCAGAGTATTGTTACAAGGAGAGATTTACTGGATTGACCGACTTGACTCAATGTCCCCATGTGGGATGAATGTTGATTGGGATTTAAAGTTATTTGTAATTGCACTGCAATTTATTCTACAATTTCATTTTTCCTCTTTTCTCCATTATGTCTTTTTAGTAATTATGTTTTATATGTACCCATTCAAGACTGGTGATTTGTTCCGAGACATCTAAAAGGTTGTCACCTAACAACTGAAATATGCCTATGTATTTTGGATAATGATGCACATGAGGATACACTTTGTACGATAAACGCTTCACTTGTACGTGTCCCAGATATGCGCTGGGCTCGTATATTAATCTGAATTGTATTCATTACATTCACCTTAAAAACCTCTCTGTGAGAATCCTCCCATTCAGTATATTTTTAAATCCATCAGCCCCACGCATTTGATTTTGTAATACACCTACATTCCAACATGGCAGATCGCTGTACAGCGCCCGCCTGTTAGAACATTGAAAGCAGGACACGCACACATGCATGCGTGCGCGTAGCCCTGACTACACAGTCTTAACACTTACAACCGAATGGACGGATCCGTCCGGTAGCCAAGGTATGACCGTGCGCACCCAAATATTCTTTAATTGACTCGATACCCATTGTTACTTAATCACCTGAAATAGTTACCTAAAGGTGCGTACCTCTCCATTTTCCTTGTTCCCTAAACAGCTTTGGGACATGCATCTTCAAGGTAGTCACCCTGGAGCTCGGAGAAGTTGTTGTCCTGTATCTGGAACACAGCAACTGAAGATCGGAAGTTTGGACCTTTCCGGTTGCTGGGATCTCGTGCAGCACGGTGCTGTGAATCGTGCAATGCAGTGCATCTGAGCCATTAGCCTGGTACCTTGTTGCTCTGCTGTCCTCTACCAAGATGGGGAGCTGTGGTGGAGCCTGTGTCTTGTGGTCCTTCTTTTGTTTGTAGACCCTATGTTGAGTCACTTGAACTGTTCATGCCAGAGTTGTCCTCCAACATCACACGAGTCATGGCAGAGGGTTTAGAGCAGACCCACGAACAGACCTTTCATAGCAGTCATTCAATGTTCCCACTGCTCCAGAGACCCCAAAACCGGAACGAATAGTGAAAGCAGCGGTCACAAATGGCGGGAGGTTTGTTTATCTTGATCAGGATTTTCGTGGCTGTGATGCTTAAAGGAATAGTGTGCTCAAAAATAACATTGTCCCGAGAGTTCGGGCATTTGTTTTTAAGCATGCGTTGATCGATCGTACAAACATTTCCTATGCACCTTACCGTAGTTTTCCTAATTTTTACAAATGCGAAATCAGGCAGCAGGGCGCGGCCATCTTGTTCTAATATTATCCGTTGCCGCATCGCCCTAAGGTGAACTGCCCTGGCAGCACTAAATCATAGCCCCCCCGCCCCTGAGGCTGAGATCACTAGATGCGTACCGCCCATTTCACAACGCCAATGCACGTCTCGTGTCAACAATCTCTGCGCTTCAGCGAATGACGTGTCTCAGTGGAAATGGCAGGACGCCTCTTTCCTCAATAAGTATAAACAGACAACTTCAGATTTGCTTTTCCAATCGTTTCACTGTCTTTTTTTGAGTATTCTGTGCCTCGTTTCTGTGCTCTGGTCAGCTACCTTTGTTACTCGTATTCCGTGAGAACAGATACTAGTAGTATCATTACTATCTACTTTTATATTATCGCATAATGGCAACAATACAGCCCTACCAGTACGAGCCGGAGTATTCCGAGGCGGAATTACTCGAAAGAGAAAGATGCAGAAATGATGGGGCTTCGGACGACAGTTCGGAGGACCAATCAAGAGATCAAGAGCCTGAGCCTAGTCGCATGGATGACGTCTCCACCTGGTGTACCTGCAATCTGTGAGCGGTAATGCCAACCGAGGAAGAAAACTGCTGCTGCCAAGAAACTTTGGGTGCTTGTCCTAACATATTGGAAGGCGAGACACGCCGCAATGCATTACCGAGCTGCACGACTTCAGGGCTGCCTGCCTCACACGGTCCGTGTTAAGGATTATGATGGTGCTTATGCACGAACTTTGCGCAACAGTTCACCCTTGCAATCCAAATAACGAGAAAGTGTACTCTAATTGTGATGTCACTTAGGCCACTAACATTTCATGGTTGTCTCCCTATTGTCGTAACTTTGATCTATCACTGGGGGGCGTGGCTTGGGCAGCCATGGAGTAAGACGTGCTTGCCCATGTAGCTCCGGAGGATCCGACAGAAGATCCGTAAAAACTACCTTTGAAAGTGCGCCATTGGTTCCAGAATTCACCACACACGCATGGGAATGTATGCTTTGCTCATTGTATAAAGATCGAGAGAATCGTAAGCGGGAGTCTGAAGGAATTGCTCTACGAATGACGGCAGCTGTTCGGTCCATTGTCACACAAGATGGCCGACAACAAAGTAAACGAAACTAGGGTACCCGAAGAGGACGAATAGAGGCGGCGGCCACGGGGGAAGATCGACAATGGCAAGGTGAAGACGGAACAAAACCCCTGGGGGCTGTGGGCCTTGGGTCGTGAAGGCTCGGGTGCTGGCCCGGACGGTAGCGGCCAGAGGGCAGCAGAGGTGTGAAAATGCAGGCCGCACCACGACCAGCACGAGAAGCGCTCGCTCGGCATTGAACTAGTAGCGGTGAGAGGAGGTGGAGGTTGCGACTGCCTGGAGACCACCACGACAGTCGGTAAAGAGCGGAAATTACGGTTGGGGAGACACTCGGTCGTTGAATCGTAATAGTGAGACCCAACGAAAACCGGAAAATGGCGGCGCGAGGGGCCGTGGGTAAGAATAAGAACAAACAACCCACGATGGATATTTTTGCGAAAACAAAACAGTCCTCCTGCGGCATCGCAACCAAAGCCCGATGGCACGAGGCGGAGGGCGCCGCAGCGGCTTGATAATCATCAGATTTTAGAACCATTACGGAGCTTAAAGAATCTTGGGGGGTTGCGATGTGGACCTACGCACTCCCTGGAGGCTAAAATTGAAAGCAGTGGGCAATGAAGTCTCCCTGCTGAAGAACAAGATGTCGGGGACTGGCGGAACGCACAAAAGCAGCCTGGAGGGCGCAGTGAAATCTAATACGGACACCAGCAACAACAATACAAAAGGAGATCCATGTCCTTAAGCAAACAGTGACCAACTTGGAGTCTCGAGCAGAAGAAGCAGAAGGGAGAGCGAGGAGAAAACAATATTCGCGTGGTGGTTTGCGCGGAAGGTGAGGAGCGGCCAGGACCCGACGATTACATGAGAACTACTCCTACAAGGAATCGGGGCCGGTACACTCTCGCAGGGATTTGTGGTGGAGCGTGCACATAGAGCCCTCAGCCGGAAGCCGAAACCAGGGGCCCTCCACGAGCGATAATTGCCAAAATACTGAACTACAAAGACCGCGAAAAATACTGGAGTATTTTCGGAAAGGCGGAACAATCGAGTGGGCCTCGAGCACTATCACGGCATACCCAGATTACACTATGCTGGTCCAAAGGCAGCGGTACAGCTATGTAACTATCAAACGGAGGCTGCGGGCGGCTGGGATAAAATATATGCTGCTGTACCCTGCGAAATTGAAGGGCGTGCATAAGAGCAAAATGCATTTTTTTGACACTCCGGAAGAAGCAACAACATGGTTGGATCTGCAGGGCTGCCCGGATCAAGACACGGAAGACACACAAAATGGACGTGAAAAGTGACCCAGATACGGTACGTATACTGCTATGGGGGCGAGCAGTCATCCCAAGGGCGAAGGCTGAGAACGATGGGCCTGACTGTAGGAGGCTGATATTCGATAACATATTGCTGATTGTGAGACTTGATGGACTGGAATATAGTTGCGGTTACATATATTTAAACTGTATAGCAATGTGTAGTTCTTCGATGTGCTATTGGACCGGCAGGGCGGAAGCACACTACCCCCCGAATTGTAGTTGTAGTAGGTTGGCCACTAGGGCGGCCTCACCCTGCGGAGATTCGAGTACAGGCGGAAGCCGGAAATAGCTAGATGCAGGGGAGCCTGAGATCCAGGGATGGAGCTGGGCAACAATTGGGCGGGGAGTGTTGGGGAATGGATGGGAGGCGGGGAGGAGAGGGAGTGGGAAGTTTGGTGTGTTTTTGGTTAAAGGGGTTTTAGAAGGGGATGTAAGCCTGGGGGGGGAATGGGATCATACCAGGCCATGGGGGACCTTAAAATACTCACATGGAATGTGAGGGGGCTTAATAGCTACTTAAAAAGGAACAAGGTTATGCTGTATCTGCGCAGGCAGAAAATAGATATTGCATTGCTGCAAGAAACCCACCTTACACGTGAGAAAATGGACACGATTGCGGGAAAGTGGAAGGGGTGTTGGTGGTCTTATACTCCGCTACGCAAGAGGAGATACTTATATGGGTGGCGCACATCTCCGTTTCAGCGGTTGCAAGTGGTGCTGAGACGGACGGGAGATGGTTAGCTGAGGGATTGATAAGAAAAGGGAGATAAATATTGTTAACACGTACGCCCGAACCAGAACACGGCCGCGTACATTAGACACTGAGTGCGAACCCGAGCATGGTGTGTGGGAAGCAAACAGTGATCTGGGGAAGGGACTTCAACTGCGTATTGAACCCGAGGGTGGAATAGATCGGATGGAAAATTGGATAAACACGCCCTGCAGCCAGGCGCTACAGACACTGCTTGTTGACTTTGGGTTGGAAGATGCATGGAGAGTGTGGACCTGGGGAAAGGCAATATTGCATTATTCTGCCCACAGCAGTTATCAACAGGCTGGACTAGCTTTCGCATCACCTGAAATGATAGCGCAGATTGCACACAGAGTACAGGGGCAGGGTCCTCCAGAACCACTCCACCAGACTCTGCGTGCAATACTGCCCCCGAGGCGAGGATCCCGACATGGCGCCTACGAGCGGAGGCGTTGAGAGACCACTTCTTTAGAGAGGATTGCGGGAGGGAGATAGTAAACTATTTTGAAAACAACACTGGGAGTGTGGACTTCGCGGAGACACTATGCGAGGCCTTAAAGTTGTCATGAGGGGCGGCCATGGCAAAATCCAAGGCCTAAAAGGGTGGGGTTCGGCTGAACTGAGGGAACGGAGCAAATTGGAAGAGCACCGTAAAGCCGTAACCGATACAGCGGAGAAACTAGATTTGATACTTAAGCTTCAGCAAAAATGTGCGATTACTGGAGAGGATGTGTATCCTTAACTATGAAAGGTACATAGAGAGACAGCAAGCCGGGAGGTGACAAAACCGGGAGACTTCTGGCGTGTTAATAAGAGACGAGACCCTCAGAGCACAATTAGAACTATAGAGAGGAAGATGGTAGCATAGAGACACCCAGGAGGGAGCAATCAAGCGTTTGTGATTATATAAAAGTGTTATACGGGCAAGATGGGAAAAGTAGCCGTGTAATGATAGAAGAAATGCTGATGATATGGGCTGCCAAGATAAGGAGGAATGTCATGATGCCTACCCCCGGCATCCGATCAAGCCCATCACCGCGGAGCAGGCATCAGGCATATACAAAAACCCAGCAGGCCCAGCTAGGGGCCTGAGTCTGGGTTCAGTCCCGGCACCGTAGAGCACACAGGCTCATAATAAAAATCAGTCCTGGCGCCATAGCGCCAGGCTCATAGACATTACTTACCTCATGCAGACCATGCTGCAAATAAATCCAAGCCAACGTGAGGCCTGGATGGGACTATTTTACTACAGGGACTATTTTTTACTCGGGTGTGGTCCTGGGGAAGCTTCTTTCCTGGACTCTACTTTGGAGGCTATTTAAACCACGCCCGAACAGCAGCACATGCTTCGTGTTATTCTGCATCCAGCAGCGTGACTCTCACCGTGCCTCAGCCAGCATCCAGTCTTCTGCCACGCCCCGCGTGCCTGCAGCCAGCATTCCAGTCTTCTGCCACGCCCGCCTCGAATCCGGAGCTCCTAGAATAAAGAGGAAGAAAAGGACAAGGTTAGAAAACAAACTTATTTCAAATTCCTCACCTGATTCCGGATCCATTTCATCTCCCGACCTGGAAAGTACATCAGTCCTGCACGCGTCGCTTCGCCAGCTCCAGCACAGCGCATACTCACCAGTTCTCACAGCATCTTTCGATCCGGCACTGTCTCCATCATTTCTTCGCCGTACTCCGGCACCTAGGGGCACAAGAATAACAAGGTGAGCCAAGGGAATCAACAAATACCTCTTACACCATAGACTTACCTGATTTACCACCGGCGGTATTATTTCTCCATATCTTCATATGCCGCATCTGTAAAGAGGAGAGAAAACAAACACGTTAACGCATGCAATAGTTACCGGACAGCGTGTGGGTAACACAGACTCTTACTTGAACGCCAGCAGCAGCTACGAGACCTTCTCACAAACTCTGTTGCAACTTAAGGAAGGAAGGGGACAAGAGTGAACATCGGGCACATTGAACTCTTTGAACTTGATACTTACCAATCCCGCCTGGGACTTCAGAGTCAATGCTTACCGGAACTCTCCCAACGCCTTCAAACCAGTGAAGTAACTGGTATCTACGCACGCCTGCAAGACACGCAGGATGGAGAGCTCATCTTTTACAAACATAAGGTGAGGTTACTAAGGGGATATCGGAGGTGATTAGTGGGGGAGAGCGAGAACAGTTGGGAGGCCATCACTAAAACCCACAGGTGGCTAATCTCTGTCTCCACTTGCAGGAAAATACTTCTTCAGGTCCAGGCAGTCATCTCTGCACTACGCATCACGTTGACGGAGACCGCAGCTGTCCGGGTCCGATCGACACCCCTGTGGGGTTTAGGTGAGCGTAACAGGAAGAAAGAGAGGAACTGGACTCCCCGATTACCCTGGAATACCTGGGGGAGGTGGTGAGGCAGTTGCCTACTAGTAAGACCTCGGGGACAGATGGGGCTCCCAAGCAAATTTTACAAGGTATATATGGAAGAGGCCCCCCCCCCCCTCGCTGCTAGAAATGATAAACGAGGCGTTCAAGACGGGCCGCTTACCGGAGTCACTGAGAGAGGCTGTCATAGTACCTCTCCCTAAACCAAATAAACCTGGGCGTAGCTGTGGTTCCTTCAGACCTGTGTCAATGCTGAACCAAGACAGCAAGATATTAACTGCAGTCTTGGCGAATAGATTGAAAAGGGTCATTGGTAAGCTAATACATCCGGATCAAACGGGCTATGTCCCCATAGAAAAATCACCAATAATCATAGGCGACTCTAGAGGATCATTGAGTTTGGCAGTGGAAGTGAGGAGGAAATGGCAATTGTGTCCTTGGATGCGATCAAGGCCTTTGACTCCGTCAAGTGGCCGTGGTTGCTGGCGGCCCTGAAACACTATGGGTTAGGGCCTGGCTATGTAAGGTGGGCGAAGATTTTGTATAGTGAACCGCTGGCCAGAGTAAAGACAGGATCTGTGATATCAAAGAGGTGGCAGCTTAGTAGGGGTACTAGACAAGGATGCCCGTGGTCTCCTATGCTCTACATACTGGCCCTGGAGCCTCTCGCGATCTATCTGAAGCAACAATATGACACCATAGGCATCGAGGTGAACAGGGAGCGGCATTTGATCTCCCTATATGCGGACGACATGCTGTTGTATGTACGGTTTCCAGAGGAGAACCTCCAGTACATTTTGGAAGTGCTTGGGAGATACGCTGTGCTATCAGGCATTGTGGTGAACCCGCAGAAGTCTAGCCTGTTCCCGTTGGGGGGGGGTATATAGGGGTTCCAGCTGAGAGGTTACCGGTTTTACAGGTACCGTGGGCGGTTAGTACTTTTCGGTACCTTGGGATAGATATATATCACACCGTGGGGGAGGAGCATAGGTGTAATACAGAGGTGGCAATCCAAAAAATTGAGAAATGCATACGGTTTTGGACGAAGCTGCCTTTGGCGATGATGGGGCGGGGAGCGATACTAAAGATGGTGGTCCTGCCGAGGCTCCTACATTACTTCGGGAATATACCGTACCCGATTCCTAAAGGGTTCTTTATCAAACTGAATAGCATGTGTAGGGACTTTTTGTGGCATGGCACGCGAAACAGAGTGGCGTTATGGAAGCTTCAGAACTTCCATGACAAAGGGGGAATAAAGCTACCCAACTACAAGGCGTACTATGTGGCGAGCCAGTTGCAGTATGTTGCCAAATGGCTATCTGATGAAGAGACCTCTGAACTTAGGCTGTTTGGGCGTGATTGTGCACCTTTTTATTTGAAAGAAGTTATGTGGGCACCCAGGGCGGAAATGGTGGGGTGCCCTAAAATGACCAGGGTGGAATGTGTGGCGCAGGACATGCCAAATGATGGGGGATCCGTCCCCATGCTCGCCGCAGATGCCATTGGTTGTATTGACAGGGGCAGACGCTCAGCTGCGACTGATACTCCGGACCCACTGGGAGCCGGCTGGAGTGGCAACAATGGGGGATATTTGGCAGGGGGGCTCTTGTGTCACTTTTGAGGGGCTGCCGGAAGAAGCTGGGTTGCACGAAGGCCAGTTCATTACGTATCACAGAATGTACAGAGGATTAAGAGAACATGGCCCAAAACTGTGCTGGAGGAAGAATTGGACGCTACCATAGACGTGATATATGATATAGTTGAGGGGGGCCATGAGATTTCCAGGTGTATGAGATGTTGATGTCTAAAGTGGGGAAGGTGGTCACGCAGCTGAGAATGGACTGGGAAACGGAGGCCGGGGCCAAATGGGAGATGGGATGTGGGAACGGGTGCAAAGATATCATAGGAAGGTGTCTAGAAACACGAGGCTGAAACAGATACAGCTGTACATAACACACAGGGCTTATATGACGCCTTGGAGGATATCGGGGTTCGAGAATGCAGGTCGGCAAGCATGCCCCAAGTGTGACGAAGAGAACGTGGGCATGGTCCATATGTTTTGGTCATGCCCGATCATAGAGAGGTTATGGAGGGGAGTAAAAGAGAAACTAGAAGGAAAAGAGGTAAAGATAGTAGTGGATACGGTGTGGGCCTGTCTGCTGGGGGGGTTCCCCAGACCACAGAAACTCAGGCATGTAAGCAAACTAAGGGACCTGGCTTATGTGCTTGCAAAAAGAAGGATTGCCATGGGATGGAAGTCATGCCATGTGCCGAGGATAGAAGTGTGGTGGAAAGACTTGCAAAAATGGGCAGAAGCCGAAACCATAGCATGGCAAGAAGCTTGTAGCAACGGGGGAGGGGGGGAGGAGAAGGCATCCCTGATGGCCTGGAAATCACTGATAGCCGGACTGTTTGGGTCATTAGATGACCCGACTGAGCCTGTGGAGGAGGAGACCGAACCACATTGTGTGGAAACTGAAGGTTCAATGCAACAGACTCGCAAGGGCGCTGGGTAGAGGGGGTAGTGGTTAGGAATTGATAAAAAAGTGTAATGAAACTGTTGGAACATGCACTGTTTGTTTGGTTTTATTGTTTGTTTGTAAAATTTAAAAAACTTTAAAAAAAAAAAAACTTTGATCTATCACTGCCAAATTAATACAGTCTTGCAATTCTATACATCACTCGTGATTTGGGGAAATCATAGTGGTCGTCTTATGTTTATTTCATGTATAACCATGAAGCAATATTTCTTTGTGTCCCAAATGTAGTGGAATGCATAGTAGTTCAATATTGTGATGAGTGTACATTTTAAAGCCCAAGTGGGTTGATCCGTGAAGTAACATTTGTACTGGCAACAATGCCATTGGATACAAGATTGCATTTTCAACTAAGGTTTAATACACTTATCTTGTTCATTTAAAAACAGTTTGTATTTTTCTCTTCCACAAGTGGTACAGGCTGGTGGCCTATCGGCTTCATGGGAGGCTTGGACACCGCGTTCGACGAGTAATACCCGCCTGTGTCGTTGGTGCCTTTAGAGACACATTCTCCAGTGACATCGGTCAGTACAGGGGATTTTCCCATACTGTGCTGAAACCCGAAGTTTATAATGTGTAGCACATTTGTGCCATCAAAATCAGCTACAAAATAAAACTGAACTTTTACGGGGCGTGGCTTGGAGCGCCATCCATGTGGTCGCTCCTCTGAGGCCGCCCGTGGGATGCCCGCCGCCGCCGTCAAATCCCGGCGGTTCTAAGCGGGTTTCCGTGTCGCCATTGCCATCTAAGGCGACCGGAACCGACATGGCACAACCTGGCCAAACATAGCCTTCGACCGAGGAGGCGTTCTACCAGAATTCAGCGGCCGAACTTCTCCCCCGTCTCCAACCGAAGAAACCAAGATGGCCGCCAAGCCAGAACCCAGCAGCACACTCCGCACCTGGTGGTAGCGGGGCCCTAGAACGCCAGGGAGCTGGAGAGGGGGAGCGGACTCTAGCACAGAACCATCCGATTCATACCAAGGCAGCCCAGAACACACCAGTGTGCACCCTCGGCGACTAGGGCCTGAGTTCCCGGCGCACACTCCGAGGGACCGGGAGAGCGGGCTTCCACCCCTCCCCCCGCTACGCGGAACGTGTCGGGACCCCCGCTCAGCGACAGCCGACATCATCACAGAACCGCACACGAGAGGCTCATAGAGGGACCTGGAACCTCCACCAGCGAGGGACCACCGATGGAGACCGGAGGAGGGGCGGGGAAGCAGCGGAAGACTTGCTTTCATCCAGAGAGGCCTTGAACCTGTGGGTCTCATCATAGCGACATACCCCCCCTCATGCAACAATCGGCCATCCTGCACCGTTCCCGACGGAGACCCTCCCCCACACCAACGCTTCCTGGGGCGCCCCTGCCCACTCGCCCAGATCTGGCCCAGAGTGGAGGTCGAGTGCGATATACACCCTGAGTGCAGTCTCCCACCACCCTAGGCCCCGCTGCTACTCTCTCAATCAAGACCGCCTGATACGAGCAGTATGTCGAGGCAAATGAAGGTGAGCAAGGGCACAGATATCTCCGCCATGTTTACTGCACTGGAGAAACCCAAGAAACAGGATCCTCCTAAACTGACCCCACAGAAGCCACAAGAAGACAGGGGCGCCCTCGCTACCAAAGGAGACCTGATGGCCTTCATGGCGGATATTAAATCGGAGTTTCGCGCCTGCCTTTCGGAACTCACCGCTAAAGTTGATCAGACGGACCAAAGGGTCACAGAAACCGAACAGAGGCTCGGGGAAATCGAGGACCATTCTCAGGATCACACTGACACACTGGGGGAAGTGCAAAAATCCATTGATTCCTGCACCACAAATACGAGATCCTGGAGTTCAAACATGAAGACCTTGAAAATAGGGCACGTCGCAATAACCTCCGCATTCGGGGCGTCCCATCCTCTATCCCCGACAACAAGTTAGCGGATTACGTGGGAAGCTTGTTTGAGGCCCTACTGCCGGACCTGGACAAATCCCAGCTCCTGCTGGACCGGACCCACAGACTCCGCCCGCGCCGTGGGACAGATTCGGACCCCCCCCCCAGATGTTATTACCAGGGTCCACTTCTTCACGACCAAAGAGGCAATATCAGCGATCACTCGCCAAGGAGATGAGATCACTTTTCAGAGCACCCCACTTCAAATATACCAGGACCTCTCACCACTTACTCTCCAGAAAAGAAGAGCACTTCGGCCTCTGACAGTGTTCCTTCAGGAGCAATAGATCCGTTACAGGTGGCTGTTTCCGACAGCTCTCCAGTTTACATATAATGGCACCCTATGCTGAAACAGCCACTTGGAAGACGCAGAGAAAATCTTACATCCAGCCTCGCCCCGAGATCCTTCCACGCCAAACCCAGAGGGGACCGAAGACTCTGGACCGCCTCCCTCCCCAAAGCCCAAACGCACGCCATGGTCGTCAACCCAGCGGAGCAACAGAAAGAGATGAACGAGGACGCTTCCACGGTCCCAGGTTCCGTCAGCAATTGAGCCTGGACGCAGATGCCCCTACCTAAAGTAGGACCCGCCACCTATGTTTCGAGCTAAGGAACCTTGAAGGCGGTGGCGGCGGGCCATACCCATGGTTCATACCCACTCCAAGGATACTTTCCAACCTTTGTTCCTTGGAATCCCACAGTACACGATACGTGATGGGACAGTTGGCCCTGTTGGCCGAGGGTACGACCGTACTTACAATGTCGGTCTACCCCCCAGTTAAAGTTGCGGCCCCCCGTTGGGGTTCCGCGTTAAAACCTCAAGTGCAGGATGATATCAAGAGATTCCCTAACAGACATGGCAGTTGAATCACTACCCCACGACCCCCCCCTAACCCAAGGAAAGGAGAGTGAGTCTTCAGCAGACCTCCAGACGCTTTGGGTCCTCTCCCTGAATGTTAATGGCCTGAACTCCCTTAACAAGCGAAAGGCAATTCTACTGAAACTCCGGGACGAAGACGCAGCGATAGCCATGCTCCAAGAGACTCACCTGCTGCCGGCAGATGTGACCCGGCTTCGTTCCCGGTTATTCCCGCTCCAATTCTTCGCCTCTGGCACAAACAAAAAAGGAGGTACGGCGATCCTCTTCAGGAAAGACTTGAACCCACAGATCCTGGAAACGAAAATATGCCCAGAAGGCCGATTTACAGCGGTCAAATGCCTCCTAATGGGAGACCTATATACTCTCATCTCAGTGTACGCCCCTAACACTGGACAATCACACTTCTATGACTCCTGTGGCACATCTCTCGCTAGCTTTGTGGAGGGCCAAACAATTGTCGGTGGGGACTTCAATGGGGTTCCCGACCCCACCAAAGACCGGTCACACCCCCCGACTCCAAGCGACTTCGCCCAAGCACTTAGCCTCCTCCGACTCTTCAGGACCCTGGAGATAATAGACTCATGGCGGGTGTTCCACCCGGACGAAAAAAATTTCTCTTTTTACTCTTTCGTCCATCGCACCTTTTCAAGGATCGACCTGTTCCTGATCTCCCCGCAAACGTTCCCCTCAGTCAAAGAAGTCTCCATCGGCACAAGAGCGATATCAGACCACACCCCTGTGCTCCTGGAACTCCGGGTTCAGAACCCTAACCTCAATAACCCATGTAAATGGATGTTGTACGACCCGATCCTGAACGACATGGCCACCAGAGACAAGATCGCAACAGGAATAAGAAATTTCTTTAACGAAAACCCAGCCTCAGACACCTCATTAGCGAACAAATGGGACGCCATGAAGGCAGTAATCAGTGGCTCCCTGATAGCCCAAGGTGCGGCCTACCACCGAGACAGGCGTCAGATCCGGACGGCTCTAGAGAACGAACTAAGAGAGGCCGAGGCACTCCATAAGGAGAAAGGCTGGTCCCCCAAAACGCAACGGATCATTCGTACGGCACGGAAAAAACTGGAAGCCCACTATGCGGAACAAACCGCCCAACTAATGGCGAAGGCCAAACAGTCATACTACGCGAAGGGGAACAAGGCGAACAAGTTCCTGGTGGCCAAGCTAGCCAAGCAGAGACGCATCAACGCAATCACGGGCCTGCGTGATTCCAACGGGGTCACACTATACTCAGAGCCCGAAAAGCAACGCCTCGCAATAGATTATCTGACCCAAATCATGAAGGCAACCCCACGAAACTTACCATTACAGAAGGAATACCTGCAGCAGGCAGCAGTGCCCCGTCTCTCCAACGCAACGAGAGACGAACTGGAGGAGCCCATTACAGGGGAGGAAATTGAGGAAGCCATCAAATCACTTAAAACACGGGCCCCCGGCCCAGACGGCTTTTCAACCAGGTTTTACAAACTATTCAGAGCACAACTGACCCCCCACCTGGTTACCCTATTGAACTCCTTCAGGGAAACGGGAGCGGTGACCCCATCGATGCAGGAATCAACCACCATCCTCCTGCCTAAACCTGGAAAAGATCCAAGAAGCATAACGTCCTACAGACCGATCGCACTTTTAAACATCGATGCAAACATATACTCAAAAATTCTAGCAACCCGCTTAAACCGCATTTTGCCGAAGATCATTCACCCCGACCAGGCAGGTTTCATCCTACACCGGACAGTAGGTGACAACATCCGGAGAACCCTGAACCTGGTGGACCTTGCCTCCCGGAACTCCCAAAAACTAGTCTTAGTGGCTCTCGACGCAGCTAAGGCATTTGATAGGGTGGTTTGGACATTCATGAGACACACCCTAGGGGCCTTCGGCTTCGGGCCAGCTTTCCAAACGATGGTTCTAGCCAACTATAATAGCCCTAAAACTAGCCTGAGAATCAACGGACATAACTCGGCCCCAATCCCCTTATCGTGCGGAACCCGGCAAGGCTGTCCACTGTCGCCCTTGCTCTTTGCACTCACCATGGAGCCCTTCGCACAAAAGATCAGGCGAAATGACCAAATCAAGGGCATACAAAGTGGCCCCACGCATCACAAAATCGCCTTATACGCGGATGACATTCTGCTCACGATCTCGGAGGCCCACTCATCTCTAAAACACGCGATACGTGAAATCGCCAGCTATGGCGAAGTCTCAGGCCTCACCATAAACTTCGATAAATCTTCCGCCCTGGGTATCGGCCTCACCCCAGCAGAACGAGAACCACTGACTAAGATGTGCCCGATAACATGGGAAAAGAGTGCCATCCCCTATCTAGGGGTCTACATCCCAGCTGACCCAAGAGACACGTACAAAGCCAATTTCCCCCGACTCTTTAAAGAACTGGAAGGCGACTTGAAGCGCTGGGAGACCCAAGAGATCTCACTGCTCGGGCGCATCACTGCATGCAAGATGAACCTCCTTCCGAGATTCCTATACGCCTGCGCCTCCCTACCAGTAGCGATCCCCACACCAACTCTTCGAGGGATCCAGAAAAAAGGCTGAACTGTATCTGGAAAGGTAAGAAAGCGAGAATCCCTCTCAGAACTATGCTGGGGAGTTCCAAACTGGGAGGGCTGGGGGTCCCAGACTTGCAGGCCTACAGAGTGGCAGCCCAACTGACCCAGGTCCAGGCTTGGCAAAATACGACAAACCGCCCTAGATGGGTAGAGCTGGAACAATCACAAGTGCCCCTACCCTTACGATTTCTACCACACATCCCGCCCCCCCCCCTCAGGACCCAATGGGGAGAGCTCCTGCTATCAACCAAACACACCCTTAGCACCTGGGACTGGGCGCTAAAACGAAAGGGAGTCCCAAGAGGACTGAGCCCACGCTCCCCGGTCTTCCATAATCCAACGTTCGCACCGGGAACGAATCCTCGCAATTTTCATAACTGGATCAAAGGCGGGCTGGAGACCATAGACCAGCTGTATACGGGGGGAGACCTCTCACATTCGCCCAATGCAAGGAGAAATTCCAACTCCAGGAAAGGGATAGATTCACATACATTCAATTACGCCACTGGTGCTCACATCCCCAAACTCTGCAAGCAGCGACACGCCCTCCTACTGCCCTAGAACTCACTCTGGGAGACCTTCCAACCCGCGGCAGAGTATCCACCCTATACAGGCGCTTCCTAAGTGACTTCCTGACCACAAAAACCCGCTGCATGGCCCAATGGGAGGCGGACCTGGGTCACCCGATAGAGGATCAAACCTGTGTGGACATATGGACCAGAACACACACCTCGTCCACCTGCATCACCAATAGGGAATGTGCGTACAAGATCACGCTGCGGTGGTACTACTCGCCCCTCAGACTTCACCATATGAACCCCCAGGTGGATCATTCTTGCTGGAGAGGATGCGGCCACCCAGGCTCCTTCTTCCACATGTGGTGGGCTTGCCCGAAGATCCAACAATTCTGAAAAGCATGCCTGGGGTCCATCACACAAATTACCGGAACAACGATTCCCCTGGAACCAAAACCGGTTTTGCTGGGAGCTCCAATTCCCGGGACCTACCCTCGCTCCGGGACCAGAGCGAAACTACTAACCCACTGCCTACTAGCAGGGAAAACGGTGGTGGCCCGAGCTTGGAAAACCCCGGAAGGCCCCCACATAGCCCAATGGTGGACCAAACATTGGGACATTCTGGTAGCGGAGAAGGTGACGGCAGCACAAGCGGGAACTCTTTGTTTCCAGAATATCTGGGCCCCAGTGCTGGAATTCGACCAGCGCTTCCCCGCCCTGACCTATAAACCTACCGGGGCCCGCTGGATCTTAAAAAATCAGGAGATCCCGGAGGAGGATACATAGACGCTGAGGCGCAAACTGGACAGCCCGTGAGGGAAGAGTCCGCCTACAATGCCTAAGGGACAGATGGACCAAAGGGAGGGGGGAGGGAGGAAACTCAGGGGGGATAAAGGACTGGGGATCAACATGCCTAAATAATCACTGCTTATAATGCTTGTACTTGTCATCCTGCCTTGATTTAAAATGAACAAAGTTAAAAAAAAAACTGAACTTTTACAAATGGTTGTTTCAATTTTTCAGTGAATCAAGTGTGTCTCCATTAATCAGTGTTCCGGCCCTTTCCTGCATGCCTCCTGGCCGTCCGACCCCCCCCCCTACCCCATCAATGACTGTTAGCACCTGTGGCCGTGCCCTCCCAAGATGGCTGGCAGGGTGGAAACGGCCAAGGTGCCACACACCATGTACACTTCAAAGGTATCTTGCGTGCAGGGTCCATTGTTCACATGACCTCCCCAGACCCAGTGTCTCCAGGCAGGCTTCCCTGAAGCAGACCCTGGCCATGCAATCCACATAAGTGTGTCTCTCTTTTCAGCGGTGTTCCGGGCCTTGTCTACATGCCTCATGCCCATCCATCCCCCTCCCCCAGAATCAACGGCAGTTCACACCAGTGGACGTGCACTGCCAAAGGGGGCTGGCAGGGGTGGGAACCGCCAAGGTGCCAAACACCATGTACACTTCAAAGGTATCTTACGTGCAAGGTCCATTGTTCACATAACCTCCCCAGACCCAGTGTCTCCAGGCAGGCTCCCCTGAAGCAGGCCACGCCCCTGCTATCCACATAAAACCACGCCATATACACGTTACTCATTCACATACACGTTACTCATTCACATACACTTTTCTAATTCTTTATAAACCCCTTGATATTTATCATGAGAACATCTGTGAGCACTGCAGGTCAGCTCATCATCGTGCTACCTGTGAACATCCTCCTGTTCTCCTGCTACTAACTACCCTGCTTCCTGAATCTAACTGTTGTTGGTCAAGGTAAGGGCAGGTCACCTAATCATATCTTCTTGATCTCTAAATTTCCATCTATTTCAAACGAATGTACCCAGTAGTGTAATGTTCATGATATGATATGGCATTTATAACGCGCCAATACACAAGTGTCTCATTCATCTCATTGCCAACAATGACTTGAGTTTTATTTGTTCTGTTCTCGATATATATCAATTGTCATCAGTGTCAATTGGGATCGAATTGAATCCTTCGCGGACCGGGTCTATAAGCATGTTTCCTTTTGATGCATGATAGTACATTCAAGGGACGAGTAACATGTTACAATTTGCGTCACATCAATCAATTGTGTATGAAAGTTATCCTAGAATACAGTCGGCTACGCTACACAGGTTTTGCTTCGGTGACCAAAACACAGATTGCATAGAAAAATGTATATAATTCCATCTTTCTCCCGCTTTTAAGCAAAATTATTTTTTATGATGTGGAACTTTTAATTTTTTTTTACAGAATTTCCAACAATGCCTACATGTATGATTTACGGTTGCCGTTCTAAGACCCATAACAAACCTAAAGGCACAATAATACATGTATTCCCGAGGAATATAGATCTAATAAGAGAATGGGTCAGATATTGTGGATTTGCACCGGAAGAGCTTGAAAGTAGAGCCCAGGATGTCGGGGGACTTGAGGGGTGATCGATTCCGCATCTGCAGCCTGAACTTTACCACGAATATGTACGACCAATCGCAGTACACAAAAAAGCATCGACTCAGAATGTCTCGTAAATTGCTTCCAAATGCAATTCCAACTCTATTCATGCACACGCTGCCTCAGGTGAGTCATGGTTCATGATTTTGCTCTATGCCTTGGGGTAGTGAACAGTTAACTACATGGACAGATTGGTGTTTTAGGTGTAAATGTCCCTTATAATACTTTTCATAGTTACAAGATTGTATTGCTTTATAACTAAACCCCATTTTGCTATACATCTGTCCTTGGTTTTAGGAACATCATAGAAAACTATTTAGGGCAGAGAAAACTATGCTATAGTGCCCTTGGAAATTAGCATAATCTTTTCGTAATCGGTTGCTTTACATGTCAATTTGTTTAGGTTAGCATTTCTAAATCAAATCTAATTTTCTCTTTGCAACTCCATGACAATGCACTGAATATGAAGGAGCAAGATTCTGTATCCATGTCTTCTCCCGGAGTCAACAACAACTGTGAGAGCGTATGAGATAGTTTTATTTTGCTATTTAGTTCCAGAAATGTACTATGCATGGAATTAGAGATAATATGATAAAGTTTACGTATCCTGTCGTTTGTTTACATAATGTTTCATTTATGGGTTTTTATTGATATGTACCATTGTCTGCATCCCATTGTGTGTGGTCAATTTCACTCTTTTCATCCATACTAAAACAAGTACTGTGTTACAGGGTGATGCGGATACTTCTACTACAATTACATCATCCTTTGAATCTGGTCCAGAGCCTGAGGTATGCGTACTGACAGTTCCCTTGAATGAAAGAAAGTATATTGTACATCTGATACTATTAGACAGTGACATTATAAACAAGCATCTTTTGCAAAATGCTTGAGTGCAACATTAAAATCAGTGTGTTTCGCACTGTGATCTTTGATCGAGTACACTAGCCATCAATCAGGTGAAATTCGAAATTTGTATTTTGACTAAATGACGTACATAGTGTACAAGGGTATCTATGTAAGCCATGTGTGCGAGGAAATAATTTGATTTCAAATACAATTGACTTATTATTAATCAATATTCTATTCTAGGGATGTATACAAGATCGGGAAATAGAAGAGGAGGCACGTGGATCCGAGGTGGTGGACCAACTGGCTGGTGCAGTTGTTACAGTGAAGAACACGGTTTCACAGAAAATCAAGAACACAAGGGTAACTAACAAACAATTGCGATTACAAAAAGTGTTTTGGGCTGGTGTCTTCATAACATGCTTTTTTAAAAATCTTAAGTGCTATATACTGTATGTTGGTTTTACATTGAACATGTTTTTACAACCCATCTCCTAGAGGCCCAGAGGTAAACGAACTATGATGACACAGACAGCTACTGAAACCAGAGATGCTGCTTGCCAAACTGATTTCACCATGGAGCAACTATTATTTGAGGCACTGTGTGTTCAAATCAATAAGCTGACTCAAGATGCTATGCCCAATGGCCAGAAAATGAATTGAATGTGACCAGCGAAGCCAGCAAAGTGTTGTTGAACCATTGCTACAATGTGAACATTTCACAAGATGAAGATGAAACTGAATATAATGATAATGCTTTTGAATTACTCGCAGACAACTTGACACAATCGACACAAGCAGAAAAAATGGCCACCCAACAAACAATTGTTGTCTCCGATTAGTGTTCAAATAACACAAGCTGAAATAACAGAGACTGAAGCATCAACACAATTGACCGAGGAACTTGCCAAAGATCTAGACTACAGTGCGTCCTGTTCGGCCGATATGTCCAGCACAGTTGAGTCACAAACCACATTCATGCAGGACAATAGTCTAATACAGGAGCCCAAATACATTAAACAGCTGCCTGTTGGAGATTATACTGATGCTGAAATGTGTCCATCCAGTGAGGGGGTGAAGGGAAGGAGTATGCGGGAAGCCATTGTTGAATGTGACTCGTGTATCACAAGGCACTAACTTGAAAATACAAGCCACCTGTGATCTGCTCCACGCAAAATGTTCATGGTCCGCTCAACCGATGCTGGGGAAAGTGGCAGCTGGAAATCTACTGTGTGCAGCAGCTTTACTTTTCTGGGGCTCTACTTTTAATAAGTGGCAAAGTTTGACAATTTGTGTGACTCCAGTTCCTTTCCAAAATGCAATACTACAAATATCAACGTGAATATTTATTCTGTGCTATTAGTGAAGCTTTGAAAATTGAACAAATGTCAATTGAAAGGACATTCTCTGACAAACGGTTAAGGCTAGCTGGCGATGGACAGAGTGACAGCCCTGGATTTTCAGCAAAGTACTGCACATACCACTTTCAGGATATGGAAACTAAAACAATGTGTGAGTTTGGTGGTCGTGCAGGTGTCCGAATGTAAATCCTTAGTGGCCATGGAGAAACATGGTTTCATCAAATCCCTGGCAGATCTCAAATCGAGGGGAATGCAAATAGACAGCATAGCCACGAACAGACATGTTTCAATAGCCTAGACCATGAGAGAGCAGTTTCCAAATATTCGCCATCAATTTGATGTTTGGCACATTGCCAAATCAATCAATAAAAAAATCTCAGCTGCTGGAAAAAAAGAAAAAAAAGGTTCTGAAAACATTTTACTGTGGTCCCAGTCTTTCAGCAACCATCTTTGGTGGAGCTCCAAAACTTGTGGTGGGTCTGTGGAAATTCTACTAGAAAAATGGCGGTCACTAATGCACCACTGTTCCAACGTTCACCCTTGAACAGAAAAACAACATTTCCAGCAATGTGCACATGGACCTTTGTCGCAGGAGCAGGAACGCAAGAAGAAGTGGTTGATTCCATCTTCATCTCCACACAAAGCTCTTGAGAAGATTGTGTTTGATAAAACTTGATCAAGAGATCTGAAGGGACTCACAGAATTCTGTCACTAGTGAGATTTGGAGGGGTTCCACAATATATGCCTAAAGTACAGGCCCAAGGGATTACATTTCGGCTTAGACGGGATGCAATATAGGACATTACTAGCGGCATTAGCGCATACCGAGAACGTAGGGTGTGAACAATCTAGGACTGCAGCAAACTTTGGGATGCTTTCTTACACAGTGGTCTTTACGAAAAGAAGCAAAACATGGGTGATCAAGCCAATGTAACAGGAAATGGAATTAGATTTTGTGAAAGATCTTATTTTGACTGTCTTGGACATACATACTCATGGAATTGCGCACAAATTTGTTCTGAGGACACATATATTGCCACAAAACATTGCAAACGTGCCCTGTCCACCGAAAGCAGAGCTTGTGGAACAGTTCTCTTCCCGGTTCAAATGATTTGCAGCTATTTATTTTTTCTACAATGTTTATATAAAGTGTCCAAATAAAGCATCCAATTTGTCGTTTGAAATCTACCCTGTAAATCTTTTTTGCAAGAAGGAACAAGTTACTTACCTGTAACTGTTGTTCTCCAGCATGGGTCTGGCATGGATTCACATGCTCATGAATATTCCCCGTCGTCAGGCTGGGAATCCTCGGTAAAGAAAAAACCAGTATCAGTTTCGTTTCTGATCTGTCTTTCGTAGTAATAACCAATCACTGGTCTCTGCGTCATACTGACCACAGCCAATGACTGCCCTCTACCTAAGCACCGCCTCTGGCAGCCATCTTCAGATTTGGAAGCACGTGAAGTGGCAGTATGACCAAGTGAAGAGCCGCAGAGGGGTAGGCGGGAGGGTTCGCATGTGAATCCATGCCAGACCCATGCTGGAGAACAACAGTTACAGGTAAGTAACTTGTTCCTTCTCCAGCATGGGGTCTGGCATGGATTCACATGCTCATGAATAAAGAATACATAGCAGTACACACATGCACAACCACGGGAGGTGGCAAAGGCTCAACATTAAGCATCACATCAACTCAACATTAAGCATCTTACCCTCACCAGGCTCACCTCAGGCGAACAGGTTGCGCAGCACTGCTTGGCCGACCCTGGACTCCTCCCTGGAATCCCGGTCGACGCAGTAGAATTTCGTGAAGGTGTGCGTCGACCTCCACGTAGCAGCCCTGCATATGTCCAGCAGGGCACACCAGATAGGAACGCCGTGGTAGCTGCGATCGCTCTGGTGGAATGGGCTCTCGGACGGCCAGGCAGCGGTCGGTTTGCCAACCGGTGACAGTACATGATACAGCCGGAGAGCCATCTGGAGATGGAAGCCTTCGAGAGAGCCTTTCCCTGATTGACAGGTCCAAAGTTCACAAAGAGTTGTGACGTCTTCCGAAAACCTTTCGTGCGGTCCACGTAGAACTTCAGCGCTCTAGCTACATCCAGCGAGTGCAAAGTCCTCTCAGCCGGCGACGAAGGCGACGGGAAGAACACAGGTAACACCAAGGGTTCGTTGAGATGAAAGTCCGACGGTACCTTGGGCATGAAGGAGGGGTGCGTCCTGAGCACTACCCTCGTGTCGTGGAAAGTCAAGTACGGGGCCTTGCAAGAAAGGGCCTGGATCTCTCCCACTCGTCGTGCGGAGGTGATGGCCACGAGAAAAGCTGTTTTCCACGATAGAAACTTCAACGGGGCCGAGTGCAGAGGCTCGAACGGAGGTCCCATGAGTTTGGTCAGTACCACGTTGAGCTCCCACGCCGGGGCCGGAGCCTTCACCGGCGGGAACGATCTGAACAGTCCCTTCATGAACTCTTTCACCAGACGATGAGACCACAAGGACGTCCGGCCCGTGGTTCTGGTGTATCGGGAGATCGCAGCAAGATGAATCTTGATGGACGCGTGTGCCAGACCAGCTTTGGCCAGCGTCAGCAGGTACGGCAGCACTTGGGAGCCGTAATCCGTAGAGGGTTAATCTTCTGTGCGTGGCACCAGACAGAGAACCTCTTCCATTTGTGTCCGTAGCATTTAAGAGTCGAGGACGCCCTGGCCTTTGCAAGAACCTCTCTGCAATCGGCCGGTATGTCGTATCCTCCAAACTCTAACGCTGCAGGAGCCAGGCCTGCAAGTTCAGCGACTTCGGGTCGTGGTGGAGGATGGCGCCTCCTTCCCTGGAGAGTAGATCCGCGTCCGCCGGCAGCTTGATTGGCGGGGACGCCGACAAGTCCAGAAGGTCCGGGAACCATATCTGCCTCGGCCACGCAGGTGCGACGAGGATCATCCTGCACCGTGACCTCTTGAGCTGGTTGACGAGCCGGATTAGCAGAGGCAAGGGAGGAACGCGTAGAGGAACAGGCCCTCCCAGGGGAACGAGAAAGCATCGCCCATGCTCCTCGTCTGGGGAAACCTGCTGGCGAACCTCCGGCACTTGGTGTTCGTCGCCGTCGCGAACAGGTCGATCTGGGGTGTGCCCCACCGTCGGAAGAGGCGATCCACCAGATCCTGCCGTAGTTCCCACTCGTGGCACGAGCGCAGCTCCCTGCTGAGTGAGTCGGCGATGGTGTTTTTTATCCCTGCCAGATGAAACGGCACCAGAAGAATCCCTTGGGCGACGGCCCAATGCCACAGGTCCTGCGCCTCCTTGGACAGCGCTGGGGACCTGGTTCCGCCCTGTTTCCTGATGTAAAACATGGTGGTGGTGTTGTCGGTGAAGATCCTCACCACCTTGCCCTTGAGGGACGGAAGGAAGGACCTGAGGGCCCAAAAACACTGCACGGAGCTCCAGGACGTTGATATGCAGGGACTTCTCCGTCGGGAGCCAAAGTCCCCTTGCGTGCAGATTTTCGGTGTGCGCTCCCCACCCTTCTAGGGAGGCATCCGTGGTCACAGTCACCTGGTGGGCTGGGGTCTGGAAGTCCATGCCCGCCGTCAGATGCGCGCGGGTGCCCCACCACCGTATCGCTCGTCGGAAACTCTCGTCGAGCTTGATCCTTTCCTCGAAGCTGCCCGTCGTCTGGATCCAGCGCGCATCCAGGAACTCTTGCAACGGGCGCATCCGGAGCCTGCACATGGGAATGAGGTAGATGCAGGAAGACATCATCCGAGGAGGGACTTGATGGACCTCACCTTGGCCGCGTCGGCCACCAACATCCGTTGCACCTTGCCCAAGATGGTCCTGGTCCTCTCCTCCGACGGGGAGGCCAGAAGGGACACTGTGTCGAGCCTCGCTCCCAGAAACAGTGCGACTTGCGCGGGC
Source organism: Ambystoma mexicanum (assembly GCA_002915635.3). Classification (NCBI taxonomy): domain Eukaryota; kingdom Metazoa; phylum Chordata; class Amphibia; order Caudata; family Ambystomatidae; genus Ambystoma; species Ambystoma mexicanum. Next base: position 1,001,079,365 of record CM030325.1, read on the forward strand.
ACCAGGTGGGATTTGGCGTAGTTCACGGAGAATCCCAGGTCCGTGAGGAGTTGGACGGTCCTTGCCGTGTGGACCACGGCGAGCTCCCTCGTCTTGGCGCGGATGAGCCAGTCGTCCAGGTAGGGGTAGACGTGAATCCCTCGCGGCGCAGCTGCGCCGCCACCGGTGCGAGGCACTTGGTGAAAACCCTGGGTGCCGACCGCAGTCCGAAGGGAAGGGCTTTGAACTGGTAATGACGCCCTTGGACCACGAATCTGAGGAATTTTCGGTGCCCCTTTAGGATGGGAATGTGGAAGTAGGCATCCTCCAAATCCAACGACGATAGGAAGTCTCCTTCCTCAGCTGACCCAGGACGTGCTGGAGGGTGACCATCCGGAACTTCTGCGCCTTGATGAACTTGTTCAGGCGTCGCAGGTCCAGGATGGGGCGCCATCCTCCCGTCTTCTTCTTCACGAGGAAGTAACGCGAGTAGACTCCGGAGCCCCGAAGCCTCTTTGGGACGAGTTCGATGGCGCCCTTTCTGAGCATCGCCTTTACCTCCAGGAGAAGTTGAGGGACGTGAAGTTCTTTCCTGGCCACGGGGGGGACGCGCGGGCACCTTCTTTGAAACTCGAGCGCGTGGCCCCGGGCCAGGGCGTCTAGCACCCAACGGTCGGTGGAGATGGACTCCCACACGCTGACGAAGCCCGCCAGCCGGCCTCCCACCGGGGTGCTTCGGTGGGGGCCCGACCCCACGCCGGTTCAATCCTGCTTGGACGCGGCCTTGCCGCCTTGGCCTCCTTGGCGACGACGGCGGGGCCGCCAGACTTGCCTCGTCCTCTGTAGGCCTCTTGCGACGACGAGCGGGCCGCTTGACGGTAGGAAGCGAAACCGCCGCCGGAACCTTTGGAGGCGCCCTTGCCTCCGCCGCTCCGAAAGGGCGTCCGCCGTTGCTGCAGTACTCCAAGGGCCCGGGCCGTCTCAGTATCCGCCTTGATGGCCTGAAGGGAATCGTCCACTGTCTTCCCAAACAGGTTGTTCCCGTCGAAGGGCATGTCCAGGACCCTGGTCTGGACGTCCTGCGGAAGTCCGTAGCCTTGAGCCATCCGCGACGTCGAAGGCAAACGCCGTTGCCCATCTGGCGGAACCCAGTGTCGGCGATGTCCGTCGCCACGGTGATGGCGTGGTCCGAGGCCACCTCACCTTCCTGCAGGATCTCAAGGGCCTCCGCCCTCTTGTCGTCCGGCAGAAAATCCAGCAGGGGAGCTATCTTGTACCAGAGTTCCCTGTCGTAGCGGGCCACGATAGCCAAGGCGTTGGCCGCTTTAATCGTCGTCGCCGCCGACGTGATGACTCTGCGTCCCATGGCATCCAATTTCTTTCCCTCGCCGTCCGGCGGGGAAGTCGACGTGGAGGCCGCACCCCCCCCCCGCTTTCTTCCTGGCTGCCGCGGAGACGACGGAGTCCGGGGTAGGCTGCGCCCGGAGGCATAGGGGGGCCGAGTCCGGGACCCGGTACTTTTTCTCGTACCGGTCTCTTTTCGCTGGCGTCGTGGAAGGGTTCTTGAGGAGGGAAAGGCCCTCATCCCAAATGTCGTCCAACAGAGGCACTGCGAGGACCGTCTTCCTCTTGGTCTCGCGCCGTTGGTAAAGGAAGCCTTCCTTTTTCTTCTCCTCAGGGCAGAGTTGGAAAAGCTCGGATGCCCTGGCGATCATTGAGTGGAACGATCCAATCTCGTCGGGCGGAGAAGCCCTGGTGGGAGGCGACGACGGAAAATCCTCGTCGTATGCCTCGTCGTCCGTACCCGTCGCTGCCGTGTCAGTCCCCGTATCATCCCCTCGGTGGACGGGGAGGAGGGCTGGACGGGGCGCGACGGTTGAAAAGGAGACGGTGGATGGATCCTTCTTTTCTTGGTAGGGGGAACACCAGAAGGTCCCGGTTCTGGATCCCCCGACGGGAGAGGTTCCTCCGTCGGTAACGTAGTCTCGTCCTTATCTCGGAGCATAAGGACTGTATAGCCAACAAAATGGCCGCTGAGTTGTCTTGCGGCGCTGGCAGAGGGGAATCCGACGGGCGAGCAGGGGCCCCGTCGGTATCCTCGACGATGTCGTCGTCGTCACCTGCGTCGGGGCCCATTCCGACGGGCTGGTCTTGTTCCACGCCTAGGCCGTGGCTTAAGACCTCGATCAGTTCCTCTTCTGAGGTTGAGGCCGAATCTACGACGACGCCCTGCCCCCCCTTCTTCCCCACGGAGGGTTTCACGGGGGTCCTATCGATGGGCACGAAAGAAGACTCCCTCCGAGGAGGCAGGGAGATTCTGGGCCCCGAGGCCGCCACCACTGGTGCAGCCTCCACAGGCTGGGCCAGGGCCGCCGCGACCGTTTCGATAGAGGGCTTGGTCGAATGGATCAAGGCCTTCACCACCTTAGGTGCGCTCACCGCCTTATCCTTGAGGGAGGGGCACTGCCACGCTCCTCCTCTGCCTTAGAGCTCGACCGGGGTCTCTCCAGGAGCTTCGCCGGGTGCTCGGCCTTCCTCTTACCCGACCCAGAGCGTTGGCTCGTGGTTGATGGCGCCGGGGAGGGTGCGCCCTGCCTGGCGCCCGTAGAGCCCGACCGTTCGGCGCTCCCGGTGCCAGCGGACTCGCGGTGCTTGGCCTTATGTTGGGCCCCGTCGCCGGGGCGCCCTCAAAGGTCTTAGAAGACCGCTCAGATTTCTTCTTCTTCTCGCCAGACGGGCTCTTACCCTCCAGCCAGCTGGCGAGACGTTGATGGCGGTCCTTCATGGTCCGTTCCGACATGTTGCCGCAAAACGCACAGTCCTTCTCCACGTGCGTCTTGTCCCCATGAAGGCAGTAAAGGCAGAAAGAGTGTTCGTCCTCCTTGAAGACGTTCTGCAGCTGGCATCCAGGGCAGGCCTGAACAGCTTTCCGGGCGTCGAGCTTCCCTTCTCCTGGCCATCTCCGAGACCGGGCCTGAGAAGCTTCTGGAGTCCTCCGAAGTGTAGCTCGACGAAATCTTCACCCTTGAGGGGCACAGATGAATCCGACACGGGTCCCGTTGATCGATGTAGGATCGGTGGAGCTTGAGGCTCTTTTGACCGAAAGAATCGAAGTTTTTGTGAAAAAGCGCGAAAAAATAGCACTAACGCTCGAGAGCAATAGCACGAGGATCCCAACACATGAACGTGCGGTAAAAATCTGAAGATGGCTGCCAGAGGCGTTGCTTAGGTAGAGGGCAGTCATTGGCTGTGGTCAGTATGACGCAGAGACCAGTGATTGGTTATTACTACGAAAGACAGATCAGAAACGAAACTGATACTGGTTTTTTCTTTACCGAGGATTCCCAGCCTGACGACGGGGAATATTCATGAGCATGTGAATCCATGCCAGACCCCATGCTGGAGAAGTGCCTTTTGGAGAATGACACAGTGCAACGCTGTGCTTTCACACTTCCCAGTTTCGTCGAGCTCTTGTGGGTCCTTCACTGATCATGGGAGGGTCACATGGATAACAGCATGAAAGCAACTTTGGGGTTCTGCAGTTGCCTTACCAAACACTTGCCCAAATAGCTCAATAACTATGCGTCCCACAAAAGGAATGAGACCTAGGCTAGATAAGATACTTGGTTAGATACTTCAGCCTGTGTTGGCTTATAGTCCTTTCAAGGGCGATTCTACTGTGCCAATGATATTCTTTGTGCTCGGATCTGCACTCCAAATTACTCTATTGTGGCTGAAACAATAATGTCTAGATATTTCTCCTCATATGTTGTCACTTGTAATTTGTGCGACTCCTGCACTAGATGTGATACGAAAGACTCTTAGTTATTTAAATCATGAATGGTTTTATTCTTCAATTGTTAGTTTCATACATTCCAGTCATCTAAGTTTACATGAAAACACTTTTATTCTACCAGTTTCATACATTTTACACAACTTAGATGACTGGAATGTATGAAACTGGGAGAATAAAAGAACACACATGAAGAATAAAACCAATCATGATTTAAATAACTAAGAGTCTATCGTATCATATCTGGTGCAGGAGTCGTACAAAGTGACAACATATGAGGAAAAATATCTCGATAAGATACTTGGCACGCAAGAACTACTGACGGTAAGCAATACAGCGCATCAAAGGGGGTTGTTGGTGAGAAATAGGTGCATTCTGACCTATATTTTCATGGGGACATGCGTTAGCGGTTGTTGCTAATGTAAGGAAGGAGTGGGTCGGTTGAGCCCCCCCCATACATTCTACACAAAAGGGACCACTTGTTCTTGCACCCGTGGGGCACGCCTCCTTTGCCCTTCTGCAGCCATGGGGAAGAAGGCCCTGACATAAGCAGAGGTGGGGCTATTGCTAGACACACTGACTCCATTTTGTGTACCCTTGACTCCAACTTTGGACTAGGCCGCATTCTGGCATTGAAAAGTCTCCCGACCCCTCAGCAGCGCTGCGCACGGCGAGCACCGATAGCACCCACCTTTTTCCTACTGCGCCTGTGCTTCCCAAGTCCCTTTCTCAGGGATGCGCTGAGACAAGATGCTGCGAGCAAAGAATGTATTAATTTCATTCTTCCTCTGAGATCACTGTCCTGTGTGTGACTGGACCAAACCATGGCTTGTAGTTAAATCCATCTCAACAAATTTGCTCCTGCACCCCTCAGCCCCACTGCTGGAAAATGACTGCTTGTTCAACCTTGTGCCCCATCAAAGCTATTCTTTTGATGTACCAGGAGTGTGACCCTCCTTGCTGACCACCCCAGAGTGCCTCCTAATAAAACAAGACCTAACATGTGTCCCTCCACCCCCTTCTTGCTCTGATGTGCCAGACCTGTCAGCCATCTATCCCGACCCCAGCAGTTTACCTCAGGGGCAAGACCCCCTACACCCTTCACCTCGCTAGTGACCCAAAGTGGGATAGTACAAACACATGTGAGAAATGTATAGGCTTCTAATATATACTTAAAAGGTATAGTGATGATCATTATTTAATGCATGTCTAGGATTTGTGTGTAGATCAGTGTGGGGAGTGAGCGCCTTCACTACCGGATGTCTTATCACAGGGGCCGATCTTTGATTTGCAGTCTTACAATTTCAAACGCAGTGCGGGTAGGGGTCAGCGTTACCAGAATATATGACCAATCCAGAACAGAGTACTGGGGTCATGTATTCAGGGGTCTGCAGCCTGGCAGGAGGGGGTTGCAGCAGGGCTTATTCTGACATTTTCATACAAGCACATTTTGTTAGGGCTCGAGACTCGCTACTTGCGAAAAACAATTGCGTGATTTGCTGTGTGAACAGGAGACGGGCTGAGCTCACAGGTGGTGTGGGCTGGCTGTGGGGGTCGCTGGGAGAGTGCGAAGTTCTCCAGAGGAACATTATACATAAGGCATTAGGAAGTAAACTAGCTGTTTTCATTAAAAAAAAGTAAGTCACTAGGAATTGTGCGTGGCATTGGATGGCAGCAAACAATTTGTTCTTCAAAAATATTTCTAATTCTACTATGGTCTGAAGGGATAGTCGCTCCCATTCGGAGTGAAGGTCAGCGCCTTTGAATTTTGCTTGTGAGCCAAGCAAACCCACGCATCGTACACAGTAGAAGGTTCAATTGATTTTCGACCTTGGAAGAAAGGGAGGATTCCGAAAGGAATGTATGAAGGGAGGGAGGGGTGTAATACCGTCAAATACGATAAGGTTCACCATTCCAAAACTGGGCAACGGAACATGTCATTTCATTTTATGAAAATGTGTTGATCTGAACGGAGTCTCTGTGTTACACCGACAGAATGGAAATGCTGAATATTATGTACATTTTCCTGTAGACGATTTTATAAACGAACAAGTGAAGGTACCATTAGCCGACCGTTATTGCTGGCTTACATTGTACTGGGTTGTTCTTTGTGGCATATTGCAACGACACACAAAAAACAACCTGTGTGTGTACCTGTCTTTGTCCCAGGTACATGGGCAGTCCAGCATCGATGCATGTAGTCCACATCTGGGTTCCCCCAGGTTCCACAAACCCCAAATTCTACGCTAATATTGAGTTAAAATGCCGTCTATGTGTTCTTCAAATTGTAGCATCAGCTTCCGCATGCCATTGCGAGCTAAACATACTCCATAGCACTAACCTCTCAAGCAAATTGTAGACTACTTTCCACAATGTTTTCTCTGTGTTCCCATTGTTTCACATTTGTGTTCATCATTAGTTTTCACACGGTGCAATTAATGGGTAAAATGATAAATTATAATAAAGAACGGCTACTGGGACCCATTTCTGTTATGTTTTCCAAACAGCTACATCCTGCCTTTCTGCAATTGTCATCGATTCCAGATACCAATTGATGGCTTCTTTAACAGGCAGCTGCAGATACACTTAAATGGCTGGATTACCATGACGTGGTTTTGGGACGATCGCCACGGGCCGATATGCCCTTATGCTGTACCAGCGATAAGGAGCAACCTCACAACGTTTACGTTGGCCTAGCGCCAAGCTGATGCGGAAGCCTTCCGATTCCCGGTGCGTCCAATGTGCTTCTTATACCCAAAAGGAACACTGACTCACGATAAACATTTGTGGATCGAGAACAAAGAAAACAATTACCCATTTGCTTGAATATGGCAATTGCAGGATGTTCTCGGAGCGTTTATTTTGAAATAAAAGTACTTTACAAATTGTAGAGTTTTGTTATTTCCTTTAAAAGTATAGTTTTATATTCAAAATTAGGACACGCTGTGTTGTGAGATGATGTGTGTTGATATTCCGGGTTCTGCGTCAACTTACGTTAACACGTAGGTGATGCCTGGGCACATTTGGCTACGCTGCCCAGTAACGTCATGGAGATAGGCAGAGAATATCACTAGGTTTGGTGATGTCAGCCTCAGGGGCGGGGGATAGGATTTAGTGCTTCCACGGCAGTTCACCTTAGGCCAATGCAGCAACGGATAAGATTAGCACAAGATGGCCGCGCCCTGCTGCCTGATTTCGCATGAGGAAAACTACGGTAAGATGCATAGGAAATGTTTGTAAGGTCGATCAACGTATGCTTAAAAACACACGCCCGAACCCTCATGACAATAATATTTTACATTGAGCAGCTACCTGAACCTGGCTTTTGGTGGTGGAATGTGAGCTTGGGCATCTTATCTAGGGTTCCCCTGGCAACAGTATTAAGCAACTGCTCCTTTACACAGGAAGTCTGACTGAGTTTTAAACATTTCTTGGGCAGACTATAGTACTACAGCCATTTTGAGCTCCATTGCTTCCTATAGGAGAACTTTGAAATAGTTTACGCTTAGTTATCCAAAACTAGCCATTTAACCTTGAACATTGTTGAACTACGTTCATTGCATAGGGCATGTTCTAGTTAAGCTTAGTACCGTGTGTTGGTGTTGCCTTAGAACATTATACGGCATGCCTTATATTGTCGAGAATGTTTTCCCCTCCACCTTAAGCTACTGTTATACCATTGCTATTGAGTTCCTATGTGTGGCATGCATCCGATTTTGGACACCAGTGATTGTATATTTGTTTATATTACTTTTTCTTCCCTTTAAGTATTTTTGACAATGCATATAGGTGTCAAAACAGACAGACTATTCTTGTACATTTGTGTGTGGACAATCCTATTGCTTGTCAAGCGCTTTTGTTTGTTAAATGTACTTTTATACCCAACCCCAATCTACGCAGGCTTGGTGCAACTGCTCACCTGCATTACGAAGAGAAAGAAGCTCAGATGTTTGCACAAAAATGTTGGCGGTCCACCAACTATTTTTCTGCTGGTGCCTAAAAATAAGTCTTGGGTGCGGACTTCAGGGTACACCCATTTCCAGACCCTATCAAATTCATGCTGCAAAAATACTGTTTGGTGGAACAGACTACCTAATGAGTCCTTGATCCAGCCCCTCGCCTCACCTTATCAAATCCGGCGTAGTGATCACAAAGTTGAGGAAAATTCCACAGGCTGTTTGCAAGCTCATTCCCGCGCTATCCCCGGAGGAAAGAGGGGTCTTTGCAGAGGAGAACACCTCCCACTGCAGCATGAAGTAGTCGCAGAGCAAAGCTGGAGCCCCCTGGGCAATCAGGATACGGCGTGGGACATCTTCAGCAGTGAGGTGGTAGAGTCCCGGAAGCAAAAACCTGCAAGTAGAAAGAAATGCAGAAAATTTAGCCCAGACACACTAACATTTTATAAAAACCAAAAACTACAGGATTTTAAATGTTTTACTAAACAAACATGAATGACTAGTAATGAAAAGGCTTTAAAAGTACCAAATACATCTAATTTTTTTCAAATTAAATTTTAGGCTGACACAGATGGGTTCACCAGCTAGATAATGCACTAGTAACCACCTCGTAGCTTTCCTACTTACTGACATTGTCCAATCCTGAGCATGTAACAGTCTTTGTGCCTTACTTATTGGTCAGAATGGAGAAAATGTTAGTTTGTCTTCAAACCACACAGCCCTCGACAGCCCATTGAAGAATTCCCCAAAGAATCGGGGAACAAACTGAAGATGGGAGGGTCTGGGGGTGAGGCGAACACAAAACCTTAACATCAATGACTATTTGGCTCAAACGATGCCCAGGATCACACTGTGGGACCTCAAATCGGGAGAAACAAGTTCATGACTTGAATATCTTTTAACAATTTTAGGTATGATCAGTTTTCCTTTGTGGCATTAGCCCAGCCATGTCTGTTCATGATCTGCCTCGTTCACTTCTAAGTGTGTGCCAACTTTCAGAACTGCTTGATCGACAATCAGATGCTAAAATCTCTGGGTAGGTGGGCAAGACGGTCTATTCATCCAAGTCTGAACTTGTACATGTGGGTCATTGAAAACTGGAAATGGGGATTTGAAAGGTCCCAAAAGTGAGAGGCATGACATTGAACACCACTTCCCCCTTTCCTCCCAGAGCAAACATTTCAAGAGGCCAGAAGAAATGGAGGGTTGTAGTGGCAAGTGTAACCAGCAGAAACAAAGACATACATGCCTGGTGAGGCCATGACTGGATGATTATGTGTGAGGGGTAAGAAATGTGGGGCGGACAACTTATGAAAGTTTGTCAAAAGATGCCATTCTTATTAACTCAAAAGGTTGGATGGACGCCTCACTATCCCTACCCTGACAAGGATTTTCCTGCCTAAAATAAAATAAAGAAAAACGCACAATAAAAAGGTTTAAATACTGTTACTGTTGTATATACAATAAATCAATAAGGAAATATATGGCAGTTAAACAACAACAAATATAACCATACAAGTCACACTACAATAATAGCTTCTTCTGATAACCTGTGCGAATGCACGAATGCCTCTTCCCCAGGTTCAAGCAGCTCTTTCTTTAAATATTCAAAAATTATTAGGACATTGTGTGTCATAAAGTTCCAATTCAGTTCTCTTTCTAATCCAATTTGACAAAACACAGTTCAAACTTGGATTCCAATGATGGTTCACAATTGTTTAACAACGCTTTCCTCTTTCCACTTGTTGGCAAGGTCTTGAGACAGCTTCTTGTCATGAATAAGGACTAGTTCAAAACTTCATTAACTTCAAAACAAATGTCCGTCAAGATATTTTGCCACAACTGTAGCTCCAGAACTACTTCATCAAAATAGACATCAATTAGGAATATTTCAAAACTTCATTAGCTTCATAACAAATGTCTTTGTCAGGATATTATGGCACTGCTACATCATAAGGGTTACCACACCGCAGTACTTTATGATTTTGCATCCTATTTTACTCTCATGCCAGGATTACCACTTCTACAACACTCTGCTCCGGTGTATTCCTGCCAGAACAGAACCAATGATCATGAAGCTCTTGGCCTGGTATACTCTTCTGCAAGCCAAGATAAACTACTGCAGCTCTCCGGTTGGGTATACTCCCCTGCCCAAACAGAACCAATCGGTGTAAAGGCCATAAAGTTCTATGACCTGGTTTAACCCCCTGTCAGGCCAAACTACCAGTACCAAGTAATTCTGTGGTAAGGGTCAACTTCAAAAGGTTTTAACAATGTCTTCTGCTTTACACAATTAGATTTCAGAATGTCTTCAAGGCAAACAAGAATCACACTGGCGCTATTAATTACACTTGAGTGTTTGCCACACGCAAGACAGGCTATGCTTCCTACCTCCTGAACCTCTTATCAGAGGGTCAGCCCTCATCACAATCTTGTTCCACCTTTGTATTATTAACCAAATGCTGACGATAAATCTCTCTTCTTCACGCTTCTTTGGCATGGAACATTCTCTATAACTGGGCAATATTCTACACACACACACACTCTATTAGGCTGAGTTATTTCCTTTTGGCTTAGGCAACCCTAATTGTTTATCAATTACTTGCATGTGAGCCCCTTTTGACTTTGGAAATGACAGTTCAAGTTCCGTTCTGGAGCTATTGCCCCTTTGTGTGGTTGGCTTTTAGGATAAACCACTATCAACAGTCGCCTCTTTCAGATGTAATTGTGGCAGTCTCTTTATGCCAACTACTTTGGTTTTGATCACCTTGGTATGTGTCGCAATCATGTTTTATATCAGTTCGGTATTCAAAATAAAAACTGGATCAAGCAACGGGCAGTCACAGAGTGCTCCAGGGTCACAATAGAATAGAGAATCCACCGGGTTTGCCGTGCGCATTCGTTTGCCTCGCTGCTTCTAGCACGTCTGCTTCAGCCCTACTACACGGTCCGGCCTCTTCTCATGCGTGGCTTCCCACGCCCCGCGCTGGCAACTTAAGGAGTGTCGCATATACAGTAAAAATCTGCCTGGCTGGTTGGTGAGACGCTATACATGGGTGGCTTGCTCCATAGGGTATACCAGACTGCTATTGGTGCCAGCCCCATCCATCCATCTTCCATTATGTGGGGTCAGCTAAGCTCATAATATTCAGGGAACCAAGGTCGAGTTCGCAATGAGTAATTATGTAAAACAATGCTACTCTATCATTATAGCGGGCACCTGGGAAATTTGGGGACTGGCACAGGGGGAGGCTTAAGATCATGCTGACCGACATATTTTTCACTCAGTTCATTTTGCACTCTCCGCACCCAAGGATTCCACCCTCGCTTTGTACTATAATTTATTCCACCCTGTACCTTGTATTACAAAATTTACAAAATGTGTCATTATGAAATAAGGTAGAATGGTTGTGTTCTTAGATCTTTTATGACCACTAGGTTTATGGTCTGGGGTCACCTACTATCGTGGAATTTAGGGGTTTAGGACTGGGGCAGTTGTGGGTGTCATAACTCCTGGTGGGCTAGGTGGGGGTTGGAGGTCTGCTTTTGACCTGACTGTTATAAACGTGTATGGCGAGGCACCTGGTGCTGTCTCGCATTGTTGCAGGGAGCATTCCTTCTTGGGACAACAGGCATTCGCAACAGTTCTGGAACAAAGTAACGTTTCTATGGGAGCTAGTGTTAGGCAGAATCCTGTGCAGTTCCCTTGGGGAACACTGCAAAAAGATTAAGACCACAGGAGTAAGCAGTAAACCCAAATGGTAGCAGTCTGCACCACCCAAATTTACCTGGTAGCTGTGGCTGAGCAGTCAGACTTCTCTCAAGAAGAGTAGGGCAGTATATAGAGTATACACAATAAGCTAAAAACACAGTAGAGCAAACAAACACTGACCAGAGCTTTGTATAAAAAGTATATAATTATTTATTTAAAAAACACTTTAGGTAATATACTAACACTCTAAATCAAAAGCAAGTTAAAACAGTCAGGTAAAGTATACACACCTCCCTTGATAACTATCAGGCAAGTCAGAGTTAAAACACCACGATTTGTTAAACAGATGTGAGCGCATAACCTGATGGCACTCCAATAGTTCAGTTAAAGGGAGAGAAAAAGGCAGAGCATAGAAATAACACAGGTCCCAACACTTCTAGGAGTTCTCAGCAAGGGAATAAAGGCAGTAAATACTGTAGAGCCAAAGTTCATAGGCCAGGCCCACTTTAAAGGGAGCAAAGCGAAATGTGCACAGGATCACACAGTTTAAAATGCACGAAAAGTCTTTGCAGAATGTTCAGAAGAGGTTGGGGTGATTCCAGAAGGTAAAGTTAGAAGGTCTGGGGCCGACCCAGTTGGCAAGCCAAGGATTTAAGGGTCACCTTGGGCAAACCGAAGAAAGGGAGGGCAGGCAGGTCACAGTACCTTAAACAGAGAGGAAGCTCCAGCGGTGGCAGTTGTTCCTGGGATTGTTTGCAGTTCGTTGTTTCGACCAGAGGAAGAGAGGATCTCGTCGAGGAGGAAACATGGAGTCGTTGCACTGCACAGGGATGAAACCAGCCGCAGAGTTTGTCAATAAAAGGTGCGTTCCTTTTATTCGCGGTCAAAGTGGTAAAGCTTGGCTATCCGGCCGCCGGGGTGCTTGGCACGGGTGATTCGACCAAGAGACGTCTTTGGAAGGCGAAAAGGGCGAACTGGTTGGTCCCACCAGCTCAGAGGAAGAAGGCTCGTCCAGCAGAAGATCTTCTCATCGTTGGGAAAGTGGTGAGGTAGTTGCAGCAGGGATTCACCGGTGGTGTTGTTGCAGATGGCTCAGCTTCTTCCCTCTTCGGATTCTTAGGTCCTGTGGCGACTTCTGAAGTTCCAGTCCCAAAGGCCCTGCTTTTATGCAGAAAAACCCCCTGTCAATCACACATGCTAAGTGGTGAGCCGGACGGCTCACCACTGGGCCAATCAGAGTAGAGTGCGACTTGGGTTGCCGAGGCAATGCAGTCCAGGGTGCCAATTCCCTCCTCCACCCTTCCTGTGGAACCCAGACAGAGTGGCACCTTTTGGAGGGCTTCTGTGGAGAAGCTCACCAAAAAGTGGAACAAAGGGCTCGACCTTGCTCAGAGTTAGAGAGACGGACACGAACGCCATTTTAGAAAAGAGTTCTGGCAAAAAGACCCAACCGTTGATTTAATATTAAATAAATAAACCTGCGGTATCTTTAACATTGCACCAAAAAGTGGTGCGTTTAAAATCAATGGGAAAATCCCATAGAGAATATTCCGGTGGAATATTTCGCGTGGTAACCACTGCCACCAGCCAGAAACTCGACAAGGGGAGACTGGACAGTGCCCCCCTTGAAATCAGACCCAGGGGCAATATAATCAACCCCTTCCAGTACTTCCACAATATGATGGTTTGTACTGGTTCTGTTCACAATTTAGGACCAGTAAAGTCAATGGTGACTTTACATGCCCTGGGAGACAGTAGTCAGTCCCAGGGTATGGAGTCTATGTTTGGGGGTCACAATGACACCCCTGTGTTACTGCAATGAGGGTGCTGTGTAATACACACATAAAAAATAGATGATACCCTATGGAGTAAAAAGAAAACCCCATAGCCCAGAATCACACAAATAGTCAGAGACCTATCTCAAATTATGCCTAAGAGTGGGAGTAAAAAAGTCTCACTCTTAGCAGGAGAAAAAAAAAAAACAATAATCCAGCAAAGCTGCTGGGGGACTCACTAGGTTTGAGAAATTAGCCTTAAGAGAATTCTCCCCAACAGCTAGCAGCAGGGGTCTCTCTCTCATCGGCGCTTGGCCCTGTTCAGGTTTCTTTGGGTACCGCGCAGCCATGCAGGGCCGAATGTTTCTACCATAACTACAAAAATGACACATCCTTATATGTGCGCACTAAGTCTACACATTTATATTTAATATTGTGTTTGTGCAGGGTTTCTGAGCACACACCCCTCCCCAGATCCCTCCCCTTGGTACATCACAAGGGTAGTTTATGGGATCGCCTTACTCTAAAACGACTATGGGGAGTGGGAGATGTTCATATGCTTCCCAACAGTCACAATCAACAACTTGTTTTAGATCATTTTGGTATTCAAAATAAAAACTGGATTAAGCAACGGGCAGTCACAGAGCCCTCCAGGGTCACAATAGAATAGTGAACTCACCGGGTTTGGCTTGCGCATCAGATTACCTCACTGCTTCCAGCATGTCCGCTTCAGTTCGACTACGCGGTGCGGTTTCTTCTCCTGCATGGCTTCCCGCACTGGCTGCTTTCCGAGCCCTTGCGGATCCCCCAGCGATCTGGTGCTCGCCTGCCACCTCTGACCTCTTCACAGTGGGGGAAAGACACAGAAAGATACTCTTCCTGCTGTGCAACCTCTACAGCTGAAATCTCGAGCCCATACAATCTTCTCAGGACCAGCATCAGTTTCTGTCGCCACTCTGGTCCCGGCGTCCTGGCTCTTTCATAATTCCTTCCTCTGTTGCTTCATGGAGACTCCAATACTTCTCCACACACTACTACTACTACTGCAGCTGCTGCTTCGGCTGCCTCACCTTCTTCCACCTTGGTCTAATGGCCTGCACCTGAGGAAGCCTTTTATGCCTCTCAGACATCCTGAGGTGTGGGTCATTAACCTCAATTGGCTGCACTCTGCAACCTTGTGCCTCTGCAGCCTTTTTCTTCATCCCAGTCCTCTGGGAATTCTGGGACCTGAAGTCTCTAGTACAAAAGTAATTCCTTTCAACAACCTCTATTTTACAAAATGCCATTAGGAGGTTGGGGTCTCGTGAAAGTTATCCAAGGGGGTCTCCCATTCCTCCTGACCTTTGGCCCCTCCCATGTGATCCTCCCGTCTAACACCATGCCAGGGGACAAGATTAGAAAGTGACTGCCTTTACAAGGCAACATGAGAGGGGTTCCAGGCTGGCCACATGAGGTATTGCAGGCCACGTTTCCTTGGTGAATCACTTCCGGTTCATCACATATCCCTCAACTATTTTATAATTGCAGCAGCCCCTTATGAAAACCTTAAAGGTTGGTTTATTTATTGTGCGCGCCGGACCCGAGGGTATCAGGGTGCAGGCGATAAGAATACGTATCAGCTTAGTTACAGAGGTTGCGGAACATAATTAAAAACAGTATCCTCAGAGTTACAAGGTTGAGGATCAAAGCAGGTATGGTGGAAATATACTTGTAGACAACAAATCATGGATAGCAAGCATACTGGGTGACTGTCGTGACTATTGTCTTGCATACATTAGAGGATGCAAAGATACATTCGAACAATCAAATATTTGTACAAGAGGAGGAAGTGCAGGAAGGGGATATTACTCGTCTTTCTCTGTGAGCCATTTGATTCGGCTCTGCCTGAATTTGGTAAAAGTTTGGTCTGATCTTAGTGTATGTGGCAGGGAGTTCCACAGTTGTGTAGCCCTGACTGGCAAGCTGGAACCTCCAATGGTGGATAATTTGAAACGTGGAACTTGAAGGCAATTAGAGTGGAATGTTCTTGAGGGTCTAATTGTGGTTTTTCAAATGAATCGTTCTGTTAGATAGCAAGGGGCTTTTCTTGTTTAAGCATTTGTGGATGAGGGAAGCAGTTTTAAAATGGATTTTTTCTTGGGTGGATAGCCATTTATGTTTCCTTCTTATTTCGGATATGTGTTCTCTTCTTGGAATACTTAGAGCTGCTCTAAGCGCATTATTTTGGAGTACCTTTATTTTATTGATGACGTATTGGTTCGCCCCCATGTATAAGGCATTACAATAATCAAGTTTTGATAAGATGAGGGCTCTAGATAAGATCAGGCAACTGTCAGCCGATAGGAATTGTTTCCCAGCTCGTATTAATTTGTATGTGTATGCTGTGGATGAAGCCAGGGAATTTACCTGTTTGGTGAATGATATGGTTGAGTCTAAGTAAAAGCCTAGGGTTTTTACTTCTCTGGCGACATTAATGATATTCCAATCGATGACGAAAGACGAATAGTCATGACTGAGTTTGGTGATGTAAGATGCAGTGACTAGGATGATGAGCTCCGTTTGGTCATCGTTCAGGCACAAGCCGTGATTGGCCATCCATGCCTGAACGATGCTATAAACTATGTTCACCAAAGCCAGGTCCTCCTCGTAATCCCGGGTGAGTGGTAGGAGGATCTGGGTATCATCTGCAAAATTAGTGTAGGTGATACCCAGATGGTCAAGATCATCAAAGAGTGGCTTGGTGAAGATGTTGTAGAGTGTTGGAGAGACACATGATCCCTGGGGCACTCCGCAAGTAATGGCTATAGGGTCTGCTGCTGCCGATGGAGAGAAGACCCTCATAGTCCTGTCATTGACGAACAACTGTATCCATGCTATAGCTTCTTTCGAGAAGTGGGCTGCTGAGTGCAGGTGACGGCATAAGACTTCGTGGTCCACCAGGTCAAATGCAGCCAAGAGGTCAAGTAGGAGGGGAAATGCCAGTTTTCCCTTATCTCTAAGTGTGTCTATTTGGGCCTTCAAATCGATCAGTGGAGTTTCTGTGCCATGTTGTGGCCGGAAACCAGATTGGCATGAGCCTAGAAGCAGGTTAAGCTCTAGGAAGTTTTGAATTTGGGTATATGCTACCTTGTCTAAGATTTTTCATAGGAAAGGTACATTGGTGATGGGCCGTTAGTTGGACGGTATATTAGGGTCTAATGTTTGTTTTTTCAAGATTCTTTTAGAATGCAGGGGATGGTGCCAGTGGTGAAGGAGGCGTTAATGAGTTTGGTGATGAGGGGAGCTAGATCTCAGGCGGCATCCTTGATCAGTTGAGGTGGGCATTGGTCACCTTTGCAGTTGGATGATTTGAGAGCAAGAATTGTTTTCTCAACCTCAATAATTGAGACTTTGGAGAAGTTAAATTGAGTATGGTCTTTGGGCTTAGGCAGAGGTATTTTATTTGGGGGGGGGTGAGGGAGTCTGAGCAGTTAGTAAGTTTGAGCCATTTTGTTTTGGAGGTTGGTGACTGTTGACTAAAGCATGATGGATGTCCGAGCACCATGTTTTATCTTTGATAGAATCATCCTGTGCAATGATGGGAGTTTCTAGTTCTTTTAGAATGGTAAAGAACTCCTTCATACTAGAGTTGGCTTGTGTGATTCTGTCATAGGTTTCTTGTTTGGCCATGAGGATATCTTTTTTGTATTGAGTAGAGATATTAATTAGATTAGTTTTATTTTCTGCTGTGGGATGTAGTTTCCACGCCGTTTCACATCTTCTTTTCTCTAACCTTAGGTTTTTTAGGTGAGGTGTAAACCAGGAGTTAAGATGATTTTTAGGTTTGCTATTCCTAGGTTTCAGAGGGGCGATACTATTGAGAGCAGTAGTCATAGCGTTATTATATTCTTCTACTAATAGACTAGGGTCAGAATAGTCTGCTAGAGAATTAAGAATGGGTAGGATATAGGGTAGGAGGTTGCCTGCTGTAATGTTTTTCTTGTTTCTGGTTAATGTGGGGCGGATGGTGGTGTTTGTATGGTGGATCTTTTGGTATCTAGAGTAAAGGATATAAGGTGGTGGTCAGTCCAGATTTGTGGGGGGATGGAGGAGATGGAAACGTTACAATTGTGGTTTGCTACCGAGTCGAGAGTTCTCCCTTTAATGTGCATAGGTCCGTTCACTCTCTGTGTGAAGCCAAGTTCAGCCAGGATATTAGCTACAGAAGTGGCCTGGTGGTCATTGATATCATCAAATCCTAGGTTAAAGTCTCCTAGCAGCAGGGTTTGTGAGGTATTTTTTGGATTCTCTGAGATGATGGTTGATATGTCTTCATTAAAGGTGCTGATATGGCCTGGTGGTCTATATAAGAGATGTATGTTTGTAGTTTGGGAGTTGGCAGTAGGTAGTTTGATAGATAGTGATTCGCAGGATTTAAGATTGGGCGTAGAGAGGTTGGAGAGTCTCATGGAGAGGTTGGTTTTGGCGACGATTGCTATTGCTCCGCCGCGTGACTCTGGTCTTTCCGCTCTAAGGATGGTATAGTTGTCGGGTACTGCTAGGGTCAGTGCAGGGCCTGCTGCTTCATGTAGCCAGGATTCAGTGATGGCAATGAAGCCGTAGTCATCTGCTAAGATGACCTCTGCTAGTTCTGTTGCCTGGGCAACTAGGGACCTAGCGTTTATTAGGGCACCTTTAAGGTCTGGTCCCGACTGTGGTAGTTGGAGTGAGTTGAGGGGGGCATGTGAGTTATTAGTGGTCTTACTTCTTTTAGAATTATTCTTGGAGTAAGGTAGTGGGCTGGTCTTTGTTAAGTGGAGTATTTTGGGGCGAATATGGTCTAGGTTGATACCATAACTGATGAGGGGTTCAAATATTTTAGGCAATCGTGCACAGAGTCGAAGGTTTCTCTGTGCGGTGTTGCAAGGGGGTTTCATAATAGGTAGCTCCGTGGGTGTACCTGCATTGTCTAAGGGCAGTTTAGAAGACGGTGATATTGGCGACAGCAGTGTTTGCTGTATTAGAGGACCATGCCATAATAAGTAATACTAATGTTTTAATGAATGTGCCCAAGTAGGCTTGTGTCGACAGGTTGAGTTACATAATGTATTAGGTAGATTAGGCAGTGTGGCAATAGGGCAGATCAGGCAATAAGGTATTGGCAATACAATGGTATGCAAATCATGGACCAGTGGTATTGAGCATTAGGTAGCATGTATAAGTATACCCGAATAGAGACTAGATGTCCGGAGTAGCAGGTTGGCCAAAGTACAACAGACAAGAGTGTAATGAATAGGCATCAGAATAAGGTATGATATGATGTACTCATATTGGCAGCAGTTATACATATAGAGGAGATGAGTAGTACAAGCATCTAATTATAAAATCAGTGCGCATGAGGGGTAAGCTGGCAATATCGAGTGACAAGAGAACAGACAGCAGTACAGTAGAACTTGTGGACAAGCTGGTGGTTGTGTTCGGGACCGAAGAAGCAACACCTACAACGGCAAAGGCAATAGTAGGAGGCAGAGTAGTGCTGGGTGTCATTAAGCCTGGTGCTCTGCTAATTCAAGTGTAGGGAACAAAGGCATGATACTCATTCGGTAGTACAAGGTTATTTAGACTACGCTATTACAACAAGGCACAGGGGGCGTGTGCAAGACGAATGCGTAGCTCAAGTTCAGGATGATGGGTTTAGCGCAGTGTGCGATAGTATACTCACAGCGTTCTGGGCAGTGGTACTGGCCGTCGGACCGTGCTGGCGAGTTGTAAGTTCAGAAAGCGTAAGCCAGGCGAAGTATATTGCGTGGAATGGGCGCAGTGGTAGGCCGTTACTGTGATTCCTCTTGGGAATTGTTCATAGTTTAGTTCAAGACGGCACAGTGCGGCAAACAGGAGGCAAAACAGGGCCTTAGCCTAGGCTTTTGCCGCGGGACGGCTGCCGACCTTACGGTCGCGGCAATTGGCTAATAAGCCAATGGTATCCCAGCAACAAAGAGGCACAACAGCCTCAGTTTCATCCCGCGTTGCGCCGGCCATGGTGGAATGGGCAAAGGCTCAGCAGCAATGTGGCGGGCTGGAAGTAGCGATTATTTCAACAGCAATGCTGCTCATCAGAGGGGATCTCACGGATGGGTAGGTGCTGGGGTGAATGTGGGGCGGGCAGTGATCCTGATTTTAAGGCTCTCCGATCCTGTGGCAGGGTCCGTGTGGAGAAGATGTGCGCTGAAGCAGCAGTAGTGGAGGAGGGCTCCAGCCCACTCCGGCGCTGGTGCTGGGGGTTCTCCCAGACAGTCTGTAGTCCGGGACAGAGTCAGCATTGGTAATAAAATATTCAAGAATATCCTCCTGGATTCCAGCCCAGAATACCATATCTTGAAGGGTAAGGGGTGGAAACACCATCGGGGAGATGTGGTGTCGCATCTGGGGTGGAAACGGAAGCCAGTATCGGAGAATGGTCGGAAAGTGTCCTTAGCAACATTGTAGTGAACTGTGTCGCAGCGGCAAGGGGGACAGACAACATGATGCAGTCTATCCTGGAGGCGCTACAATGGGCGCCCAAATAAAATGAATTCCCTTATGTTTGGGTGTCTATAGCTCCAAATATCTACCAATCCAAGTGAGTAGGCTATATCAGCCCAGGTATTAGCTGCTTTAGGTAGAGTTGTTTGCATTGTCTATGAACGACCTAGGTCTAGGAACAATGCTAAATTGAAAACGCCCACCCATACCACTTCATATGCAGGAAAGTGTATGAATCAGGGGTGCACAGTTCTGGAAGAAATTTGGAGAGTTGACATTCGGAGGGTATATATCGATAAACAAAATGTTCAACCGAAGGCATTCACCCGCCAGGAATATATACCTTCCCTCTACATCACATATCCTGTCATGCAAACAAAATTTCAAGGATTGGTGTACATATATTGCTACCCCACGAGACTGCGATGAAAAGCAAGACCCCTATCTATGCACCACCCCAGCCCTTAGCCAGTGGGAGACACCATCCCCTGGAAGGTGTGTCTCTTGTAGACACAGCACATTAATCTTATGCACCTTGGCTTGGTTAATCACCAATCAAAATGTTTTACTGTTGGTAACCCCCCCCCCATGCCTGATATTCCAAGACATTACATGTAGTGGTTCATCCCCCATGGCCTTCGACAGAGAAAAACAAGTGGGGTACCCCAGCCTGGCCAGTGCATCCCACAACAGTTTATACCCAGAAAAACTGGGCCGCCCATTACCATATGATTCTGCTGCAAGACACAAAAATCATGTAAGAACCTTAACCTCCCCCAACTCACGCCAGAAACACCAAGATACCGGCTTATTACCCCCCCAAAATGAACCAACAAACATAGAACAACCCGCAGTGACTGCGCCAACCGGATACTGGCCGCGGCCGCTTAACTCAGCTGTCCAGCAACAAAACCAGTGTCATACTGACATGTAGCAAAGTTGCCACCATCAGGGACTGAAGTTGCAACGGATAGTATCAGCGAGCTAGAATCAAGGTAAGGCAAACCATATCCATCCGGAGAGAGGACAATTAATGGATGTGAGTGTAGGCATCTGAGAAAAAACAAATAAAACAGGCAGGAGAGGGAAACGCTAGAGTCAGCTGATAGAGTCCTCCCTGGGCCTCACGAGTATCAGAGAGTTCGGAGACAAAACGGTCAGCAGCTGCAGGGTTAGTGAAAAACCAGGTCTTCTCGTTATGGAACTCCCAGAGTTTGGCAGGGAACATCATAGTGTAACAGATTTGTCTTCCTGAGCTTAATTCTCACAGCGTGAAATGACTTCCTCGGTTCCTGCACTTGCGGGCTGAAGTCAGAAACAGTTTGATATCCGAGGAGCCATACCGTGATTCGCCTAGGTCTCTTGCCCTATAGTTGAGTATCCTGGCGATGATGGGTCTATCTGGCGCACCCGTAGGTTGCTCAGGAGCAAGGCGGCGGTGTGCTCTATTAATCGGGAACACTTTGGACATCAGAGGGTGCTCGAGTACGTCCATTTCTCCACAAACGTTTCCATGTTATCAATGTGGGTAGAGTCAGGGACCGGCACAATGCAGATGTTGTTCCTGCGTGATCTGCCCTCCAGATCGTCATTTCTGGCTTCGAGCTGTCTTACAGATTGTTGTAGAGTTTCGAACTGTCTCTGCAGGGACACCACTCTGTCCTCAAGTATCCCCAATGCACTGTTCAGCCTCCGTCATGCAGCCACACAGCTTGTCTATTTGAATGGCTCAGTTTTCAAATTTGCATGTCAGTGTATCAATTTTGGATCAAAGATTGTCTGTGCTGTTTTTCAAAGTCAATGGTGTTTGACTCAGGGCGGTCACATCAATGGCATTAGAGGGGGAGGAGGCTGTGGCAGGTGGAGGTTGAACTTGGCGAACAAATTGGTCAATTGTAGCCTGCTTTTTGTTATTCCCCCATCTTGTGAATGAGCAGCGGGGGTGTGGGGGGGTCGGGGCGTGACAGAAGTCCGGCCAAGAGGTAGAGTTGCGCGGCTGGGGGCGGCAGTCTCCACTGCCTCTCCGCGCTTAACCTAGCATAGAGGGATGTGGCTTATCCGGCCCTCCGATGAGCACAACACAGCCAGAGAAGACGTGCTGGGGAGATGCCAGCCAGAGCCTCGAAAGGTGCGGGGGGGAGAGGTGAGCACCACAGATGCTCGCCGAGTTAGCAGAGCCCTGCCACCAGCAACACTCATCGATCACATCCCTCTCCAGGGGCTGATGTCTAGACGCAGCCCGCGCTCTCCATCCCTCACAGTGGGTGCCACCGATGCAGTGGAGTCGCTGAGCCCATGCAGCATTCACATTGTTCCATTTTCAAAGGATGGGAGGTAGATGAGCCGTGAAGGGACTCAGGCGGTGCCGCTTGCTGTCCACAATCAGATGCCGATGTCAAAAACCACTTGGTAGCCACATTGAATGAGGATGTTGTAGGATTTTTTCGTTGCTGGACGTGAGCTCTCAGGCAGCAGCCATTTTGCAGCCGCGCAGCAGCGCCCCCATAGCACGTCACTATTTTACCAAATAGTTTAGACATATGTGATGAATCAGAAGTGATTCAGCCACAAAACATGGCCTGGAACCCCTCTCATGTGGCATGGGATAGGCAGACGCTTTCTGATCCTATCACCGGGGGCTGTGTTAGCAGGGAGGATCACATTGGAGGAGGGGCAATGTCGGGAGGAATGGGAGACCCCCTTAAATAACTTTCCCCGAGACCCCAATCTCCTAATGGCATATTGTAAAATAGAAGTTGTTGAAAGGAATTACTTTTGTACTAGAGACTTCAAGACCCAGAATTATCAGAGAATGGGACAAAGAAGAGGGCTGCAGAGTCGCAAGGTTGCAGAGTGCAGCACATTAAGGTTAATGACCCACAACCAAGGATGTCTGAGAGGCATAAAAGGCCTCCTCAGGTACATGCCATTAGACCAAGGTGGAAGAAGGTGAGGCAGCCGAAGCAGCAGTAGTAGTGTGCGGAGAAGTATTGGAGTCTCCATGAAGCAAGAAGAGCCAGGCTGCTGCAACCACAGTGGCGACAGAAACTGATGCTGATCCTGAGAAGGTCGTAGGGGCTCGAGATTTCAGCTGCAGAGGTCGCACAGCGGGAAGCATACGTTTCTGTGACTTTCCACACTGTGAAGTGGTCAGAGGTGGCAGACTAGCACCAGATCGCAGTGGGACCCCCGAGAGCTCTGAAAACATCCAGCACAGTGTGCGGGAAGCTATGCAGGAGAAGAACCCGGACCACGTAGTAGAGCTGAAGCAGACGAGCTGGAAGCAGTGAGGCAATCAAATGCGCACACCAAACCTGGTGAGTTCACTATTCTATTGTGACCCTGGAGGGCTCAGTGACTGCCCATTGCTTAATGCAGTTTTTATTTTGAATACCGAACTGATAAAAAACAAGTTGATGATTGTGACTGTTGGGAAGGAAATGTACCTCTGAACAGGTCCAAGCGCCGATGAAAGGGACCCATGCTACTAGCTCCCATAGAAACGTTCCTTTGTTCAATAACTGTTGTAAATATAGGTTATCCCAAGAATGAATGAGCCCTGCAAGAATGCAAGACAGCACCAGGCGCCTCGCCATGCACGTTTATAACAACCAGGCCAAAAGCAGTGCCAAAGCGGCTTGGTACCTCCCAGGGTAATCCGATGATGGGCCTGTAGCTGGTGTATATGGGAACCCCTGGTCACCCTCACTTTGCCCCACCATACGGTAGGGACATTCACAGTGTAGAGTTGGAACCAGATAGGTTAAAGAAAAACTGATCCTTAAAACCCAAAATACAGAAATGTAAATTATACTGCATCTGGGTAATGTAACGAACAGAGGGAATTCATCCCTTCTCTCAAAGGGGGAGCCCCTCACCCCTCTTTGATGCTAGGAAGGGGAGCCTGCTCTGCAACACTCTCCCTACGGGAGAGGCAAGTGGGACCTTAACCCTTTGGGGAAAAGGAGTCCCGTTCCCATGAGGAACTCCCTGATGCCCTCCAAGTGATGGCTTATATGGACTTGTGTAATACATCAGAACGTAATCAGTTTCATGAAGATAAAGTGAACCTACATTATCAGCAAAAAGTACCTGAGGCCATCCCTTCAAATCAAAGGCTCCAATGAACTGTGCCAGGGATACTGAAAAAGGATGATAAGCCTGGCCTCGTGTCATACTTGTACTGGGACTATTCGGTTTCACTGGAGCTACAAGCAGTGTGGAAGTCTGCTTTTTATTTCTTCAATTTCTGAGGCTCGGCTTAAAAAGCACCAGACACTCGGAGTGCGCTGTGTGTTCTCGTGCTCACGCTGTGCTCGTAGTTTCGGGTGAAGATTCTGCAGGAAATCATGAGCCGGGCTGTGATTATCATAAGCAACTTTTCCAGTAACTCAGGTACGGCGCTGAATGTTTGTGCATTTCATCTACAATCACAACCAATTGTGTCATTAAACTTGGCCAAGTCCAAATCAGTCTGAATCTGTTGCCACCTGCACATGTTTTTATACGCATTGACTGCTTTGGTAGCGCTGGGAGTGTGGTTTACCATAGCCTGTCGTCACCCGTGAAGAGACTCTGGTGTTTCAGGAGTGTGGTGTATGATACCATCCTGTTTACATTAATTCTAGATTTCTTTTCAAACATACTTGGACTGGAAGAACTTTGCCGCAAAATCAATATGCCATTCCAAGTTAAACTACAAAACTCTCTTTATAACTTACGGAAGGGAGGGGCGACTAGACCTACCGCTCCTACGCAGCAAACTAACAGGCCTGGGAAAGGAAAGAAGGGTAACAAAGCTCCAAGTAATTCAAAGAGGAACAATTCCAGCTTTTTTCCAGGGGGAGCAATCGGCCGTTAAAGCAATTGCGGCGCAAGAAATTATGGATTCCCCAACACAGGAGGAGCATATGCCGCAAGATTCATCTAATTTTGAAGACCTAGACAATAACCCTTTACTAGACCTATGTCTTTCTATTCAACAAAATATGGTTGCTGTTACTGAAAAGCTGCCTCAACCTGGGAGTGAGGCAAGAACTGAGTGGCCAGGTTATTAGATCGGTAGGGTGTCCGATGCAAGCAATGATTTCTCCTCGCCCTTGAGCTTCACCAAATTTCATTATTGATTCCAATGGGCCGTTCAAGTTGAGGATTCCATTATGCAGGATACATTTGTAAATAACCAACTGTTTGCAGAACTGCAGTCTGACTTCGATAGTTTGCTATGAAAATATTGCTGAAATTGTGCGGCTGCATACATGAAAATCTTCAGCAGGCCCCCAATTCATCTACTTTTCCGCTGGAAGCTGAGGTAGCATCATCATCCAATGCTGCTAATGCGGCTATACAAATTGAAGGAAATGCATCTCCTCCCATGATTGCAAATGATGAAATCTCAGATACTACAGCCATATTTATTTCTAGGAAACAACGCCGCTTAGGAAGAAGAGAGGCGGCTCGCAACATGCCTTGTGAAGTTGCTGCTTCCCCTACCTTCAACAAATATCCCAGCAAATAAATCCAAAAAAGATCAGAAAGTGGCCCAAAGCAGAAAACGCCAAGGGAAAGGTATGGGTAGCCCAACTAGCTAGGTTATAGCTGATAAAACAGGGGATACTATCAACCCATCTATAGAAGATCACAATACTAGTGTAGTCTCACTGACCGCGCAGCCCTCCTGTAAGGATATGGACAACTTCTCCACCCCTCATGCCCCCATCGAAGATCTTCCTCGAATGAGCCTAAATTGAAGGAAATGCAATCTAACAAGAATTTGGATATGGACAGCAACTCTGAAAAGAACATCTGCATCATTAAGAACATAAATCAGAAAAGCAGGGATAAGTGGCTATCAAGGACTGCTTTTCTGGCACGCTTACATTTAATTCCACAGCTCCGTGCGCTGGTGTCGGATGACTTAATTTTTTGAACCACTCTAAGGAATCGACCCAAATGTCACTGCAAATCAATGTAAACATAAGTCTACGTCACAACTCTTCTTAATTTTCATTCCCAACTTTTTGGCTAGGGCGGGGGGAGCTGGATGTCGGCATGAATTTGATAGATCCATTGCTACCTTTAACCTCCAAGGGAAAGTTTAGTGAGTCCGGACCAGTCGCTTATTTATCGAAGGAGGACAAGGTTCAACTTGAGGATATCCAGACAATGCTGAAATGGCTAGCAGAACCATTACCGCTGGCTACGCAGAAACAATGAGCCTGGACTCATGTCTTGGAACACGTAGGGTTTTGCCCACTTATCACCTACAGGGTCTATTCCTTATATTTCACAGCATACCTTCTTCCTTCTATAGGAAACTTGGTTAACAACAGCAATTGTGATAGATGGTTATACCGTCCATCAGTCATTTGCCAAGAAGGGTGCTAAGGGGAGACCCTTTAGAGGCCTTGTGACGGGGATGAGACATAAATTGAATTCACAGATAACATCCACCTCTGTACACTTATTAGCTGTGAAAGTGCCTATGCCCCTTGATAATTATAATATGTTGCTGCTCATTAACTTCTAGAACCCTCCTGGGGCAGTGTACAGAGACCAGCTGCAGGAAGATATTCATGAAACTTTTGTGAACTGGGAGAGTGGGCCTGATTACGATGCTCGGGGCGTAAATTGTCATTGTGCTGATGCCTCTGGCACATTGGTTGAGGGGATGATATTGGCCAAAAGTATAATGAAGCAGGGTCAGGTGGATAATGAGGGGGCAGGCTGGTTGAGGTTCCTCTATAGTTGGGAACTTAAGATGATTAAATGGTAGCACTAAAAACAATACCCTTGGGAGGAAGGGTAGAGTAGCTGCCACACTGGACTATGTTTTTTTTTAAATAGTGAATTAGCCCCTAGGATCATGGACATATGTGTTAGTGCTACCTCATGGAGTGACCATGAGGCACTTATTCTCAGGGTAGACTCTGCGCAAGTAGAAGTAAAACCCTTGGGTGAATTGGCAACTAACCATACTGCCAATAGGATCAAGTGGTCAGAGAACAATATAGAGAAAGCTAAGCGAGCAACATTTTCCATGAACTTGTCTGAATTGTGGGCATAACAGAAAATGTCTTCAGATGATATTGAGGGATGGATCCTGACTTTCTCTGGATGATATGCCTCATTGCATGTTCCCCTTATATTTAGGGATAAAAAAACCTCATAGGGTATATGACAAAACAATTTGGGATGCCAAATGCAAGCTTGGGGGGGACTTGTGCGGGGCTAAAACAGCGGCACCCACTCAGAGGGCTTATTTGCATGAGATAAAACAATAAAAAAAGCCTATCGTAATTGGCTGAAAAGATGGCGCTGATCTAATAGTGATGCGGCCTGGCAACAAATGATGACTATTTTGTGTAATGGGGACTCGCGAAGCATCTGGGCCATTTTTGGGTGAATCAAATGGATGCATCAAACAATCCATGATTAATCCCATTAATGAGCATGAGTGGGTGACGTTCCGTGCTCGGCATAATTCTTCCCAGGTGCCACTGCCTAGAGGCAAGATAGGGCTTAAACCTACAAGTTTGGCATTTATTTTTTACTGAGGAGGACATACATACGAGAATTAAGAGTTTAAAATCCTCTCGGGTTCCTGGTCCTTCCTGGACCTAATGGCTTGGCTAATGTGGTCCTGCGACATAACCCCCATTTTTGGTCCTACCTACTTAAAATATTATTTGATAAGGTTCTTGCGGAAGGCACAAACCCCCATTTCTTGGCAAACTGCTATACTCATTCCTATATTGAAAAAAGGCTCTCCCTTGGATCCTGGTAACTACCAATTATTATCTATGCTGGACTCTACTGGGAAGCTTTTTACAAAAAGGGGTTCAACACGGTAGTATTTTGGACAGATACCAGAGTGGATTTTGTCCTAACTATTCAACTGTGCATAATTTGCACCTCCTGGATTACTTAGCTAAGCAAGCACAAGGCCCAAATAATTCCCCTCTATATGCCATGTTTATTGACTTGAAAGCAGCATTCGATACAGTGAGCAGGGATCTGCTTAGGCATAAATTAGACTCATTAGGCTGCCCAGCAGGGATATTCTACAACCTAAAGTTACTACAGAGTAACATCACTGTGTCCGAGACTGGATAATGGTGGGGTTATGACAAGGCCCGTTATTCAAAACTGCGGGGGTCAAGCAGGGCTGTGTCACAGTGCAGCTATTATATAATCTCTATGTCTCAGACCTTCCCCCGTCATTGTCCCCCTAAAATAGATGACACGCATTGTACAGTCCTGGCATATGCAGATGATCAGGAGCTCCTGGATCACACTTTCAGTGGCATCCAACGCATAGCCAACACTCTTTGGGTCTATGCGGATAAGAATGGGCTTGTTATTAATAGGGAAAAAATACAGCTTATGTTATTTACTACCAAATGAATAGCCAGACCCAGGCTGCTGGTGCAGAACATTGAGATTGCCTATACTTCACAGTATAAATATCTGGGGTCGAATTTGAGGCTGGCCCGGGTTTTAAAACATGCATTGAAGCCTATACTAGGAAGGATACACAGTTGACTGCACTTACTGGACAGTTTGCTAGAAGAAGGGCAGGATAGTCACTGGCTGGTACAAGACCATTGTATTTACAGTATCTTGTTCTGGCTGTCTCATCAGTCCGTTTCCCCCAACTACTCTCCTACTCCAAGGCATAAAATAAGCAGTGTCGCGTAGCTATTTGCTATGCAATTCTGTCCGTTTGCTAATCGAATGGACACTTGTGTAGCAAAGATAGCTATTTAAGTTGCCCTCTTCAATGAAAACACAGCTCGCCCTGCATTCCTCTCTTGCCCTCTCTTCCCCCTCTTTACTCTGTTCACTTCAAGTCCTATTGGAGAGAAAGTGATGCAGTAATCATCTCCTCCACTCGTAAGTGCCAAAGGCATGTGTAGGAGTGCTAGGCGAAAATGTCTTTTTCAAAAAATTTCAAACCAGAAATTATTGGGATGGTACTTTTAATAAGCTTTCTATATCCTGTCTGGCAAAGCCCAGTATGTGTCAACTTTATATAGTTTTTTTAAAAGACTGTCCTGCAATTCCATTCCTAAAATATAGGTTGTTACATAATGCATCATTAGAGTATTGATACTTTAGAACAATGCATCATCTCCATGCTTTACAGTAAAGTTTAGGTTAGTGCACCTAAATGTCATTGTGTCAACTATATTTCATTGTGTTGGGGAAGATGCATCATATTGACAAGTGAACACTTTTGAAAATGTACATGATCAAATGATTAAGTGCTTTTGATGGAAAACCTAGTTCAGTGACCTGCAGGTTGCATACATCTTGGAACTGGTGCTCAACCCATGAGCGACCCCATACTCCCTTACATTCTATATTATTACCCAGTTGCTTTATACAAGGTACCCTGAAATAGAGATGACCACAATATTTCATCTACTATGCTCAGTTCTCTGCCTGCTACGCAAACCTCTGTTTAGTCTTTCTTTCCTCTTTGATAATAAGTACAAAAAGTGAACTAGATGCTTACACAAAGTAGTGATCAATAGTTCCATCCAATCTTAATATCTACACATCTATTTATTTTGTGTGTGTGTGTTGGTTTTACAAAATCTTTACAAAATGAACACAAGACATTGAAGCATAAAAATTCAAATCATAATAATAAAACAATTTGTAACAATAAAACAAGTCTGCTGACTTATGCACCAACAGCAAAGCAAAACAAAATCTGTAGTCAGTTTTTCCATAGACATTTTTGGAGACCTTGATCAGACCTTATGCTATTTATGGTTGCTAAGTATCCTGTCTTTCCAGTACTTACTCACAGTCTTAATTTCAAGGTTCTTTAACAGAGATTGAAAGGCTAAATGTATAAATCCAAAATGTTTTAGAAATTCAACTACAGAAAATGTCAGGAGAGTCTCATGGCCGGAGATGATTCTGTTCCAGAAGAAATTGGAAATCAACTCCATCATTTCTTACATATTTCCTGAATAGCAAGTATCTCAGGTTACAGGTGCCTTCACATTCTATTAACATGTGCCTCAGAGACTGATTTGACACACTTTACACAGTTTCTGTGAGTCTTCCTCTTGTCTTGTCTGTACCAGCACTTCCCCAACTGGTAAAAGGTTTAGCCTTACCCTAAGAAAGTAATTTCTCGCCTACCTATCTTGAAATTTTATCAGGTATTTCGCTAGGAACCACAACTTTTTGTCCACAGATTGGAAGACATTTGGTCGATTCACATTTCTGAACTTTGCAATTATTATAGTCCAATCACCTCTTTGACCAACAGCTTTCACTTTCTGGGGTGTGTTAATCAAGGTCTCGAGTTTTGAGTCATATTCTGACAGAAAGTCTTTAACTTTTTTAGATTTTCAGATCTTGAGCATTCCACATCACCTTTGACATCCCCATACAATGAGTTATGATCTGCTGTAATTATCTGACGATAAAGTGATGCTAGCTTCCAGCTTGCCAAAAAATCTAGGGAGTTCAGGCCCAGTTCAAACCTCAAATTCCAGATTGGTGTACTAGATGGCAGACACAAAACTGTCTTCCAGACGAGTGATTGCCATTTATTCCAGTTTGTATTCCAAAGTAACGGCTTGGCCTCCAAGCCGTAAGGGATAATTGGAGTCACCTTTGCCATAAAGTATCTAATTAGGGGAAGAATTAAAAACCTATAGTATTTAGTATCTACAGATCTATTGCAATACCAAACACTGTAGTTAGCCCTCAGAGCTCTCTTTGCTTTAGGATTATAATAGCATTATATATTTCCACCTGCAGGAGACAGCTGGCCAAACTGTTTTCAGAGCTTTATCATATCTATTTATGTGTGTCCATTCATGCAGATAACCTTTTACATTTACAGACACTCAGTTTTGGCTCAAAAAGTCCTTTCGCCCAGTCGCATTGTAGAGCCAATTTTATGAAGGGCGAGTAGCATTTGCAAGAGATACTTGAATCTTTTATTTAACATTTAGTTTGCAGTAAATGTCAAACAAAAGTTTCACTGTGCATGGCTGGCCTCTAGGTGGCAGCAGTGTGCCAAACAAAGCGGGTCTGTAGTGAAATGCACCATTGTACACAAATCATATTTTAAAGGTGTTGTCCTCCATCGCAATGAGTCGAGTGCATTTCTCTTAGGTTGAATAGGGAAACTAAGATACCTGACCTGCAGGTCTAGCAGAATTTTAAAGAATTTGCAAGGCCGGTCTCCTCTAACTAAGGTCTTATTTCAGCAGTACGCAAAACTGCTGTATTGTTGCTCTTTTCATATCTTGGGTACAAATAACTTCTGGTGACATTAAAAATCTTAGTACAAAATCGCTAATCAAATGGGTCTGTTTGGTAATCAATTTTTGAAAACTAATTTATGCCTTGTACTCCACCCCGCTGTACCTCCTCCCTCTCCTTTGCTACACTCTCTCTGATGTTTCTCACTCTACTTCCTACCCCACCCTCCAATCTTAACAAAAACATCTTCCTTGTTATGTGCACTCTACTGCTACCCCCTCTCCTCTACTGCTATTCCTCCTCTCCTGCAACCCCCCTCTCCACCCACACATTCTCAGTCATCCTCCTTCCATCTCCCTCAGTCACCTTATCAATCATTCCCTACTCTCTCGCCCCCATCAGCTACACCTTTCACACTCACTCACCAAGTACCACCACTTTCACGATTCAACCAATACTTCACCTTGCAAACTCTGTTAATAGATCTCTAAACCCCTTTGCTCCATCCTTCCTCCGCCTGTGCTTTTGGTCCTCCTACTCTTCTCTTGACATCACCCTAACAACCCACATCGTCCCGCTTCCTGTTCACCCTGCCTTGGCAACATTATGTTGACCACTTCCAAGTCGTGGCAGACCTCTCCCTGTGCTATTTCTATCCTGTGACCTCCCACCTCCAGACTTCTGCTCATATTGGTATCTATAACTCATATATTGAGTGGTTCATACCTCACTTAAATCTTGGCAATTTGTTCCTCGCTCTGTCTCAAATTTCCTGGTCTTTTCATCTTCTTGCTCATTTCGTTGCGCGCCCTGTCCTCCATGACTTCACATATTCCTTTCATTATTCGCCTCACCCTCCTCCTGCGCTTCTATCCTTCTGGAATGTATTCAATCTTACCTATCCTTCATGTACTCATCACCCTACCCCCAACACCCATCAACTTAGCCCTATGGACCAACCGCTCACTCTCCAACTATATATATATATATATATATATATATATATATACACACATATATATATACATACACACACACACACACATACTCACTACCTTTCTCTTTTTTTCTCTCGCTCCTATTCTCTTCTCCTTCCAACTTACCGACATTCTAAGACGAAAGACGAATTGAGAGAATCAGTCTCTTCTCCCCAAGGGGATCCTCCCCACCCCCATGCGAGGCTAGGGAGGTGAGTCAGATCTGCAATACCCTCCTTCGGGCTAGAGGCAAATGGGACTTCACTGGGAGAGACTGCCCTTTAGCAGAGAAATGAACTCCCTCAAGTGTTACATACAACGGCGTACATGGGGTATACTACAACATCAGATTCGGTGAAACACCAAGACTGGGACAAAGAAACTTCAATACCAGACCCTCTGAAATACCAAGGTAGGGACGAATAAACTACAACAGACTGAAGAATCAAATCTGGGATGAAGAAGCTCCAAAATGATACTGTTATCTTAATTTTTTTTTTAAAAAAAGGTTTTAAAGTCATGCCCCTTTAAATGAAATGGCCAGTTCCACGAGATGAACTATCTGGATAAATCTGCATCCAGAGAGAGACAGGCGAGAAGGACAAAGAACCCTGTATGTCAGCTGGGTAAGCCCCCACGCTCTGTAGACTGACGGAGAAGGAAACCAGAGAGTTTCAAACTTATTTCACTTTGCAGGACGGTACGACAGAACCGTGGTGAGCCCAGAGCATGAGAAAGAGGAAGGGTAGGAGCCCAGCAGAAGGTGGTGGCGGAACCAAGGACGGAAACCCATAGTGGACAGCAGGTCCAGGTAACCACGCCGATACCACCAGTTCTAGAGCGCTGCAAGGTGGCCGACCGCACAACAGAAGACCAGAACACTGTGAAGAACCAGAAAGCAGGTAGGAGAGAGACGCTGGAGAAGAGAAGGCGCTGGCAGCCCGTGAACCAAAAAAGGGTCTCCAAGAAAACCGGCTCCCGTTGACGTTCTCCTACCGCCAAGTAGTTAAGGAGGAGAACGGGAGGCCAGGAAGAGAGCAAGGGAATCGTTATTTTCCCTACTCAGAAGTCCCCCCCATTCTCGGCACACCATCCAACTTCGCCATGTATGGCACATTCTTTGCTGTGCCGAGTGTCGCTGGTGCAAATCTTTTACATACCCTGATGCCTCTATCCTTCCTTCATTCTGTCTTTCACACTGCTCTTCTGTCTGGCAAATAATCGTATTATACTAACCGTCTTCACTCCTATTCTTCACATCCTCACAGTCTGTCTCGTATTCTTTCCCTCCCTTCTTATCCTGCTCTCTCTACACCGATGACCTGGCCATGTACTTCTCCTCTAAAGACACCCTTCTCTGTAATATTATTTCGTCATCATAGTCTCTCTCATCCACCTCTCTGCCAATACATGTGGCATCCATCTTCCTTCACCCCTCTCTTCGACTCCAAAACTGTGGTTCTGTTTGCTAAGGCACACCCTACTTCTGCCCCTCTTGATCCAGTTCCATCTACTCTTATTCTTAAAATCTATTCTCTTCTTCCCTTTCTTACTGCTGTGTTTAACACCCCTCTCTCCCCACTGGTCTTTCCTTCCATATTCCTACATGCCATTATCCTCAAAGCACCCACCCTATATCCCTCTCTTCCATCCAATTTCTACCCAATCTCCCTTCCTTATCTTCCTAAGCCCGGTGAAGAATCGGATGGTGCCATCACTTCTTTCCCAGCAGTGGCCTCTCTCCATGTGACCAGGGGACGGCGGCTGCTACCTGATCCTGACCCCGGGGTGGCTATTTGCGGGAGGATCACATGGAGGGAGGCAGCCCTCAAGGGAGTGACATGACATCAGGTGAGAAGCGGTATCCCTGCCAATCAATGGCCTCTAAACCCCCTTCTTACAACCTTAAGAACCATCTCTTCCCTAATTGACTCATGGGTTGTACTTCTCCCACCATTCCCCTAAAAAGTACTGTGACGAGGAAGAGTAGGAGTACACCTGAATGAAGATCACTTTCCCAGTACTCCGATGAGGGATAAGTATGAAGGCATGATGATCGCTCCTAATGAGAACCACTGTCAGCAGTCTAGTCTTTCCCCAAATCCTATTGGCCAGAGACAGTACAAAAGCAAGGAAAAACTCAGGAAGGTTGAGAGAGGCCTTCCCTGGGGGACCCAACTGCAGGAATAGTTTGGTGTAGAAGGGGCCTTGGACTGCTAACACAGAAATTTGAAGGGGGAACCTTTGCACCCCAACAGCTGGTGAAGAAATGGGAACCGCTGAGGGAAACTGGAGGCTCCCTCACTGGAGAAGTGCAGCTGTTCTCCATCTCATGGCAGAGCAATGTACCGTTAACGGCGCAGGAGCCCAGACAGCTACATGGTGCAAGAGAACAGTCCGGTGAGCAACACGCTTTACAGAGGCTTGTGGAAAGCAAAGCGGTGCGCAAGGAAGCAAGTCATACTTCCTGAAGGCGGCAGAGGCTGGCACGCCATCTAGAGTACAGACGGCCACCGTAGACGCCTGAGAAACCATGAAGAGAAGGTCTGTGAGCCCAGGTAAAGGGTTGGGACACAGAAGCACTGTCAGGCACTGTAACGAAAAAACCCTAGACTGTGGGGCTGGGGTCTGGGACCCACAGTACTAGTTTGGGGAAGCAGAGTCCGAGAGAGGTTAAGAGGAGAGAAGGAGAAACACTTACCATGTGAACTTTGTGAAGCTATTAAAAGAGTGCAAAAAACCCAGGCAGGAGAGTATACCAGGTGAAGAGCATCTGAGATTCGCACTCATAAGGAATGGCACAAGAGATACCTTGCTGGGGAAAATGCCAGATGTTTTGTGAGTTTGGGACTTACACCCAATAGTGCAAGGTTGTCCAACATACGGCCCGCGGGCCACAATGCGGCCCTCCAAGCCATTTCATGTGGCCCGCGAGGCTGTACAGAAAAAATTGAACTAATAAAGAAACAAACCGGGCCATGGCGGAGGACTGTTATTGCCTCTGGTGCCCCCTAAAGGGGGGGGCATGAGAGGCAGTAACAGGCCACAGCCCGGTTTATTTATTTGCCCAATGTTTGTCGGGTCCGTGGACCCAATTAATTTATTTCTCCAATAGTGATCGAACCAACATTGCATAAATAAATAAAATCGGGTCCACGGACCCGACAAACATTGAACAAATAAATAAATAAACTGGGCCGTGGCCTGTAACTGCCTCTGGTGCCCTTGGCAGTTACATGCCACGGCCCGGATTCAGGGGCACCGAGTACACTGGTGCTCCGGGTCCCCCTCCTGGCCCCCCCAGGCCGGAGAGAAGAGACGCAGTATGGATGGCCCTTTGTTCCATCCATACTGTGTCTCTCTCTGGCGGCCCGGGTGAAAGCCGGGTAAAAAACGATGTTTAAATATTGAGGGACGGATGCAAAGTAAGATGCTCTTGTTTTCCATCTGTCTCTCAATTTCTAAAAATGGTTTTGGTTTGGGTATACTTCTACATCTGTGTGCACAGATGTAGAAGTACACCCAACCCAAAACGACTTTTAGAAATCGAGGCACAGATGCAAAGCAAGTCTGTCCCTCAATTTCTAAAACTCGTTTTGGGTTGGGTGTATTTGTACATCTGTGCACACCTCTTTGCAAGAAGGGTGCACAGATGTAGAGGTACACCCAACCCAAAACGATTTTTAGAAATGGAGGCACAGATGCAAAGCAAGTCTGTCCCTCAATTTCTAAAAACTTTTTGGGTTGGATGTATTTGTACATCTGTGCACCCCTCTTGCATTGCATCTGCGGGGGGAGGTGGCAGGGCAAGGGCAAATGAGACTGTTTGCATGTTTGAGTGTGTACGTGGTGAGGGTGAATGCTATGCTATGCTATGGGCGGGGAACGGAGGCGTTGAGGGAGGTAACTCCCCTGAATTCTAAGGAAGGTAACAGCGTGGGAGAGGGTGGGAGTGTGGGGTGAGGTGGGATCACCTTCTTGGGGGTTTAGCGGGGTGGGTGGGCAGTAGAATGTGATAATTCAGCCTTTTGACCACACAAATCGGCCGAAATACATCGGTCTTTTTTGTATTTGTTCTTCAAAATGCAGAATTATCACATAGAACCCAGTTTGGACCTTGCCATACCGTTGACCTTGTTCCGTGTAATAGCATTCAATGGGACAGTACTTGCAGAGCCTAATGGTGCAGAGCTAATGGGCTTCTATATTTCCTACTGACAAGGTCCTAGCACTTCTCAGCAGATTTATCTATTTTTATTGGTTATTTATAATGCGCATAATATACCCAGAGGGATCGAACCTGTGTTGCTCCATGTCATCTTGCTTCCAAGGCGAGCACGTTGCCCCTGAGCTAGCCTCCCGAAACTCTGAAGATCTGAAGTACATTTAATGATACAGAACCAGAACTATTGAGCAAGTCTAACATCTTCATCATCATCAGAATAAATCAACACTGTTGTGGTTATACAAGAGCTAATATATTTAAAGGGATGGAATTACTCAGAATGTAGCAGCACTATTCAATAACCCAAAGTGCTTAAGCATAGTTAATGTGAAAATACTACACTTCTCACCATTGGGACAGTACTGCCTTGGCCAGAGTTTCACACTGAAGAAGTGAGCATATGATCCGGGGTATGCAGCCCACACACACACACATGGGATTCCCATGCACCCACTTGCGAGATTTGCACCAAATTAGTGAGATTGTGCTCCAAGGTAGGAGGCACACGCACAGTCTTTGCTCTGAGGTTTGACACACTTACAGGATGGGATGGCATTTCATTCTCCCATCCTAGTTGTGTTGCTCTGCCTTTTGAGGTCTACTACAACCTGGATGATTATAGAGGTGTGGAGTAGGGGCAGTATTGGCCTACTGGAATGGAACTGGAAGGCTTAAACCTCCTTCTTACTTGACTTTAGTATATGCAGTACATGCTAGCCAATGTTTCCACTGTCCTGCACCCCCCGCCCTCCTTGCACCAAGTTGGCGACTACGTGCAAATGCGGTCATATAACAGCTGGTGATGTCACTTCCTATATTTGGGCACCCCCCGGGAAATCATAAGTCTGTTCCCCTGCCCGATTTATTTATTTTTTCAATGCTTGTCTGGTCCGTGGACACAATAAATGTATTCATTTCTGCAATGTTGGGTCCGACCAATAAACCGGGCCGTGGCGGAGGACTTTTACTGCCTCAGGTGCCCCCTGGAATTGGATTATGCTTCTTTCATTACCACAGAAGTAATGAATGTGTATTACAGAGATAAGCTGGCATATGTATTGGGCACACTGCACATGTTCAGGCAGCATCAATCATGCTTGTAGAGGATATGATATGGCATTTATAACGCGCCTATACAAAAGTGTTTCGAGGCGCGACGAGGCAAGAGAGGAGGAACAACTGGAAGACAGACAACGATCTTACTAGGTGGTCTTACAGGCGTCATTCAGATCGTGCAAGTGCATGAGAAGGGGAAAGGGAGAGGGGAAAGTGCAGTACAAGGGGTAGTAGAAAAAATAAGATAATAAACAGCCAGAGATGGCAAGTGCAAGGTAAGTGCAGACATAAGTGCTGGTACGGGACCTGAAGGGATCCAGAAAACAGTCCCCAGGTGCAGGGGTTGCCAGGGAGGCAGTGCAGGTGTGCAGCTGGCGGTGCCTGAGCCCGAGATCAAGCAGGGTGGCCAGGTAACCAGTGCAGTTTCATCCATGAATTCAGCAGGTGTTTGGGGTAGAGAAAGCAGAAGCAAAGAGGAAGGTTTTGAGGTGCTTCCGGAACCAGAGATGGTTCTCCTCAGGTTTCAGGGAGGTAGCTTCAGCTTAGAGGTAGAGGTTGCTAAGAGGTACAGGTAGCTTTTCCAGAGGGAGGCCCCTGCCGAAGAGAGATATCTACCACCAACTCGTTGCTTGGAGAAGCGACTGACCCTGAGGGAGTTGGAGGCGGATGAGAGAAGGGCTCGGGAAGGAAGGTATTTAGGAAGAGAGAGTTGAAGGTATTGCGGCCCCAGGCCCCAGAAGGCCTTGTGGACAATGCAGAGGGATTTGAACTTAATCCTCGCAGCCACTCGGAGCCAGTGCAGAGATTTCAGCCCTGGAGAGATACGATCCCTGGGCTTGAGGCCAAGGACAAGTCTCGCAGTCCTGTTCTGGATAAGTTGCAGAGGGCGGAGAGTAGAGGCAGGCAGATTTAGAAAGAGGCTGTTACAATAGTCCAGCCTAGAGAGAACCAGGGCTCTGGAGACAGTGAGCTTCTCAGGGAAGGAGAGGAAAGGAAGAATACCTCTGAGGAGGTGCAGCTGGTAGTGTGACTTCTTAGAGACGTCAGAGATGTGAGGAGAGTGTGGAGTCGAAGATGACCCCGAGGTTTTTAGCCTCAAAGGTGGGAGCAGGAGGAAGGCCAAGAGAGGCCGGCCAGAGAGCTACAGGGAAGGAGGGAGCCGGTGTGCCGATGAGGAGAATCTCAGTCTTGCTGGCATTAAGGCAGAGGAGAGAGGTTAGACCCCTGGGAGACACCAGAGGTAGAGTAGAAGACAGAGGAGAGGAAGGACCCAAGTTGGACCTGGGAGGGTGGGTCAGAGAGGAAAGAGGTCAGCCACGCCAGAGCCCGAGCAGTGATATCACGGAGACGGTGGAGCAGGATGGCATGTTTGACAGTATCAAAGTCAGAAGAGGGATCAAGCAGGATGAGGACGCAAGGGGTGTTAGAATCAAGGTTGGAGAGCAGGTCTTCACGGATGTTCAGGAGAGCAGTTTCCATGCTTCTGGCAGCATTGAAGCCAGACTGATGGTCATGAAGACAACCAACAGATTCAGTATGGAGATTCAGCTGGGAGATAGCCAGTTTCTCCAGGAGCTTGCCCAGGAAGGGAGTGATAGAGATTGGGCGATAGTTAGCTGGGCAAATGGGGTCAGCAGAGGGTTCTTAAGAAGTGGGTGCACAAGGGATTACTTCAGGGGGGATGGGAAGACTCCAGTGGCAAAGGAGTGGTTGCAGAAATCAGCCAGGGCAGGAGCCAGGGAGTCGATGTGGTCCTTGATAGTTTTGGAAGAACAGAGGTAAACCTGTTTCGATGAGACTTTCATAGATCAGACTTGTCTAGAAACCTTGTCTGCGGAGAAAAGGGGAAAGGAGGGAGGAGGGGTGGCTGCAGAAGGGCCAGAGGAGGAGCAGAGAGTAGGGGGAGGGAGAGGATAGGAGGAGAGTGCGGACAGGATGCCTGAGTTTTTGAGACGAAATGAGAGGCCAGTGCCGCAGAGAGGGCCTGGGAAGGAACAAGAGAGGTAGAGACTGCGGCAGGATTTGCCAGTTCCTTGCAGATTAGCAGATTAGGACAATGCTGGCCTAAATTGGGAACAGCAAGCATAGACATGTTGCTACAGAGGCATATTTTGGGCATAACCCGCATGCCAATGTGTTACATCGGTGACAGTGCTGTCTTACACTGTGGACACATTGATCATTAAAAGGTGTTGTGTTCTACAATGTTCTTGTCTGCTGTTGGTGACATGGAATGTACACGTTCCCCTTTAGAACCGATTATAAACTCATGGCTTTTTGGTCACTTATCCTGCTGTAAAATGCACAATTTCAGCCCCATATTTGGAAAAAAAAAATCTTGGGGGGGGGACCCCCACACCCCCCAACTCTCCCTAGATCGTTATAGCTCCCTCACTACGCTCGGTCGCCCCCACTATTTCAGAGAAATATCAACACACACACTGGAAGAAATCACAAGAAACTAACCTTTGATCACTGCCCCCCGACACCAAAAGCTATCTTTGGGACTGCATGGCTATGCCTGTGATGCTATTGTCTCAAAGGTCACACACCATCGCTTTTGAATATACTGCTTTGGGTGAGGGTGTTCACTTTTGGCTCGCCGGCCCACCGAGTGAGAAAAAGTTAATGCTTCGGCCCCACATTCAAAAAGGTTGGACAGGCCTGCAATAGTGCTCCTATGAAAAGAGAAATTCTAAGGAAGATAAATGCTCTTGAGAATTGAACTGTATTGAATAGGAGATCCTGGGGAAGGGAGCCATATCCCCTGGAGTGAGTTGCAGCACTGGAGGAGAGAACGATCCTCTTGATCAGCAGAATCTGGTTAGTTTTGAACTTGGGTTTGGGATGGAAAGATTCCTGGGGAAGGGAGTCATCCTCATTGAAACTGTCAATATTAACCATTTGGCACTTGTGTGTTGGATATGAACATTTGTGCACTTCAAGAAGCAGAGATAGTTCCCTTTGCACCTTAGAGTTAGTTTTTAGAGTGTGAGGGCGAGGATAGGATTTTGGACACAGGACGCACATTTATTTTGGACATCTTGACACTGGACAGACCCTTACTTTTAGTTAGTTTTAGTTACGGTAGGGAAATGCCTCGGAGTAGGGACAGCAAGGCATTTTACAACCCCTTGTACTTTGAATAAAAGTTTGTAACTACATACATGACTACTCTGAGTCCGCGTCTAATTCCTGGCTTTTCACAGCTCCTTGAATGTGCTTTGTATTCTCAAATCTCATCTTTCATCTCCACAAATGCTTTGCTTCACTGCTTTCAATCTGGCTTTCTGCCTCACCACTCTAGGGTGACTGCCCTAGTCTGTCTGTGATCCTCTTCTCTCTGCATCCTACACTTAACACTCTTCTCTTCTAATTCTCCTTGATCTATCAGGGGCCTTTGATACAGAGCTCATTCCTCTCTGGGCTTCTCTGGTCCTGTACTTACCTGATATATCTGGATATCGCACTTATTTAGTCTCCTGGGCTGGTTATGTTTCTCCATCTCTTCCCTCTCACAGGGTTCCCCAAGGCTCAGGCCTTCGTCCTCTCGTTTTCGCACTCTACACTTGTCCTCTTGCTACCATCACCTCATCTTTCAGTCTTTCCCACCACTTCAACGTGGACGACACGCCACTCTTCCCAACCTTCTCTTTCTCACCTCAGATTCACGCTACCATTTATTCCTGTCTTTTGGCCATTCAATCTCAGATTGCTGATCACTACGTGGTTTAGAATTTCTCCAAAACTGAGTTGCTTTTCTTTCCTGCCTACCTTAACCCCGGTTTCCATCTCCTTTCGTCCTTCTCACCTGCTCACAATCTTGGCATTGTCTCTGTGTGTCTGTCTCACAAACACACACACACACACACACACACACACACACACCTTTTTGATGTGTGTAAAGCAAGACCTTTCCTTTGCTGCTTAAGACTCTAATTTCCTCCCTCATCTTCTCTCGGCTCTTCTATTGCTCCCCCTGACAAAGCGGGGAAAAGCTATTGGCTATTGCTCCCCCTTAAATCCACTAAAATAGATCTACCGTGGAACGCGCTTGCTCCTCTCCTTCTTTCCATTTCAAACTCAACTCAAAGAACATCTATCTTCTTAGAATTTTACTGGTTTTCTTTTATACTGACATTTATTGTACAGCGCTTTGGCATAAAGTCGTATATAAATACAAATAAAAAGCAATATATACACCCTTCCCCTGCCTATATACACAAGGGAGGACAACGGGAGGCCTTCGAGGAGGACATTGCCCCTATCCAGGTGGGATAGGACCAGTGCTTGAAGGGTGGATCTAAAGCTGTCTGGAGGGAGGAAGGGTTTGACTTTCCGCAGGAGGGAGAGCAGACACTAAGATGTCTGAGTTTTCTTAGCAATGTGTGGTCTTGAAGAGGTGTTTATTGATGTGAACCCGATGGGCTTGGTGCAGGTGGTGAGCGTGGGTGTGAAGCCCTCAGAGTTCATGGTTGATAGCCAGGTCTGTCTGTGTAGGTGTTCGGTGTTGTTGGTGAGTAGGAATTCGGACTTGGGCTTGGAGGGGTTGAGGTTCAAGTATTCACTGGACATCCAAGACTGGATCAGTGAGAGGAAGGTTTTGAGCCTATGGATATCCTTTATGGAGTTCGATCTTGAGGTATAGCTCTATGTCATCGGCATATTGTAAGATGTTGTGTGGGGCCAGGATTCCTCCCAGCGGCTCCATGTATAGATTGAAGATCACTCAACAGCTGATGGGTAGCATTGGCAATCTAGAGGAGTCAATCTGAACAAACTGCCCCTTCCCCCGCCATTGGCCTTCCACCTCAGCTGGTTCCCCAGACTGACCACTGGCTTTCCCTTTCCCATGGGAGGTGTTACAAGAATCAAGATTCAAAAAAGGGCCATAAGCCCCATTTTTGTACAAGGATCTGCCGGTCTCTGGGAATGCCAACCCGCTTTAGTTAATGGTCCATTTTCCCCGACTGATAGACAATGTTAGTTTGAGGAGGGTGTAGCTCCATGGCACCCTTACAGGTAAGAGTAATGTTACTTAGCGAGCGAGTCTCACTGGGAATTCTGTGCGCGGCTCATGCTGTCGCTGTTCCGGTACTTCTGCCTAGGCGGTTGGAGCCATAAGAACCGATTCGCTACCATGCTGATTTTCCAACGGCAGTGGGTCACATAGCAGTCTATGTGCTGGCTGCTGTGTGGATCTCTCTGCTTCTCATTCGATCGGCTTTTCACTCCATTTGTACGCTGGCTGTTCCATTGGCATGTGGGTTCTGTAAGATACAAAGAAGGACAGAATGGTGCTGTGCATGCATGGGGTGATAGATAGTGGTACACTTGGCAAATAAATCGGCACAGGGGGAAGAACGAGAATGTGGCCCTGCTAACTCCCACACCCTGCCTCGGGCGGGGCTGCTCTGGTGCTCACCATAGGTTGAGTGGTGTCCCTACCTCCATCTGACAGGGACAGGGGTCTGGTCCTGTCACATCAGCTATTCATCCTTCAAAAGTCCATAAAACAAGTTCCACCTACTTGGGAAATTACATCATGTATCGTCTATGCACCAAATCACAATTTTGTTTATGAAGTTTTCTGTGATATATTATTTATATAGATA
Source organism: Ambystoma mexicanum (assembly GCA_002915635.3). Classification (NCBI taxonomy): domain Eukaryota; kingdom Metazoa; phylum Chordata; class Amphibia; order Caudata; family Ambystomatidae; genus Ambystoma; species Ambystoma mexicanum. The sequence goes on from CM030325.1 coordinate 1,001,122,192, forward strand.
TTTACTACTAAATCACAGATCTGATTAAAGAAAGCATTCATACAATTGGTAATGTTAGTAATACGATAACATAAGTAGTAATTATTGTCAATCTCCCAATGCAGATAGTTTATTTTTTGTTTTTATTTATTTTTTTTATTTTTTTTTTAGAGGTTTTCCCAACAAGAGAGTTGCCTAGACCAAACGTTAATAAGGGTTAATAAATACTGTATTCAAAATGAGGTTAAGATAACTTTCTAAAGCGTATCTGCTGGGGCAACAATCAGTTTTCATGCACTCCTTTACCAAATGAGATTTCCCCCAGGCTCAGCTGAATTCCACACCTATATTTCTTGTTCTAGGAAAAAAACGTGCTCATCTGCACACCCCTTATAATGCTGGGGTAAAGGTTACAGTGGAAAGAGGGCTTTGTGCCGGGGACCTTTCTTCTGCTCTACCTGCTTTGTAGTTAGACAGTTTGCCAGTTTGTAATAATTATTTTCTCCATTTTATGTGGCAACACCTCAGTACTCCAGATTTTCACAGGAAACATTTAAAGCCACAATTCTTGCAAGAAGGAAAATAGCCAGAGACTCCCTTTACTCCAGAGCAGTCACATTTTGCTGCATGTAGTTAATAAAAACTTTCATGGCTGTTTGATTTGGCTGGACACAGCATGATGCTGTACATTGTGACCCGGCTGCTATTTCAACAGCACTCCTGCCTCTTTGCTGGGACGTTGCGCATCACCAGGGTCCGGGCCCTGCATCCTGTTCACTGCATAAGCAACCAGAAATTGGTGACTATAAAAAACAAAAAGGCGGGCGTTGAACACATTCTTCAATAATTTAATAGCAAACATGAATGGTTTGTTTACCCACTTTAAAGACTGCAGGCTCATTCGAAAGAAGCAACAAAGAAATACATAATTTGTGGGCAGGCAAGGACCCCACGGGCAACCAGACTAATTTACATGCCTACTTTCAACATAAGCAACGTTGCTCTTGCTGATTAACCATTATCTCCTGATCAGAAAATGTACTCAAGAACTGGTCCTAGTAGATCATATAAGCATATCATGGGATAACCACATGATTCACAAAAAGACAAGAAAATGTGGCAACACCACCAGCAGTCGCAGTGTTTTTCATGTGGAGCCGAGTGGCCATTCTGAGCCCATTTATTTGTGAGCATGCAGCTTGCAACATTCACAGTGGTAAAAATGCACAGTGCTGTGCAGCCATTTGAAGAAAGGAAGTGGCCATATTTGGAGTCCTTCCCATCGACCCCTAAAGACCAGACAAATGCTCACTCTACTAAAGAAAACCACTCTGTATCCCAACAACCTAAGTAAGTATCGCCCCATCACCCCTTCCTAGGCAAGATCGAGAAAGATAACAGGTGCAACTGTAGCAACATATAATCTCCTCCAAACCTACCAATTAGGGTTCAGACCCAAATTCAGCAGAGAGACAGCAAGAATACAGGTGATCGACGACACCCTCAACATACTTGACGATGACAACCCCTGCCGTATGGTTCTACTCGAACTCTCTGCCGTGTTTGACACAGTAGTCCAGCAGCCGCTTACAGACACCCTACATTTGCGCATGGGGATCAGCGACCTTGTCCAATGCTGGTTCAAGTTCTAGAAGAATGGGGTGGTTTGACGCCGGCTTTTTTAGCCCGTATTGGCAGCCAAAACCAGACGTTACCACTAGCAATACACTGGCAACAAGAGCACCAAATGGCAGATAAAAAAGATATCAGATTCATTGGTTTGAAACAAGAAAAGCTCGGCAGGAGAGGTGGAAATCTCGAAATGGCACTACGACAATCAGAAGCCAGACTTATCTGTCAATTCCAAGCCCTGAAACTTGGTTTAAATACTGATAGTGAAATGTACTGTTTTTTATGAGCATATTGAATGGCCAATGGAGAATTAATTACTAGTCTGCCAAAGCCCACTACATACACAGTACATGGGCAATGGAGGCACACATCCACATACAGGACATGTGATAAGTCATCACACCATTCCCACAACCTATGATACATCTGTGCAGTGTCATCAACAGAATGACATTGCATAAAAGGCCGGAAGGGCAAAAAAGCATTATTTAAAATATACTCTATTTGAAGACATGAGGATGAGGAAAGCACATTGATCATATCTATCATACCCTAGCTTGAATATGATTTTCCCTTTGAAACTGGGGGTAAAATTATTGAACCATAAATATAGGCATACGAACAATTGTGCAGTGCGAATTCACATAAGTAAATTGTCAAATTAATTCATATGAAAAATCGGTCCAAATAGTATAAGCAACGTGATTAAATTGCAATTACTGTATAAATAATATTAGTCATGGCTTTTTAACATTAGAGCCTTCGTTTTCAATCAGAATTACGAGCACAAAATTCAAACCCATGTTACCATTATGTCATACACTGGTTAAAGATGGCCGACAGGACCATGGCAACAAAGAAAGGACTATGTAGTTGCCATGACACCTGCCGACAACACCAATGTAGAGGTTACTCATAAGCACAAACTTCGAGTGAATACAGGTTGATCCATAAGGCTTGGGAGCCCAGATCAGCACGGTACGCTTTCTGTATATAGTTTTTTTAGCTTGTGCGCACTAGGACATGAACGTTCGCTGTAGTACACGGCGGTTACAAAGCAATGCGTAGGAGAAAAGCAACGTGTGTATACGTTTAAATACGAGAAGATTCGCTAGCCTGCGCAATGTCCGTAATAGGCCTTAATGCATTTCCTACATATGCGAGAACAGCGCAAGGCCCGTATAGAGGATCGCGCTTTTATAACAACCCATAAGAGCAAACACGCACGTAATACAAGCAACGCGCGTATGTGTTCAGACACGGATATAGACAGATAGCCAGCATCATGTCCGTAATATGACAAAATGCATCTGTAAGAATGCAGCAAGAGCGCCAGCCCCTTAAAGAGGAGCGTGCATGTTTAATAAATCATAAGAGACGATAAAGTTTAAATGCCACAAACTAAAAATCCATCATGACAGCAACAAATCATTTATAGCAATGGGTAACTAGAACTCTCTCTCTCTCCAGGGATTCAACCCGGTTACTACAATCCAAAACAGACGGCAATATATCCAGCACACTTTACTAAACAAACATGTAACACCTTTTCACTAAAGAGCAAATGGTGATGTGTTTTGTGTGTGTGTTTTTTGTTTCTTTGGATTTAGGTATTGGCACCTTGTGTCCTTACTGACACATATAGTTTATAGCCAAGCAATAAATATTATCATTTGCAATTAAGTTTATCAAACCGCACAAATAGTACTGAGTAAAAAAATTTATTTGGGCTATTACATGATAGCAACAAAGAAATATGATATGCAGAACTATTGTCAAAATAATTAGCAATCAAATACAATGTTTCTCAATTATTATTAATTTCTCTTTTTCTTTTCTTTTTTCTTTGCTCATCTTTTTACCATACTTATCCTCCCCTTTACCCATCCCTTGTTATCCCCGTTTCTCAAACAACTGTGTGATATTAACAATATTTACGTTGGCATAATGCTGAATGAAATGTTTTCTGATATTTTTACACTGATCATTTGCGATATTATAACATAACGTATCGTGTTTAATTGTTCATTGACCTAACAGCCTTGGTTTGAAAAAGGCACTTTTTTGTGTTGCTGAAACACGTTACCAAGAAGGATTTACATTAACTTTGTTAACCAAGAAGGGTTAATATTAACTTTGTTAATAAACCTTAATTTTCAAGATACTGTTTGACTCAATCTGGCGCATTTGTACGAAGGAGAGTTCCAACAATATACTGGTTCAAATTCTACTTTGCCAACCACCAGCAGTTTGTTCAGATGGACTCTTCTAGATCGCTGTTGAGACGGATTTCTGAACTCTGTCCTGGTGGCGCAGAAGTTCAGAAGGCCAACCTAATTACTTGGAACAGGGTAACCTGAGGACGAGCCAGACCAATCAAGGTAGCGATCGCGGCGGTCAAGACTAGGTTTCAAGAGGGCTGAGGGTGACTGAAAGCCCGCAATGAGCACACAAAGCAAGGACCCTTACAAACTACTCCAAACAGGTGTTATATTAAAAATATATACACATTTATTCCAAGGCCTTTAAAACAATGACCGTAGCGAGAAATCACAATATAACTCTAGTAAACCAACACATACCATACCAATCCAATATATATACAAATACAACAAGTCTGAAGCGTTAGATGCACGAAATGTGTAGTCCACCTAAAAAGGGAAGGAAAACAGGCAGTGAGAAATAATGCTTAGACCCAGTCCGCCTTCAGAGGCACCTAACTAAGTCCGAGCCCTACGAAGAGTGGAGCCTTGTGCTCAAAAGTACCTGCACACCCTGGTGCCAACAGGCAAAAGGGGAGTCTCTTCGAGGGAAATCAGGCAGTTCCGTTTAGTGCACAAATGAAGAAGAACAGTGTTCCGCGACTCAAGCGCAGCCTCCACTGTGGGCAGAAGCAGAGCTCGAGTACGGAAAGGCGTGCTGTTTTGACACAGCGGGGAAAAGCTATTGGCTCCTGCAGGAGGGCGACCAGTTCCTAGCTATGCTACTCACCGGTCCCCGATGCAAGCAGACCCAGGCTTCTCCGCGTCAGTTTCAGTCACTGGCAGGTTCAAAAGAGCAGGGGACGTCTCGCCGTCGTGTTGAGTCTGCAGCAGCAGAGTTGAGTAAAAGACGTCCCAAACGAAGGAACCCGCACAGATGGTTACCACAGCAGGGCAACGGAGCGGCCGTGTGTATCTGAGCCAAATGTACACTACTCACTTCAGACCTGGGAACGCCAAGTGTACGAAGCGTGTGAGAGTGACAAGGACTCGAAATACTATACAACCTGGCGGCGGTTACAGAGCAAGACTACAGTGTAAGCTGGTCAGTCTGCTGGATGGCCCAGAGACGCTTCCGAAGGCTTACGAGCAGGAGATGGTGAAAATGCCGAGACTAGCTGTTCCCGCTATTCCAAGGGTCGAAGTACCAGTACAGGCCTTCTGGTTCGATCAAAGGTAAAAAGGGTTTCACAAGGCGACAGCAGTGCAGAGGAGAAGTCCTTCAGCGGGTCACCAGCGATTCCTCGGTTCAGCCTCTTGGTTGCAGGATACTTGGCTCCTGTATTCCTTCGTACGTGAGAACTCAGGAGATCGACATGGTAGTGATGTTTCCAGCCCCCCTCTTATCCACGGTTCCCTTCGCGCCAAAACGGAGGGGACCCAATGGGAGATCCGCTCATCAACACTCACACCATTTGTGGACCAATCACGGACCACGGTGGTCCCAGGCATTCACACCACCCTAGACTCTCTGGCACCCAGGATGTGTATTGGGACCAGACATCCCAGCCCACATCCTGGAGGCACACACAGGCATGTAGAAGCCCGCAAAAGCATCCGTGTTTCGCGGGAAAGTACATGCCCAAATAAGGAAGGCCCCGGGTCGGCTCGACCTGGGGAAGGTGAAGGGAGCAAGACGGTCAGCGGACAGGACAAAGGAGCCTCGTGGTCTGGCCATTTTGGGAGCCAGGCCACCATTTTGGGTTAAGCGCGAGAAACGCGCTTAAAACGCCAAAAGGAGCTCAAAACACAAGAAACGGTCGCTGCCACCATTCACGTCCGTGAATCACTTACACCGATCAGTTACAATCCTAAACCAGTATCTAGGGCCTGTAGAAGGCTAGAGACCCAAAAGAGCAGTAACTTAGCTTACAGTGCCCTCTTGTGTCATGTTGCACGAAAGCCGCAACATGATAAAAGAAACTACGGAAAACAGCGTTTCCCGGTACTGACTGTCTTAAGGGCATGTCAGTTTCCCCGTAAGAAAGGAGCGAAAGCCCAGAGGAGTGCGGCAGAAGGCTGCACTTCTCTGGCAAAGTCGAGAACAAGGTGAAAAACAACAGCAAAAAGTTTAGGGGTTACCATATGGAACGAAAATTACCTACAATTACGAAATCTTTCCTAACAATCGCCAGTGCTACCAGTCACCTATGGAGTCGCGCAGGGTTCCATCCTCTCCCCAGTGATCTTCAATCTATAGATGGAGCCGCTGGGAGGCCTCCTGGCCACACACAACATCCACCAATATGCCAACGACACACAGCTATACCTCAAGATCGACCACCAAACACCCAGACATACAGACACAAACCTAGCTCTCAAACATGAACTCTGAGGGCTTCACACCCGCACTCACCTCCTGCACCAGTCCATCGGTTTCTACATCGACAAACACCTCTTCAAGACACACATAGCTAAGATAACTTGGCGTCCGCTCTCCCTCCTGCGGAAGTTCAAGCCCTTACTCAATCCGGACAGCTTTAGATCCACTGTTCAAGCACTGTTCCTATTCCACCTGAATAGGGGCAATGCCCTCCTCAAAGACCTCCCGTTGTCCTCCCTTGTGCTCCTGGGAAGTGTCCTACAAGCGGCCACACGCCTCATCAGGGGTCTACTCAGATGCAACCACATCACCCCGGCCCTCATTGACCTTCACTGGCTCCCACTGTATGCACACATCACCTTCAAGTCTTGCTGATCATCGTGCCCTGCAACACATCACAGGAGCTGGAGCTCCTAGGACCGGATCCCGACCTGCAGGAGCAGCGGGCATCCTGCAACAAGCCCTCCAGCCCACTGGCCAAATTCTGGTAAGCGCCGCTCCATAGCGCCGCATCGACCGTATTTTTATTTTAATATTCTGCATCCGCCTGAGCAGCAGAAGCGATTAATTGCCCAAACAAAGCCAGGGAAATCCGCTGCCTGCTTACAGCCATTTGGCTATCCTTTATAAGAAATCGCCATTGAAGCACATGAGGCACTGCACAGCTTCAAAATGGCCGTCCGTTTCCTGCTATGTTCCTGCATTGCCTATTGAGGCTCGAGCAAGCCTCCTGATTGGCTGCCCCAGCCTACTTGTCCTCCTATTGGGCGCCGGCAGGCGAAGCCGGCCCACCTCACCCAAGGCCCACAGCTACCAAGGCCATCTCCTGTTTCCATGCCTGTTACCTGCCTACCCTGCCGTCTGCCAGAACCCCTGCTTCTCCTACACTTGGCCACCAAGGTAACTCTGTAATACAGTTTACTGCACCAGTAAGCCACTGTGACGCCTGTACTAACTCATCTCCACACCACAGCCTGCCTGGCTGGCTGGCCATTCCAGATACTGTCACACGCACACAAGTTTAACTATGCTGCCTGTGCTGTCCGCACTGATCTGAATTTAGTTGTGGCCATGTACATGGCAATCCGTCTGCCGCCCAATCCCAGTTATAGCCTCGTGCATACTAGCATGTTGTGCCCTTAGGGTCACTCTCTGACAATTCTAAAATTGTGTTGTGCCTTAAGATCACTGTTAGACATTCAATATTGTGTTGTGCCTTAAGGTCGCTTTCAGACCATTTAAATTTTGTTGTGCCTTTAAGGTCGCTTTCAGACCATTTAAATTGTGTTGTGCCTTAAGATCACTGTTAGACATTCAATATTGTGTTGTGCCTTAAGGTCGCTTTCAGACCATTTAAATTTTGTTGTGCCTTTAAGGTCGCTTTCAGACCATTTAAATTGTGTTGTGCCCAAGATCACTGTCAGACATTCAATATTGTGCTGTGCCTAAGGTCCCTCTCACGCATTCCTGCCACTAACCAGTATGCCTCCCCTGCTCAGCAACTATCTCGCCAGCCCCATATTCTTCTTAATTACCATTACACTATCCAACACGCCACCCCAACCCCTTACCACCATGTACACGACCTCACCTAATGCAAGCTCCTTAAGCAATCTACTGCCCACAACAACTGAGGCTCCTCTAGCAACTATGATCAGCCTCCCGTGCCCCACTGCAGTCAGGAACATAAAACTCAGAGCTAGACTAGCCAAAATTCACGAGCCTCTCGCCCGCTCCATGCCTACTAATAAAAGATCCAAATCCACCTTCACTAGCCTTGACAACTATAGACCCAAAAGATCTCTGAGCTACCCCACTAAAGACCTTACCTCTCCCATCATCCAGAAAAACACTAAACCCCCTCAGAAACTGTCGGCCCCTACTGCACCTCTAGCGAGCCCCCACATTAAGGGAGCTTTAATCAACGCTAGATCACTAGTAGCCCACGCAACTGAAATTGCAGACCTACTGATCAATGAAGATCTGGACCTCCTTGCCATCACAGAGACCTGGCTCCACCCGGCAGCAGGACCTATGTTGATGTTAGCTATCCCAGAGAATTACACCATCTTGAGACAAGACCGACCCAATTCCAGAGGAGGCGGTGTTGCCATCATTCATAAATGCAGCCTTCCAATAAGATTAGCTACCCCACTAATGCCCCATCTTGCGAACTACTGTCAGCTAAAATCCCCATCACAAATAATCAAACCCTCAATGTCCATTTGATCTATCGCCCCCCAGGTCCTCTAGGCACCTTCAATGAGGATCTTAACTCTATCCTATCCACCAATTTAAAAAACGCCACACAAATGCTCACCCTCGGAGACTTCAATATGGGCTTTAATGACCCTGAAGACCAAACGCCATCACCACATTGAACACCCTCACTGAATTAGGATTTACTCAAAGAAGCCTAAAACCAACCCATGACAAGGGCAGAATTCTAGACTGGATAGCCGACTATAATTGCCTAGCCAATGTTACTAACATCTCACCCTTAGCCTGGACTGACCACCACCTGGTATCATTTGTATTGTCCACCAATAGACCTCCACCTATATTACCTTGCAGGGCACCCCCTACTCTTACCAGAAACAAAAAGAGTATTACAGTGGAGAGACTTATTCCCAACCTACTTCCCACACTGAACGCACTCCATGACAACCTGGACCCTGAAACCTTGGTTGAGGAATATAATAAAATCATGTCCTCCTCCCTGGACTTAATTGCCCCTCTCAAACACAGGCCAAGCAAGTCCAAAACCCACCTTAACAATTGGTACACACCTCTCCTCAAAAATTTAAGACAACAAAAAAGACACTGCGAATCTATCTGGAAAAAAGACCCATCAGCAGCCAACAAACTTAAATTTACTAAACTAGCGGCCCTGTACAAAAAAGAAATCCTCCTTGCTAAACGCACCTCCTTTGACTCCCGCATCTCCCAAGCCAGTTCAAACACAAAAGAACTATTCTCGATTCTAAAAGAAGTAGAAACCCCCATAGCACCCATAGACACCTGTATAAAAGATAAGAACTGGTGTACCGACATCCAACATGCCCTAGCTAATAAAATAGCCACGCTACAAAATAAAATATCCTGTAAAAAAGCCTCCTTGAACAATCCTGCCCTGCCTAAGCCACCTGAGAAGCGGTCCACAATTGAACATTTACGATTTAACTTCACCAAAGTGACCATACCTGAAGTGGAAAAAATCATCATGTCATTAAAGCCTTCTAATTGCCAGGGAGACCTATGCCCAGCACAGCTCATAAAAGATGCTGCCCGTGACCTTTCCCCCATTTATCACTAAATTAATCAATGCTTCCTTCTCCACCGGCTCCATCCCAACTAACTTAAAACAATCCTGGGTACTACCCCTACTAAAAAAAAATACCCTTGACCCAGCAATACCGACCAACTATAGGCCTATAACAACGGTACCATTTCTTCTGAAAATTCTGGATAAGGTTGCCTATGTAGAAATACAGAAGCACCTGGAGGATCACCACTTGCTAGGAGCCAGACAATCAGGCTTCCGACCCCAACATGGGACCGAAACAGCTCTCATCGACCTTAAAACACAGATTGATCTGCTCAAAGACAATGGCCAAGCAGCTTTACTCCTCCTCCTTGACCTATCCGCAGCATTCGACTTGGTCGACCACGCTGTCCTCTGCACCCACCTCCACTCGGCTGCCCATTTTTCCCCCGAGGCTATTACTTGGATTAGATCCTTCCTTGATGGCAGAACCATGAGGGTTTTCTCGCCGACAGACGCGGCAGACCCTATACCCATCACCTGCGGCGTGCCTCAGGGTTCCTGTGTCTCCCCGACACTGTACAACATATTCACCAAGCCCCTTTCGATGATCTGGATCATCTCGGTATCACCTACACTAACTATGCAGATGATACCCAGATCCTCCTTCCGCTTTCTGGAGATTATGCAAAGGATTTGGCCTTGGTGAATAGGGTCTACATCATCATCCAGGCATGGATGGCCACTCACGGTCTATGCCTGAATGATGATAAAACGGAACTCATCACACTGGGTACCAAAGCTAGCCTAAAGAATCTGAGCCCGGCATACTCATCATTTATAATTGATGGTAATACCATCAGGGTTGGACACGAAGTCAAAACACTGGGCTTTTACTTGGATTCTAATTTCAATTTTAGCAGGCAAGTGAACTCACTAGCCTCCTCTACGTCCTATACTTGCAAACTGATCCAGACAGCCAAACCTTTTTTATCCGAGAATAGTTGTCTGACCCTGGCCAGAGCCCTTATTCTCTCCCGCTTGGATTACTGTAACGCCCTCTATCTTGGGTCATCTAAAGCCATCACTGGCAAGCTACAAACTCTCCAGAACAACGCACTTAGAGCGGCCTTGGGCATCCCAAGAAAAGACCACATTACAACATATAGCAAACAACAAAACTGGATCCCCATCTTAGACAAAATCTCCTTAAAAACTGCCTCACTAACCCATAGTCCCTTAACAATGCAGCCCCTACCTATCTGATCAACAGATTTCACAGACTAACATCCATGAGACCGACGAGGATAGCATACAGAGACTGCCTGTCCGTCCCTTCTTACAAACGCTCAACTATAGGTGGCAATAGTTTCCCAGTGAAAGCGGCCAAGCTATGGAACTCCCTACCACCCACTCTTAGAATGGACCTACCCTACCAAAACTTTCGCTCAAAGTTGAAGTCTTGGTTGAAGACAGCCATCATCTAGGACCTCTTGGCCCCCACCTTACTCGGTCACTCTGGATACACGACTGCTAACTGTACATATGTTTATATTCACTGCCTATTGCTATTATTACTGTGCTCATACTTGTATATATATATTACTGTCTGTAACTAAGTCTTGCAAATTCTTGTAACTGCTGCGCCTTGTTACCCTTGGGCTTTTCGGCGCATTATAAATAATAAACTAAACTAAACTAACTAAACTACAAGGCAATCGCCCTAAAGTCAGCCAGCTATCTCGTGGAAAAACTTAGCATCTCCTGCGGACAGCGCACAAGTAGAAAAAAGGACATGCACGGACTTGAAATCCGCCGCTGCAAAAAAGGAAAGGTCCAGAAAACAAGCCTTATTTATTTCATTTGTTGATTGCGCCCAGAAGTATCACAGCGCTAGATTAGATTACAGTTAGGTAATCTCTCCCTAGACTATGGAACCCCCTCCCCGACAGCATCCGACTTGCTCCTATAATTATGAAAAGAACTCCATACCAACCTCTTCAAGGCGTCTCTCCTCCTCAACACCAAGGCCATCACATCACCCCAGCGCCACCCGACTTCCTAGACGCTGTCCGCCCCTCTCCTCCCCTATAGGATATGATAGTTTATTTATATAGCGCCGATATACAATGTGATACAAAGCGCTTCAAGACAAGGGAAGGAACAAGGGAAAATACAATGACATTCTTACAGGCCATGAACAGTAAGGATGTGAAATTAACTATCAAACTCGGCCTGATGACATTTCAGATAGCTCTTGCACTAAGACCTAGATAAATAAGGGAGGGGAGAGTGGAGGAAATGGAAACAGACGGGCGACTACGGTACTAGGTTTGACACCATTTCTAATAGAGCCGGAGAAAACAAAAAGGCAAGGGAGAGGGGTGCAGAAAGAGAGGGGAGGAACAAAACAAGCGACTATCGTACTAGGCCTGATGACATTTCAAATAGTGCTGGAGACGGGGTGGGGGGGGAACAAGCAAGGAGAGGGGGGGAGAGACAGACGAGGTTGCTATCATACTAGGTCCAGGGACAATTCTGAAAGAGTAAGTGCATAGAAGAAAGTAAGGAGAGGAGGAGAGAACAGAGTAAGCAGTCAAAAAGAGTGGAGAAGCAAGAGGGGAGAGCTAAAACAATTGCAGAAGTCAGTAGAAATACAACGTCGCAAGCCTCAGCACGATTCAGGGCCACCATGAGAGAGGGTGATGCACCATGAATCAATGAAGACAAAGGGGGGGCTGACACGACGGACAGGCTAACCACGCAGTAAGGAAAGCAAGGGACAAGACACATCAGACATATAAAATAAACACAATGAAAGGGATTGACATAGGGAGTCCCAAGCGAGGGACGATTTCTAAGCCTAGTGGCTCTCAGTTTCAAAAGGATGTCTCAACCCGAAGGACCTGGGCCATATGCAATGGCCGCGGTTCAGTTAAGGAGTTTAGTTATTTAAGCAGTTAATAAAGGGGGAAAGGGGAGATAAAAAGACATGTAACACTACGTGGGTGATGCAAGGGACAAGGATGTATTTAAAGGAAAGGGGCAAGAGGGGAAATATCAGACGAAAAAGATGGGACCCACCATAGAGAAGGGAAGGCCCACCAGCTCTAGGGCAGGGCGAGCAAGGTTAATGGTGGGTACGGGTACTCTCAACGTCAAGGGGCTAAACTCCCCCACCTAAAGATCGCTGGTAGAGAGAGAATTTGATAGGGCAGCCCTGGACGTTCTCTTTATCCAAGAGACCAGGCTCAAATCAGGGGAAGAGAAACCATTGAGGGGAAGGTGAGTGGGACAGACATTCTGGGCATCTGCAGACCAAAAGAAAGGGGAAGTAGGCTTGAAATTGAATAAATATATCAGATTGAAAAACCCTGCAGTGAAATCATTAATGGAAGGTAGGCTCCTGGTGGTGCAAGGAGAGTGGGAAACGACACAGATCACCCTAGCAGGAGTATACACACCCAACCAAGGTCAAAAAGCTTTCAACGAGAAAGCCCTGTCCACCATAATGGGAAATAAAGGCCGTGTTGTGATGGGGGGGGGGGATTTCAACACATGGGCAGACCTACAAGTAGATCGACAACCCAAGACCGCTCCAGAGAGGAGGGTAACAAACTTCAAACCAGCCTCATAGAAAATGACCTGGTGGATGTCTGGAGAGCAATTAACCCGGACAAAAAGGAGTACACGTTCAGATCTAGTGTACATGAAACATCTACCAGAATAGACTATTTGTTAGTAAACCAGATCTAGAGTTGGGCTAGTGCTATCCACCCCATAGGATGGGCAGACCACGATATGGGCACAGCATTGCTGGAAATTGAAGGGCTTAGTCACTGAGACTCCCAGTGGCGCTGTAATGACTTCCTGTGGAATGACAAACTCTACGCTCAGGATCTGAAAACCGCAATACAAGAATATTTCCAAATAAATTATAACGGTGAGGTAAACATCTTAACAGTATGGGAAGCGGGAAAGGCAGTATGGCGGGGCCACTTGATGAAGGAAGGGGCAAAGCGTAAACGAGAGCGAAGGCTCCAGGAAGAGAAATTGGGGAAGGAAATCCTAAACTTAGAGGGAAGACTGCATGCTCAAGGGTCCCGTGCCAAAGACCGCCTAGAAACCCTCAAACAGAAAAGGGAGGAGATCAAAGCGCTGGAAAAGGGAGACATAATCAGGAAACTAAGGCTATTAAAGCAAAAATTCTATAAAAAGGGAGATAAAGCGGATAAAATGCTTGCCACTAGATTGAGAGCCCAAAAAGCAGAGATGGGTAGATGAAATTGAAACAGAAGAGGGTGAAAGGGTACAATCCCGAGAGGAAATAGCCAGTCAATTTGCTGAGTACTATAAACACCTATATACAGCGGAGGGCAATAGAGAGGAGAAAGATGGGAGAATACATCGAGTGGACGGGACTAACACTAAAAGTGACCTGAAAAATCGCTTCTGGAATCGGACTTCACCCCAGAGGAAGTAAAAGCAACACTAAAGGGACTCCCGTCAGGAGGAGAGAAGATGAATATGGCATGAGTTCTACAAGCACTTTGTCGAAACCCTGGCCTCCCCACCTAGCCACCCTACTCAATCACATCAGAGAATGCGGTGAAGCGACCCCATAATTCTCATTGACGCACATAGTGGTAAAGGCAGGTAGAGACCCCACACAATGCAAGTCCTACCAGCCAATTTCATTGCTGACCACGGATGCCAAAATTTACACCAAGGTCCTAGCCACGCTTATGGAAGAGATAATGCCCACCCGGACCAAGTGGGCTTTATGAAAGACAGACAAGGAGCAGACACCATGCGAAAGACCAGGGACATCGCGGCACACTCCAGAGGACTGCACGGGGACCATGCGCTTCTTAGTTTGGACTCAGAGAAAGCATTCGATCAGGTGGAATGGGACTTTCTCTGGGCCACACTCAGGAATATGGGCTTTGGGGATCGACTCATACATAGGATCCAGGCAATTTACAAAGACCCAAAGTCAAAGGTGGATGTGAACAGTCGGAAGAATTCAGCATTTCCAGAGGAACCAGACAATGGTGCCCCCTATCCCCACTCCACTACACCCTATCCATCGAACCCCTGGGTAATGCTAACAGGAAAGAAAAAGCAATTAAGGGGATCATAGTGGGCGCCACAAAATACAAACTGCCCATGTTTGCTGATAACATGCTCCTCTATCTGACAGACCCCCAAACTGCCATACCGAAAGTGCTACAGACATTGCAGGAATTTGGCAAATTGGCATGACTAAAAGAAAATGCAGAAAAACTGACGCTCTTCCCATATAAGACACCCAATCCCTCTGATGCAAGCAATACAACTACTTGGTGGATCCCAACAACATACCAAAAACTTACATACCTGGGAATTAAGGTCGCTAAAGCACCAGAAGAGCTATATGAGAAACCTCCCACCGCTCATTACGGAGATAACAAAAGACATGGAAAGATAGGCCAAGCTAGCTAACAATATCATGGCTGGGCCGTCTAAACCACAAAAATTGTAATACTCCCCAAACTCCTATACCAATACCAGATGCTCCTGATCACCATCCCACGAACCCACTTCGTGGACATGAAAACCATGCTCCTTAAATTTATATGGCAGGGGGGAAAAAAAAGCGGATATCCTACGATGCCCTGATCCAACCAAAGGAAGAAGGTGGAATAGGTCTCCCAGACCTGTACACATACTACCGAGCGTCCCAACTGAGAGCCCTGGTACCACACCTGAGAGGAGACAAGCAGAAACAGTGGGTCGCCATCGAAAACTACCTAATGCGCCCTGTGACTCTGGGCGCCAAAGAAGGCCTTCCCCAATAGTGTGGCAGATGGTGGGCCTTTCAGGTCGGGAAGGGGAGGAGGGAAAATCAGGGGACCAAGGGGACTCAAGTGGGAGGAGAGGAGAGAATCGTCAGACCAGGAGAGAGGCGGTGACTAGTGAGGGAGGGGGGGCTGAGAGAGGACAGAGTATATGAGGGCATCCAAAGTGTGTCTAGATGAGTGGGTTGGCCCAGAAGGGAGAATGAGAGGGAAGGCAAGGTGTAGAGGTCAGTGAGAGCACGGATGCAGAGCCTGGTGAGTCTAATTAAATGTTCAGGTTACCCAGTAGGAGGAGGAGGTTGGATGTGGATGAAAGTAAGGAACACTTGTGTACGAGCACAATAGAAATAAAATATCAATCAAAAAAAGAGCAGAAGTCAGCCTATTCAGAGGGGAACAAGGCGGTGGCGCCTTGAGGCCAGTAAATGGTGGCAATGGTTAGGGTTATTTTATTTATTTATTTGCATTTGTTAAGCGCACTTGCAGCCCATAAGGCATTGAGGCGCTGTTACAGAGAATATGCAGGTTTAAGATTACAGACATGTGCCAGGAGGGCTCCTAGTTACAGATTCTCAGGAATATATGCGATGGATGATACAGAATCAGGTTTAGACAAAAAGTCTGGTTTTGATAGCTTTACGAAAGGCTACGTGGGACTCAATGAGTCTTATGTGAGGTGGCAGGGCGTTCCAATGCGTGGCTGCTTGGGTGGGGAAGCTGGAGCCCCCAGCGCGCACTTTGCGTGTGGTAGGCGTAACAATTAAGTTGGCGTAGAGGGATCTGAGAGGTCTCGTGGCGGTGTGCCTGGTGATTCTGTTAGTCAGGTAGGGCGGGGGCAAGTTCGTGAAGGCATTTGTGGGTGAGAGCCAGAGTTTTAAAGAAAATTCTCTCTGACAGGGAGCCAGTGTGCTTGCCTTCTGATTTCAGTGATGTGGTTTCTTCTTGCGGTCCCGTTGGCTGCCCTAAGCGCATTGTTTTGGGCTAGCTGGAGTTTGGCCAGGTTTTTGTTAGATGTCCCCACAAGAAGGGCATTACAATAGTCTAGTCTTGACCCGATGATTGCCCTGGCAATCATGAGGCAGCTTTGGGGGGCCAAGAAGGGCCTGGCTGTGTTGATCACTTTGGAATAGTAGGCTGAGGATGCAGCGATAGCACTGACCTGTCTATCCATCGATAGGTCGGGGTCAAGGTAGACTCCGAGTGTCTTAACATGGTTCGAGACCTTGATTGGAATGTTATCAATAGTGAAGGAGGCCTACTGCTCCCCGAGGTTACCGAGAGTGGAGAATGACCCCAATGAGGAGGAGTTCGGTCTTTTCGCTATTGAGGCAAAGCCAATTCTCCACCATCCAGGATTGGATGTTAGAGTAGATAGAGGTGAGGGTGTTGGTGTCTGCTAGGTAGTCGCCCGTGAGTGGGATGACTACCTGCGTATCGTCCGCATAGTTGGTATATGAGATACCAAGGGAGTCCAGGATGCTAAACAGGGGCCTAGTAAAGAGGTTGTAGAGTGTGGGTGCGATGCAGGATCCCTGAGGGACACCGCAGGTGAGGAGGCTATGGGTGGCAGTGGCAACTTCAGAAAAGACTTTCATGGCCCTTTCTTAGAGAAAGGAGGTGATCCACTGGCAGGCTTTAGGGGGAAAGTTGGCTTGGGTGGCTAAGTGGTGGCACAGGGTCTTGTGGTCAACCAAGTCGAACACTGCGGAGAGGTCAAGGAGCAGTAGGAGGGCCGGTTTGCCTGCATCTCTGAGATCATCCATTTGGTTCTTCAGGTCTAGGAGGGCTGTTTCAGTGCCAGGTCGGAGGCGGAACCCGGATTGCCGCAGGCTGAGGAGACTGTTGTCCTCTAGGAACTTTTGGACTTGCAGGTAAGCTGCTTTGTCCAAAATTTGAGCAGGAATGGTACAGTCGTGATGGGCCTGTAATTTCCCGGAACAGTTGGGTCGAGTGAAGGTTTCTTGAGGAGTGGGCGTACCCATGCTTCCTTAAGTCCTGAAGGGACATGGCCTGATTGGAAGCAGGAGTTGATAAAGGCTGTGAGGAAGGGAGCTAGGGTAGGTGCGGAATCTTTGATGAGGCTGGCTGGGCAGGCATCCCCTTTGCAGTTGGAAGGTTTAATAGAGTTGAGCAGGGTGATGACCTCTAGTTCAGTGATGTCTTTGAATTCGAACTGCGGGGATGGCGTGGTCTTGGTGGGTGGCTTAGCGTGCATGTTAGCTATAATGTGGGAGTGGGCTTTTTGGTGGCCACACATTTTTGTTTGGAGGGTGTTGAGCTTCTCTAGCATGGCAGATTGAATGCTGTTACACCACTTGTCATCTTTGATGACTGAGGAGAGGGGGGCAGAAGGTTTTTCGAGATCCCTAAAGATGGTGAATAGTTCCTTAGATCCCGAATTGGCGTCAGCGATCCTGGCGTTAAAGGAAGCAGCCTTTCCCAGGGTGATGTTGGTCTTGTATGATTTGGAGATGGCTTTGAAGTTCTGTTTAGTGGCTTCAGAGGGGTTTGCTTTCCAGGTGGATAGTGCAGTCCTCTTTTGCGCACGTTGTTCAAGGAGTTCTTTGGAGAACCATGAATTGGCATGTTTGGCTTTCTTAGCTTTTTTTTGAGAGTCAGGGGAGCAATGGCATCCATGGCTGACGTGATGACATCCTTGAAGGTGTCAGCTAAGGTGTCGGGGTTATTCGAGGAGGGGGCCTGAATGGCTGGGTTAAGGAGGTAAGGTGCTAGGTTCTCGACTGTGAGAAGGCGTGAGCTTCTGGCGTAGGTAGCGAGGCACTGTGATGGCGGAGAGAGCCATTTTTTTGATTCCGAGGTTGAATTGGATGTAGTGATGGTCGGACCAGGGGATAGGGGTGTTGGCCGTGATGAGAAGGGAGCAGTTGTGATGGCTGATCCAGTCAAGGGTGCGTCCTTTGGTGTGGGTGGGGTGGGAAATGGAGTGCGCAAAGCTGAGGTTGGAGAGTGCCTTCTTGAGGTGTTTCGCGTGGGAGTCTTTGGGGTTGTTAAGCCCTAGGTTGAGGTCCCCGAGTAGTAAGACCTGTGAAGTCTTTTTGATGTTGTAAGACAGTGCTGGGATAAGGGTGTCATGGAAGTCAGTGCACGGGCCTGGGGGTCTGTGGACAATGTGCATGGATATGGTGCAGTTGGGTGAGACTGTTATTTTTAGAGGGAGGTAGTCGCTGTTGCGGTCAAGGATATCTTCAACTTCTCTGATGTTAAGGGTGTCTCTGGCGATGAGGGCAACGCCTCCACCTCTCTGAGAGGTGCAGTCTTTCCTAAAGATGGAATCTCCAGGTGGGATGGCCAGAGATGGGGCTGGGCCAGAGCTTTCATTAAGCCAGGTTTCAGTGAGGATGAGGTGGTCGAGCTTGTCGTTTATGAGCAAGTCGTTGATGTCGAGGGCGTGAGCTTGTACAGAGCGGGCATTGAGCAGGGCGCAGCTAAGCATGTAGGTGGAAGGAGGCATGGGGAGGGGGGATAATGGGTGGAGTGTCAGAAGTACTGGGTGGTGTGTTCAAAAGTGCGGCAACAATAGGATAAAAAGGCATAGAAACATCGGTGGGCTGGACACAATCAATGGGGGCACCAGCAATAGAGTCAATGCAGTCAATAGGCATAGAACCATCAGTGAGCTGTACAATACCAGATGTGGCAGAGGGGGCGCCAGCGGTGTGCGCTCCGTGTATGGGTGCAGTGGGACAGTGGGGCGAGGATTGAGGAGCAGAGTTAATGTTATTGGTGGGGTTGTTGATCATGAGGTAGTATTTGTTGGTATGACCCTTGAGGGCCTGTCGTGTCGTGGCATGGGAGTGCGAGGCAGCCATGGGGCGGAGAGCTGCAGAGAGTGGCGTTGGCCTTGTCCTCTGGCCTTCGCCTCGATGCGGCTTCGCCTGCCGGTCTGCCTCCTCTCCCTTTAAAGCGGGAGAGGAGGGGCTGGCAGGCTGAACAGCTGATTCAGATTCAGCTGGAATTTGGCGGCGCTGTGAGTGGACGGGGGCTGAAGTGGGAGAGATGACCAACTTGCAAAATAGGCTTTCAAAAGAGATGGGTAGGTTAAAATGGAAGCAGGAACCCACTCAGGGAAGATTAAGGCAACACCCCTGCCAGTGGGGTGAGGTTGAGGCTTAGAGAGGATATTGAAGCCTTCAGGGAGGAGGGATTCAAAAGCAGTGACTGAGCTGGAATTGAACCATGTCTCGGTAAGAGCGAAAATGTCGAGGTCAATGTCTTCAAGAAGGAGATAGATGTCAGTGGAGTGTTTGCAGGCTGAGCGGGCGTTGAACGTTGCCAGGTGGAGGAGGTCTGTGCCTTTGAAGGTTCTCTGAGATGGTGTACAGGGGCGTGGTACATCAGTCAGAGGAGTGGAAGAGAGAATAGAATGAGGAGAAGGAATGAAGTTAATGAGAGAAGGCAGGATCCGGTCAAAGAGGAGGAGGTCTGGTTGTGGAGCCTGAACCATAATAGTGCCAATGTGATAAACATTAACTAAGCATTGAGAGGCTGAGAAGCCGACCAAGAGGACTTCCCACTTTGTGCCACCATTAATGGTAGAGCATGTGGAGGGAGAGAGATGAGATAGGGGGTCCATAGGTCTGGAGAGGGGACAGAGAAGAGGATATCAGTGAGAACTTCTCTAGAGGAAGCGCCGACATAGGTGTCTGCGATGGAAAGTCCAAGGTTTGCACTCAAGATGTCTATTTTGTGCTCTCTTCTCCCGGGCTTTGTGAGAGGGGGGTGGGGAAATAGGTGCTAGTATAGCAGTTCGAAAATATAGGAGAAATGGAGAGAGCCATAGGTTGGCAGAGGTTTGGACAGTAAAGAAAGAGGAGTGGCTGCACAATACAGTTCTAGCTAAACTAACCAAGAGGTGAGTTTAACAAACTATACTAAAGGTACTAATCATAATAACAAATATGGTCCTCTGTCCAGATCCTATCGTGTAAACTAGCACTAAACAGTTGGGCAGTATGACCTGCCTTCATAGTTGGTCACTCAAACCTCGCTCAGGATTTCCAGGAATCTAGCCTCGTTTCTGAACAAATGCTTTTCAATAAAAATTAAAAAATACAGTTCTCCCAGGTTTAGCAGTTCTTGCCCATCTTGTCTAAGTTCCAAAAGATTCTCAGGTTTATAAGTAAAGTCTCATGTTCCAAAGAGATCAACTCTCCCAGTTGTTGCAGGAAAAGGGATGTCTCCGTAATCCATTTCCACCACTTATGCGGGTTTGTCACCACAAGGTTCACGTCTTGCTCGTTTCTTGCTTCCCCTTGGATTTGTTCCTTACTTATGTTATTGGGCCCCTCAGCCTCTGTTGGTTTACTGTGCCCCAATGTGCCACTTATTTCCCAGGGGTATTGGTGCCCCCCCCCCTTCATAGATATCCCTCATGGTACTCATGACTTGCTGCAAGACGTTTGCCTGGTTACAATATTCAGGTTTCTTGGACTCTCGTAGCCCATATTTATTCATATTCTCTCGATCTCGCTTGATCTTAATTCCTTCTCCCGCTTTCACTCTCTGGTCTCTGTGCCCTCCCCCCACCCCTCCACAATGAGCAACCCGGCTACGTTCTCAGTTGTATGGTTTGCTCCAGCGAGGGGTTGGCAGCTTGGTAGCATTCGCCACAGCTTCATGGCATTCTATTGTGGATGGGAGTGGGTTTCCCTCCATATTCTATGGACCCCCAAATATTTTGCTTTTGAACCTGTCCTGACGTTTTTACAGGGAAGCAAAGCCTTCAGCATCACTCCCCTGGCCTTTTACACTTTGTCATTGGGAGACTGACCAGTCTTTCAGACTATCAATACTGGGAAACTAGATTTCCCTTTTTTCTTTTTACCTTTTAGGTGACTTTTAGACCGTGCTCGCAGCATCTTACAATGCAGCGCAGTTGGGATTACTTTTGTGTCACTCTCGCCTTTTACACTTGGGATTGTCAGTTACATTTATATGTGCCTAAAGGTAAGCTGGTGGCAGCATATACATTTGTAGCATTTTTGCAGTATTTGTGGTGTTCACATTTGCTGCATTTGGCTCTTAAACGTGGCTAGTGTCCTCAAACGACATGCCATAAGATGTTTCACTTGTCCTTTGGCCAGAATGTTGTTTAGCCTTCTTGGGTCAGGAAAGTGAGTGGTGGGTGAGTGAGTGAGTGAGTCTCCCTCTCAGAGTCTGGTCCCACTCCACATCTGCAGTGCTCGATTTTCTGGGTGTGGGGCATGAGTGAAACCCACAGTGGTCCCCAACTGGACCACTGCTGGCTGTTTGAATTGTGCAGATCCTTATCATTGGTGGGTATGGACTTGCTCCCAGACAGTATTTCCGATAAGAAGAGGACTCCTGCAGCCATTTCTTCAGATCAATGTTGAAGTCAAGTATCCTGCGTGGAAGAGCAGCCAACTGAAGACCCGTGATTACTCCCAAAGACACTGGCATCCCTTCCTGTGTTTGGCCCTGTGAAGCTCTACTGGACTACCTGATCTGTGAAGGCACTCTGCAGTGCTTCAACCCTTGACCTGGTGGGACCAACCAGTCTCTGCGCATTTGATGATCCAGCCATCCTGCGCATTCGATGATCCAGCCATCCTGAGCCTTCAGAAGTGTCCCTGGACCACCCAGGGGACTAGCCAGCTCTCCAGTGGGCTACCTTGGTAGAATTGTTGCCGTTCCACGTTCACCGCTGGAACTTCAGTGGTCGCCTGCTTGCGGGATAAGTCACATTGCTGCCCAGTTTCAGCTTCCTAGCATCAAGGGATCCTGCTACGGAAGATCTTCTCCAACAGCGACTTGAAAGACGCCTGCCGTTGCCAGTATGCAGAAGCTGTTGCTGGAACTCTCCTTCCCTAATCTGGTGGAGTGTCATGAAGAGGTCTGCATGAGTGCTTTCTGCATTTCCTCTTTGAAAAGGGATGCACTCCGGCTCCTGGAACCAACTGGAAGAATCCTTACACCCACAGCTCCTGGACAATGTCTACTGGATCCAACGGCAGGAAAACCTACCTCCAGCAACCCTCCAGTTGGCATACCTCGTCACCTGGGAAAATTGGAGTTGTGGGTAAGTAATTCCAACGCATTCACCTCCCCTTGTTCTCCTTAGAATAAACATTGATTATTCCATTCCATCGCTATTTGATAGTCTGATCTAAAAGCTTGTATATGAAACATATAATTTAACTGACCTGTAACAATTTTGATACATCTTCTGGGACGTTTTTACCACCACAATAACTCTTCCTACAGCTGTCCCCTCCCCTAAGAAGAAGCTGTGTGTGTTTTGGGCACAAGCCCCCGAACATCATAGGTATTGGATTGACAAAGTTATGGTAGCATTCTTGGGAACCGATTTCATTCTACTGCATCACTACTTATCTTCTTTCAGTTCAGTTAGTGCATACATTCCTACAAACCCAAAAGGTGACTGTATATGTGTTTCATAATGGAGTATTGTGTGATATTACTATCTGCTTGTTTTATTTATTTTATGTATTGGTTATTTGTTGTGTGCGTTTTTGGGCCTATAATAAAGGTAGTCATTTTGCACTTACCCGTCTAAAATGAATTACTGTGTGCTTCACTGTGTGGCCTCATGTTGGTACCCTGCCCCCACTCACTTTCTCCTGAGACGAACCCATGCCCACTCTCCACACTTACCTTTTTGGGTTTGGCTAACCTCTCAATGTTACTCTTTTCACTATTACTAGGATGGCCTACTAAAATCTGGCCACCAGGCAGATTCTAGAAATCCATCTTAATAGGCGTAGAGTCCTTGCCCCCTGGGCCCCACAAGTCCTCCACGTAGTCATACCTACAGATAAAGCTGGCTCCACACTGCCAAGTGCAAGGTTTGCAGCGTCTCACCCGCTCGCTCTTCGCCACAGCCGGCTCCACCCCTCAATGGCGTCTGCACTTCGAGGCTCACCTCTGCGTATAACTTTGTCTCATTCTCCTCCATTCAAGGGGAATACAGGTTTTATTCTTGCTCCATGACACAAAAAGGGTTGTGGTGTTGATGTTCAGCTGTCAAGCTCAGAGGGAGACCACCAGCGTCTTGAACCAAACAGCCAAAGGCACGTTCAGCGTTATTTGAGTCCCACAGTTGAGTGCAAGATCAGTTTCTGAGATTCTCATGTATGCAGAAAATGTCATCGTTATGGGGAGTTCCTTCTGGGAACTGGAGTCCTTGTTGCCTCGAGGGGAGTCACTCCCAGTGAGGTGCAGCTTTCCCAAACTGCTGGGGACGGTTTTGCTTAGTGGGCTCACCACACTAGCCTTAAAGGGGGTGGCTCCCCACAAGGAAACCTCGAGATTCATCAGAGGGGGAGAGATGTTGGGCTGGGCAAAAGAGAGTTGCAGCAAGACTAGGAGGGATACAAAATAACAATGGTGAGAGCACTGAGCAAAGAAAATCAGAGCACAAGTTAGGGCAAGAGCTAAATATGCTTAAGAGACATGGAAATGGATAAGACAAGAGTTGGGATGGGTTCTACCAAGAGAAGGGGATTAAGTCAGGACTATGGCTATGGGTCAAAGGACTGAGGCCGCCGGGAAGTAGGCAATGAGGCGAAGGAAGTGTGTACAGTAGGAATTCACTACATACCGTAGGGCATCGCCTGGCCATAGAGCACCCCACGAGCTGCTGCACAGAGCGAGCTCCGCAACCTGCTGAGGGAGGTCCCTGCATGCTCGCTCCCGCTGGAAGAGTGTCTTCACGTAGTGCACAAGGAAGGGGAGAAGATCACAGATTTCCTGCTTCAAAGAGGAGGTTTCTTCTGCCAGCCACACACTTAGGATCCGAACCGACGCAAAAATAAATGGGTCCTCCAGTTTTTCTCGACCAACCTATAAGAACAAAGTTTATGAGACCACATAGACTACTGAAAAAAGTGCCACATTGTACTACAGAGCAGTGGATCCAAGGAAATATATGACTCCCCTTGCCAATAGGGATCATTTAACTAGGTCTGCACACACCCTGGATGTCCCATTCCAATAGGTCTACAGCAGGAATCAGACAGCATCTTCCTCAACAAAGGTAGTTTACAGAAATACTTGGAAAACACATTTCATATAAAGCATGTTAAGAGCGATCTAGCAGCCTGATATATACATATTCCGGCCCTTAAACAAGCCACCTCTGCATACCACCTCCCCTGGTGCCAAGACATGTGCACCAGTCCCAGACGCTCCCACATGGCTGGCCTCTTGCATGGACACACAATACAGTCCACCTTTTACCAGTGTGAAGTAGCATGTTAAAGTCCCCGCATGCATACACACCGCTGTCTGAAGTGATGTGCATCACCCTTACGCATCCCTGTGTATAAAAGAGGAGGCATGCACAGCACTGGGTCTAGCATTTACCTGTTTCAAGTAATGGATAACAGCGCCACAAGCTTCCTCCATGACATGCACCAGCTGCAGCTTCTGGTCCTCGGTCAGCAGGGAGAGCTCTTCCTTGGTGCACTCTTGCATGCCCATCTCGAGGATGGAGTAACAGGCAGTGACCAGCTGCTGCTTGGCATCTACAGTGCTTGGCTCCGGATCCTCAAGAGTTATGCGCACCTCCACGCAGGCCAAATTCACTAGCAGCGGTAGGAATGTGCTGCCGCGGTCCCTGCTCCCTGCCAGGAGCCAATCAGATCGGTAACTGTTGGTCAGGCTGGCGGCCAGCATCAGAGCAGGTTCTCGCTGGCAGGCACTCAGTTTACTGCGCAGTATGCGCAACAGCCCAGTGCCAATGCTCTTCAAGCACTGCACCCCCTGGGCAGTATCAGTTAAAACAGCTGAGGGTGGTAGGAAACTCTGCAAAATCTCACAAAGTTCAAATTTTCTCATGTCTTCGGACTCCTGGAAATCTCTGCTGAGTGAGCTAAGCAGCACCATTAGATCGGTTGTACTCTTGTCCCAACATTTTGCTTCCATTGAGGCCAAAAGTCCAGTGAGTAACTTCAAAGCCTGCTCCCGGCTAGAACTGTGCAGTAAGTAGGCCTGGCAGAGAGAGGCCACTGTGCCTCGGGACACCAACTCTTTGAGGCCCCCAGGCGCTGCCGCAATACCAATGAGGCATTGGTAAGTATCATCTGTCATGGAGCGGAAAGACAAGTCGTCCTTGCATCGGGTGGCAAGGACTTCGTTGAAGATGGGAATCTTGTCCAGAACTGCCGGTTCAACAGCTAGATCGGGGTCCGTGCAGAAGGAGGCCAGCAGGGCGATTCCGAGTGCCCGGAAAATATGATTAGGGCATCCGTCTGGAGCATGGTTGGATGAGAGAAGCCGGTTTGGGAATGTAAACCCAACAGCTTCAAAGATCCGTCTGCGGGTTTGAGCGTCTACCTCCCCAGCTCTCACAAGTTTGGTTACCTGTGGAGGATGGAAACAAGAGAAGTTAGTCCTAAAAGCCAAAGAAAACAGTTTCTGGGCATAATGTGCTTTGGCAGAAGCAGAGGGGTAAAGCAACAGATAAGGCCCACTGGCATGGAGCAAAGTGTGAAGCACACATCTGTACATCTGGGAGCTTAAAGAAAGCAAAGAAGCTAAAGCTGGAGACCGCAAACTTGCTGCGTGCCCCATCGCACTCCCTAATCCCCACACATTGTACCTCATTCTAATGCGAGACATCAAGCGTGCCCCATCGCACTCCCTAATCCCCAGACATGGCACCGCATTCTAATCAGAGACATCAAGCGTGCCCCCATCCCACTCCCCGGACATGGTACTCCATTCTAACCCGAGACATCAAGCGTGCCCCATCCCACACCCTACTCCCCAGACACGGTACTCCATTCTAACCCGAGACATTAAGCGTGCCTCATCCCACTCCCCGGACATGGTACTCCATTCTAACCCGAGACATCAAGCGTGCCCCATCCTACTCCCTACTCCCCAGACATGGTACTCCATTCTAACCCGATACATCAAGCGTGCCCCATCCCACTCCCTAATCCCCAGACATGGTACTCCATTCTAACCCGAGACATCAAGCGTGCCCCATCCCACTCCCTAATCCCCAGACATGGTACTCCATTCTAACCCGGGACATCAAGCGTGCCCCATCCCACTCCAGACTCCCAAGACATGGTCCTCCATTCTAACCCGAGACATCACGTGTGGCCCATCCCACTCCCCAGACATGGTACTCCATTCTAACCTGAGACATCTAGCCTGCCCCATCCTACTCCCTACTCCTCCGACATGGTCCTCCATTCTAAACCGAGACATCACGTGTGGCCCATCCCACTCCCTAATCCCCAGACATGGAACTCCATTCTAACCCGAGACATCAAGCGTGCCCCATCCTACTCCCTACTCCCCAGACATGGTACTCCATTCTAACCCGAGACATCAAGCGTGTCCCATCCCACTCCCTACTCCCCAGACATGGTATTCTATTCTAACCAGAGACATCAAGCGTGCCCCATCCCACTCCCTAATCCCCAGACATGGTACTCCATTCTAACCAGAGACATCAAGTGTGCCCCATCCCACTCCCTAATCCCCAGACATGGTACTCCATTCTAACCCGAGACATCAAGCGTACCCCATCCCGCTCCCTAATCCCCAGACATGGTACCGCATTCTAACCCGAGACATCAAGCGTGCCCCATCCTACTCCCTACTCCCCAGACATGGTACTCCATTCTAACCCGAGACATCACGTGTGGCCCATCGCACTCCCTACTCCCCAGACATGGTACTCCATTCGAACCCGAGACATCAAGCGTGCCCCATCCCACTCCCTAATCCCCAGACATGGTACTCCATTCTAACCCGAGACATCAAGCGTGCCCCATCCCACTCCCTAATCCCCAGACATGGTACTCCATTCTAACCCGATACATCAAGCGTGCCCCATCCCACTCCCTAATCCCCAGACATGGTACTCCATTCTAACCCGATACATCAAGCGTGCCCCATCCCACTCCCCGGACATGGTACTCCTTTCTAACCCGAGACATCAAGCGTGCCCCATCCCACTCTCTACTCCCCAGACATGGTACTCCATTCTAACCCGAGACATCAAGCGTGCCCCATCCCACTCCCTAATCCCCAGACATGGTACTCCATTCTAACCCAAGAGATCACGTGTGGCCCATCCCACTCCCTACTCCCCAGACATGGTACTCCATTCTAACTCGAGACATGAAGCCGCTACCACCACCATTTCAAAACGCACCCACCAAACTGGAACTCCCAGCACAGATTGAGAAGCGCTGGAAACAGACTTGCAGCGACATCTCAAAGCTTTATGAAATTGTTACCTCCAAATGTGTTTGGTGGAGATAACGATTGCAGTAAAACGCTGCACTGTTCCAGAGCCCGCCTCATTAATTGTTGTTTTAAAATGCAGCTTCTTGGCAGGAAACCAACATCCTGTGTCTTAAATTGCATATTTTCAGAATGTCAAAACATTAAACATTATTGTAGTAAAGTATGAACATCTTCCCTCCGAGGAATATTGAACAGTCATAAAAAACCGGGTTATAACTTTTTTTTTTTTTAACTACTTTTCATAAAGAAATGTATTCTTTCACTACATGTCATTTTTCCAAGTGCATTGGGTAGATTGGGCAAGCTTGTTGTTCCATTCCGCCTTCGTTCACTACAAGGCTTTCTTAATGTTTTTTTAGAGTGCCCTTTCCCACTAACAATTTCTCTCCTCTACATACACCTCTCAAACTCTAACCAAGCACAACCACAAGCCTACAACACGATAATCCGCACAAACGTCACTACACTGCAACAACAAACCACACAGACCCACACAACAGCACACAACGCCTACCGGTAAAACACCCCAGGCCCAGCCAACTGACACACCAGGCTGAGGCCGCTGTTGGGTTATGCACTTGTGTTAATAAGTGCGTCAGACTGCACGTAGGTATAGCAGGACTTTATTAAGTAGACATAGGAGGTAAGTTACATGAAACAAGTAGATTAAGTATATTAGGAGGGAGAGACATCCACCGGCCCCCTCATCATCTAAGCTCAGGCCCCAACTGACTTTGTGGAACACACAGACACAGTTCATCAATAACATTCTACACTAACATTCCATCAGGGGCTCATACATACAAGACCACTAATTAATTAGGAGGAAAAGTACAAACATAACAGCCGCCAACAGCACATCACTGCTCTCTTGCACTTTTCCAGCTTATTCCCACTAACTCATCCCCCCTCCCTTTTTCAGAGCCCCCAGAGCGCCAGAGGACCACTCCGGTGGAGATAGTGCACGGAACAAATATCCTTTAACATTAACATATATTTTGCACTCACAATTGTGTTTTGTACCATTTTTAGTTTGCGTTTTTAGGTATAAAGCCCAAACTATTGCAGTTGGGGACCGATTCGAGTACAGATAGGGAATAATGATATAGGATGAGGGACAACGGAATGAAATCTGAGGGGGGTAAGCTGGGGGGGCACACAATCTATATGAGCCCACCCACTGCCTGCCCATAGCCATGCTAATCCCTATGGCCATTCCCACCCCTTCCTGCCTCTTCCCACCCAAAACTCCTGCTCATGTTTGAACTTGCGTGCGGGTTTTAATGGAGGCTTTCGCAGCGTGCTGACGTAAGGCGCAGGCTGCCTGGTTTAGGGGGGAGGCGGCGCAAGGAGGCGCGTTTTTAGACTGCAGCTGTAGTATTGCGTTGCTTGATCAGCTGGAGTTAGAAAGATTCCGAGATTTTTCTTTCATAGAGAGCATTAAACTTTTTTTTTTTTTTTAAAGCACGCCTGGGGAAAGGGCCTTGCACGGCGAGAGAAGGGGGGGGCTGTAAAATGCAGCGCCATTGGAAGACGCTGCCTCAGATAAGGTTGAGTTCTTTAATTTGTTCCAATACTGGAATCTTAATGTATTAAAATGAAGCGGGATCCTCGCATCTTCAAAATGGTTGCAATCCTTTGAAAACATTTCTCCTCTGATGTCATCACGAGCAGCATATTCGGGGGACCACCATTCAAAACCAAACACACTGAAAATGCTTGTTTTTAGCTTCCTTCAATTTAGAAGCACTCTGTGTGACCGTCACTGTTAAAATCAAGCATTGGCAAAGCCAACAGTTTTAGCTTGTGTGTACGTTTTAGGCATTCGCCAGGCACTGCGATTAGATGCCTAGGTATTCGTATAATTTTGCACCTGCTACCATCAATGGGTAGTTAATTCTACTACGTCTGTGCCTGGCAAATGCCTTTGACATGCTTATACAAAAGCCCAAACTGTTGGCATTGCCAGTGCATATTATATTTCAAGCTGCCGCCGCTCAGTGTTGTAGACTAGACGGAAAATGGATCCTCTCGCTGGGATGGACACCTCTTTCCCGAGCAGGGAGACTGTTGGCAGCCACATGCATGATCAATCATTAAGGGCAAGTTAAGAAAGTATATATTTTAATGAGCCTGTTTCGCACAAAGCTGTGCAAAAAAGAAGGTTTTTTAATGAAAAAAAGGTTCACGGCATGTTCACACTCGCTTTCCAACACTGCTTGAGTGTGCACTATTTCGGCATTAAAGGTTTCCCTGGTTGATGCTTAAAGGGACCCATTATTTCATTATACACAGAAAGCTTTGGCTCTGCAGATGTTTTGGACTAAAACTGCCATGAGCCCAAGCAGGCAAAATCAATGGGGAGGGGTTCTGGGAGTCGTAGTCCAAAACGTCTGGAGAGCCATCTGATGGTTGGTTGGATACACGCGTGCAGCTCTAATCCCCAGATATGGAAACCGCTTTTCCGTGTGCGGGTTGTCGAGGCCCAATCCTTACCAGGAGAAGCGCAGCGAACTGCTCGTTGTCGTCCCTGGCAGCGCGCAACACCTCCAGGCAGCGCTCCAGGGCAGGGTTGCTGCAGCGCCCCGGCACATCCGGGGCAGATTCCGAGGCCATCGCTGCGAGCGCAGGAGCTGCAAAGAACGAGACAGACAGCAATGACAACTGGTCCCGGAAACGCATGCCACAGTCACATGAGCAGAGCTCCTTTTTACTAAGCAAGGACATCAAACATTGCAAGTCCTAGATGAGGCAGGCACGAGGAATACCTTCAGGACAGTCACAGAATGCAGCAAAAGCAGACGCGTGGCCCTCTCCGGTTGTCTGCAGCGCAAGAGAGGCCGAGGCCTTCTGCAAAAGATATAGAGGATTGCTTCTCGTCTCACCCATCAAGAGCGCGAGCGAAGCATCGCCATGCGGTGGGACCTGCAGAGGCTGCAAGAGCTGGCAAGGCTGACATCTAAATGGATAGCACTGTTGCTGCGGTGCCAGTCCACTGTAAGCTTTGCGTACTGCCCCTTGGCAGTAGAAAGATACATAATAACCAGCAAAGCCAATGGCACGAATGCAAATATAGCGTTAAAGGGGAAGTACACATAACGCAAAAGGCTCAGTATGAACCAAAAAAGAAGAATGACTGGACCATGGGGCGTTTAGCTCAAGCAGGCAGTAAAGTAGATTGAAACACCTGCTGGTCATTGCTAACCGTCAAAGGCGATGTACCTATGCAGCACAAACGATACAACTGCTTTCAGCGGCCCAACAAGGATGTTCCTTGTAAGAACCATGAGGACACGAGCTCGTTCAGCAGGGCTAGTTCCAGTGGTCAAAGAAAAAGTAGTGGAACTATGTTCCCTCTGCCCTGTCCCCCCCTTACCTCCATTCAAACCCCAAACATGGGTCCTTCCTTTCCTCAACTCCACCATGCAACATTGTGTTTTACAACAGTTCTAGGCAGACCGAAGAAAACGCAATGAAAATAAATGGTTTTCAATGATTACCATTAGTGTGTCATTGTCGCACTCAGCATGCACAGCCTCCCCTTCACCACCCACCATTTGCACCTCTTAAAGAGCATGGTCAGCCACAGACATACCCCTCCCATTGCCTGCAAACAAATGAGGGGACGCTAGAGGGACAACCTGCATAGCGGTCCTCCCATCTGGCCACCCCCTGACCCCCGGGTGGCACTTCCACCTTGCCTCCTCCAGAAGGAAAGGGCATCCCTGTGGATATAAGGCGGGAGACTGGCAAGCACTGTCTCTTACCTTAGCCTTGCAGGGTCGAATTTGACGAGGAGGCCGAGTGGGTGCAGGTCAGCAGGGAACATAGTTCCACTACACTTCAACCACTGGGGATGACCGGTTTTTTGATCGGGGTTTTATGCACTATTAGAAGCATTTAACACATTCTTTGAATGGGCAGCACGCATAGTGGAGCAGTGAGGTAACATCATACATTCTGTCGATGACTTTATGTTCATGGATCGATGGACTGTGGTCATGCTCGGTCTTCCTTTAAAAACTTGGACAGAATGGGGATCCCACTGGCACCAGAAAAAAACCAAGGACCCACTGAGGTATTAACCTTTTTAGGGATGGAGATAGATACAGTAAAGGGTACTTGCAGGTTGCCATGGGAGAAGGTGTCTGAGTTGATTGCAGAAATAGAGAACACTTTGTCTAAAGATAGGACCACCTTGGGAGGGAGTGCAGCAATTGTTGGAAAAATAGAATTTTGCGGCTAAGGTAATTCCTGTAGAACAGGTGTTTTCTCGCAGATTAGCAAGGGCAACGGCCGGGGTTTCGCAGAGGCATCTAGGATCAGGTTAGAAGTAGGATTTGCGCATGTGGCAGTCGCTCCTCTGGCAGTTTAATAGGGTGCTATTGTGGAGAAGCCCATGGTAAACCAGTGGGGTGTTACAGATGTACTCCGATGCTTCAGGCAATGAAGGCTTTGGGGTAATATTGGGTCAGGAACGGTGCGCTCAAAAATGGCCGACCCAGTGGCACAAGAAGGGTAGGACAAAGAATATCAAGGCGCTCAAGCTCTTCCCCATTGTCTTAACACTCACATTGTGGCCCAGGGAATTGGAAAACAAGAGGGTGTGCTTCTGGTGGGATAACAAGGCAGTGGTTCAGGCCATAAACATGAAGTCTGCATCATGCCCAGCGGTTCTGAGCCGGTTAAGGAGATTGGTAGAGGTCTGCTTACACAGGAATATCGAGTTCAGGGCTCGACATGTACAGGGTGTGGTGAATGTTGCCACTGATGCTCTCTGGTTTTCAGTGGCACAAGTTTCAGGAAGCCCATCCAATGGCAAGGAAGGAGGGAGTGCTGTTGAAGTGCGAGTGGTGGTAGCTGGTGTCGTGGACAAGGCGAACTGGAACTTGGAGGAAGCAATCGTTCACACCAGGCATTAGGTCCAGGTACCGGCAGGGCTACAGTAAATTGAGTGTGTAAGATGCCCTGCAAAAAAAAAAAAAAGACTGTTCACTAGAGGAGCAGGTACGTGCTTTTGTGGCATGGCCGTCCGTATGGTGATGGCAAGAGCAGGAGCTGGATGAGCAGGAGCTGGGCGATGCAGTACCTTGCAGCGATAGCATTTCATTGCAAATTAAGGGGACGTAAGGACCCCACCAAATCATTTTTAGTACGCATGGCAGTGAAGGGATGGCACCAGTCGGAGGGACCCAAGTAGGATGGTTGGAAGCCCATTAACTTTAAATTGTTGCAAAAGCTATTACGCGTCTTGCCTGGGGTATGCTTTCATGATGTTGAAGTGGCACTGTTCAGGGCAGAATTTTCACTGGCATTTTTTGAGACTTTTCGGGTCAGGGAATTAGTAGCAGCAGGTAAGGATGACTGCTCTAGCCTTGAAGGATGTGCAGTATGGCTCAAGGGCCAACAGGGAGGTGTTAAACATCAAGTTGCGACAGTGAAAGACTGATCAAGGGGGCAAGGGGAAGTGGGTGGTGCTGTACCAAACCACCCTCAGTGACGGTTGTCCAGTTGCCCTGCTGAGGGCCGTCTTGGCTGCGAGGCCACAGCAGCCAGGCCCCCTCCTCATGCATTCTAGCGGAGCCCCACTGACCAACTACCAATTTTAAAGAATTCTGTCAAACACACTGGGTGCAGTGAGAGTTCATGGCAATAGATGGTCCTCCCACAGTTTCCGGATGCCAGCACCGGCAATTCAAAAGATAGACAGATGGCAGTGAAACCGCTTTCGGCTTTATGTTAGGCCACAAGGCAAGCCGGAGTCCAGTGCAGGTACGGACTAGGAGATCTCAGCACGTGAAGGGACCGACTTGTTTGGATTATGACTGATTTATACTTTTTCGAAATGTTTCTTAAACTATGCAATTTGTATCAACCGATGACGTAATATGGATTATGGGGCATTCATTTATTACTTGTGCTGAGAACGCAGCCTGTCGATGGATACCGACTCCAGATTTAGGATTACAAAAGAACAGGGTGGTTTGGCTCGGGGCACTGGGTATGAGATGGCACTCGTTGCCAGCAGTGCACAGGGAGCGGAAGCCGGCAACCAGGGTTTTAGTGGTACATTTAGGGGGTAACATTTATCCGACAAAGGGAATGGTCTCTTGCTCACAGCTATACTGGGGGCATTGATGAAGGCTGGCTGCAGCTAGGCCATTTGTAAGTCAGAGTTTGTTATGTGGGGGTATTAGGGGCAACAGGAGGCCCACCGCCAAAGCGTGGCAGAGTTTCTGGGCAGTCCTAGCTGGGGAGTTTGACACTGCGTTTACGGCCGTGGGCGGTTTTCCAATGGCCGCACTCGAGTCAAATTCGGTCGACGGGCACAGATTCCCTTAGGGACAGTTGAGACTCAAGTGGTCCCAAGAAAGGAGTGCTTGACAGTTGCAATCAGAAGCATATGTCCGCTACTCTGCTAAAACCGAAAGTGATAAGTGTCCCTCGGAACATTAAGACTGACATTGCCCTGCCCGTGGGACACCTTAGAAGTCTAAGGAATTGAAATGAGAAGTTACATAGGGCTGGGACTGCCCCTGTATTGTTGTATGCGCCAATAAATGCGATCTTGCGTTTCCAAATATAAACAGTTGTCTGTATTTTACTAGAGGTATAGCTATTGCATGAGGTCTTTTGTCTCCCCCCACCCTCAGAAAGGGGGTGGCCAATGTGGGATTGCACCACTATGAGCCTACAGCCATTCATCATGTGCAGATCGCGATCAACCTGGGAGTTTTGGCTGCCTGGGAATGGGTTTTGTATCCCAAGCAGCCGATTGAAGTAAATGCTCCTTTTCCATTACCTGAGAGATAGCGCAGTGCAATGTTGCACTGGCTTGATGTCAGCAGGGCACAGGTTCATTTCCGCACCCCAATGGGGATGAAATAAAAAAGTATTATTTTAAAAAGTTGCCGTCCTTGAACAGCATTGTGGGTTTTATTCTAACAGTACTGACGTGACGCTGTATAGCATATTTACTCACCCTGTGAGGGCAGCAGGCATTCCGGCTTCCTGGGGGGGGGGGCACAGTTCTGCCAGAGAGAAGCTTTCACCGACACGGTCTGTGCAGTTTGTGTCTACAAAGCTTGCACTGCTGCTTTTGCCATAGCAGTTTCATTTAACTAAAGCTTGATACTGAACTAACAAGCAGGCCTCCAACTAAGCATCGCACCAAGCATGTTTACGCATTAAATCTTATAATTACAACAGCTTTGATTTTTTGATCTACACAGATGTAATTGCAAGGCATGGTGAAAAGTCTCTGAAACAGACTTTCTCAGAAGCCTTTCTGAGAGAAGCCACAATGTTCAGCTCCTCCTGCATTTTGGGTCTAGGTTCTTAGGGGAGCAAACAGAAGCATTGTGCATATTTATCTTTCTAGCATTTTAGGTTTATGGAATTAATAAAAATGGAAAACGGAACTACAAATTCTGCTTTTTTCTGTGACAGCAAACCAGGATTACATAAAAGTACGTTTCAGAATTCCTGTGCTGTGTGCATTTATCATCAAGATACATCTATGTGGTGTGTTCATACACACTGTGTAGGAGACTGTTCCACAAATGCGATACATTGTTTGAAACCAGACATCCTTGCTGAACAACGTTTCAAATGGGCCCTATTCATTCTCAAGTTGGGTCATGTTTTGGTTGCCTTTTGCATACTTTTTACACTCTTGCAGAGGCAAATAATTGTTTCCTCTTATAATTTAATGTACACTCCAATTCTAAAACAAAGTGTGTAAAATGATGTGTATGCATGGTCTAGTTTACATCCATTCAATGTTAACTTGGGGCCAATGTGGTAAATTACTATAAATGGTCACTGGCAGCGGAGTACTTGCTCAAGGGTGAGTGATTGTTATTACACCGATCACAGGAGTCACATCCGCTTTCAAATCTTCAAGACTGCAATTAAAACATCCAAAACGTGACTCTCCAGGAAGTTCAAGTGCTGTACAAACAAAAATTAAATTAACATTTGTAATTGAAATAGAAACTCAGCAAAACCTGCCTCTGTAGTGGTAATCCAGATAGGCATTTTACTTTATGCAGCGCTTCATGCATGGTTCGTCCAACTTCTAGGCCCTGTGATGGTTATACCTCAGCCGATAGTTTACTGCCCTCTGAAGGATGTTAGCTGGTAAGATAGCACAGCCGATTGAGCGCTCAGTGCCGAAACCTGTGAATGATCTGCAGGTAGCAGATTTGAATCCTGGCAAAACCAACTCAGCCTTTCTTCCTTCTGAGGTCGATAAATGGGTGCCAACTTCAGTTGGGTGATAAATGTATGTAAATATGTTCCATGTACAAGGCTTTGGCAAAAGTGCTATATAAATAAAGAATTTAGCATCGAGTCCTTAACTGTTTGCACTGTTGTATCATAACATTGGCATGCCATTGGTTAGTACTAGTTGCAGGAAATAAGGACTTTAATTAAACATCAAAAGAGAATTCTGCTATCGAGCCTCAAAACACAATACAATTCTTTTTTTCTTTATTGCGTAACTGGCTAGGTTTTTGGGTCTTAAAAACTAAAATAGAATCAGAAAAGGTCAAATGGAAGGGGGGCGCTGTTGCGCACAGTTAAGATGGCCGCATAGGTGAAGAGCTCCGGCTCGATCGAAATCCTTCAATTTATAAATCCTTCCAGGTTTGCGCTGGCCGTCGCTCTGCTACAGAATATTGCAGGGGAAGGTCCTCGGAAGACACCCTGTGAAGGCGGTGCGCGTGGACCCCGGGACGGCGGCTATATCATCGTCTGCATCTACAGCACCTGCTGAGCCGCGGCTCGGCCGCCAGTGGGCTCCAGGCGACTCTCACTCGAGCCCGGGGCTCGCAGCGGCGGATCGGCCTGGTGGGGGAGGGGCAGCCCGCCGAAACACAAGTGCT
This sequence comes from Ambystoma mexicanum, assembly GCA_002915635.3. Classification (NCBI taxonomy): domain Eukaryota; kingdom Metazoa; phylum Chordata; class Amphibia; order Caudata; family Ambystomatidae; genus Ambystoma; species Ambystoma mexicanum. Next base: position 1,001,158,656 of record CM030325.1, read on the forward strand.
GCCCGGCTCCGCTTCTCCTTTTCGCCTGTGCAGAAGCAGGAACGAAGACCTCCCCACACCGGGCTTCAGGCTGCAGGAGTAGCCAGACGGAGATACGCCGCGACGACAACGCTTGCCCCCTCGGATCCCGGTCCCCCCCGCGGCTAAGCCCAGCTAGGACGAAGCTGGTGAAGTAAGTGGGCCGATCGGGGGGGTGGAGATACCAGGGGCCAGCACCCCGTACAAGATACATCCGTGCTACGGGAGTGGGGGCGAGCGGTACAGATTAGGGGGCGAGGCCCTACTATAGACGGAGGCTGCCGCTGCTGCATCGGTGAGGGACGTGGGGGCGCTGCAAGAGAGCGCAACCCGACGCCGGGAATCACTCCCGAAGTGAACATCCTACTCTCAGGACCCCCCGGGAACAAACACTGCCTGCCACTGTGGCATCGGGGAGAAACAGGGTGTGCCGCGAGACGGTAGTTAAAGCCCGAATGAATGCCAAAGACACTGTGGTAGATCACCCATGCGACTAGACAGGCCCTGGGCTCCTATACACGTTGTGACACACTCCGGACAGTGGAGCTCGGAGGGCCGCCAAACTCCTTTCCTAACACCCGCTTACCCCTGCACGGAAGACGACAGTGTGGGTGACGAGGGTACTGCGTCAAACCCCGGCTGAGGAACGCAGCAGACACACTGGGAGCTGCGGGATAGATGTGCTCCTGGACCCCCTGGATAGAGGGGAAAGACGAGGCAACGGGCTGAGCGCTGCAACCTCCTGAGGTCGAGGGCGGCTACGCGGTGCTCGCGCTGCCGAAGACCGCAGCAGTCCAACATAACACCCCTGGTGCGAGATTGTACACCCGCAGAGAGGCAGTGCTGGCCCCCACACCTGCATTGTGGTGAGCTAACAACGTACAGGATAACTGCTGCGGGCAGTCATTGACGGCCAGCAACACACATACATGAGAAAGCACAGTCCACCCTGGAAGTTGCGACGTCGCCTAATGGGCCGCACTGAGAAGAAAGCTGCAGGGGTAAGAAAGACCGGCCCAATGGATTCCTACACAAGCTCCCAACAACAGGACACACCAGGAGGGGCAACACAAACTTCTGAAGTCCAAAACACAGACCCCTTGGACCGCTTGGCAACAATTGTGCAAAATGGGTTCCTGGCCGTCAACGTGAAACTAGATGACAGTGGCGACGATTGGTTCCTTGAAAGCGCGAGTGGAAAAGGAAAGTGCACGCATCTCGGAGGCAGAAAACAGGATAGGTGTAAATGAAGATTACACAACACGGTCGTGATATAGCCCTACTCCAGACGGAGCTCCGCAAGACGCAGAATAAGTGCGAGGATCTTGAATCCAGGTCCCGCAGGAATAATATCCGCATTGTTGGAGTGGTGGAGTCGTTTGGCAAGGGCTCCATGGAAAGGAGGGTGGAAGAACTATTGAAATCCGTATTAGGGGAAGACTCCCTGTCCAACCACTTCCTCGTTGAAAGGGCTCATCGCACCCTGGCACCAACCCACAAGCCGGGCGCTCCACCCCGAACCATCATTGCGCGCCTCCTGAATTATAGGGGCAGAGACACGATCCTTCGTCTAGCATGAGAAAATGGGACACTACACCATGAAGACAACAGGATACATATATATACAGACTTTTCTGCAAGTATACAAGCACAGCGCAGATCCTACGAAATGGTCAAAAAACAGTTACGACTCCGCAATACCCCCTATGCCTTGATTTTCCCTGCGAAAATGAGAATCCAACATGGGGGCAGAGCCCACTTTTTTGAAAATCCTGCAGAGGCGATGGCATATGTTGAGGCCTCTATTCCGCTGCCCCCCAGAGATCGCGCAAGAGACCCAAATGCAAGACCCTGCCCGGGTGAAGGCAGAGGCGATCCGGTGGACGGATGAGGCATCCCCCCTGCCAGCTGAAACATGTTCTCTCCGCTGTGCAGTCGACACAGCTAAACTGGACTAAAATCAGGTGCAACCGGGCCGTAGAGTCTCCTACGTGGGCGGCCAGACGCCTGGTCATTGCTCTGCGACGAAGCGCCCTCAGGAACGTTCCAATCAGTTGCTTGGGTCCATCGTCAAGTTGGGGCAGATGATGTGAGTGGCGGGCGGGAAAGGGCAAAAGGGGAAGTTTTCTTGTTATGATCACCACCCAGGCGAGTTCAATGTGGTGCTAGACCAGACCCTGGACAGGTCCGCCAATACACCAAGGTCACCGTCTAAGACGGCACTTGCTCTGAATCAGATAATACAGCAGCTGTCCCTGCTAGATGCCTGGAGAGTGCTCCACCCAACAAGCAAGCGTTACACATTCTACTCCTCTGTACATGATAGTGAGTCACGTATAGACTACTGGTTTGTCCCCTCAAATACTACACACGCCCTACAGAGTTGCGAAATCCTCCCCCGTACATTATCTGATCACTCCCCTGTGACCATGGAAATTACCCTCAGGGACGTCCCTAAACCGGCTAGAAGGTGGAGAATGCCTTTTGGTATATTAAAAGACCCAAACGTAGCGGAAGGCCTACACACAGACATCGCCAATTTCTTTGCTGACAACATAGGGTCTGTTGACCATATCTCGTCAGTCTGGGAAACATTCAAGGTGTGGGAAAGAGGGGTCCTAATATCTAAAACAACGGGCCTTCTAAGGGAGGTACACCGGGCATGGAGAGGGTGGATAGGGAACTGAATGTACTTGAGGAGATATATGGCCGGACACACGATGAAGACACCCTTGCTGAAATACATAAATATCTCAGGGAATTTGAGAAACTGGCGGTAAGGGAAGTGCAATATATGGCAGCCCCTTCCAGGGCTCGGAGATACGGGGAGGGGAACAAGGCAGGGAAAATGCTGGCCAATCTGGTTAAGCAGGAAAATCATGTGGCCCCGATTGCGTCGATCCATACGGCGCAAAATGTGATGGTAACAAGCGAAAAGGGAATAAACTATGAATTTGTAGAGTTCTATAAAACACTACATGCGAATAAAGATAGGAAATCCCCTGATGAGATCAAAGCTTATTTGGCCACCTTGGAGCTCCCCAAACTCATAGAAGAAAATAGGCTGATATTGGAGCAACCTGTCACGGCAGAGGAGCTCACTGAGGCGATCAAGGGGCTCGCGTCTGGTAAGGCGCCGGGCTCGGACAGCCTGGGAGTGGAATTTTACAAGGAATTCCGGGAAGAACTGGTCCCTGTTCTGCTGGAGGTGTGGGGGGAAGCCCTGGGTAAACAAACGCTGCCACAAACAATGCACGAGGCCATAATCACGGTGTTGCCCAAACCTCGACGCCCACCACAAGATATGTCATCCTATAGACCCCTGTCCCTGATAAATGTGGACGCAAAAATCTTTGCGAAAGTGCTGGCAAACCGTATGCTACCCATCACGCCATGATTAGTACACACAGATCAAAGCGGATTTATTCCCCAAAGGTCCACCGCCCTAAATTTGCGTAGGCTATTTGGCATAATGTCACAGATTAACCCGAACAAACAAGCAGTGGCGATCTCCCTTGACGCCGAGAAAGCGTTTGATTCGGTTTCCTGGGAGTATTTGTTCTTGGTGTGCAAGGCATTTGGGGTTGGCCCATATTTCATTCAATATGTCAAACTGCTTTCTACAGCTCCATGTGCGAAAGTATACACATATAGAACTATGTCTCAAATGTTTGAACTGGGCAGGGGTATCAGACAGGGGTGCCCCTTCTCCCCTATCCTTTTTGCTTTGACAATCGAACCCATGGCAGCGGCGATACGGTTGAGGCATGACAACAGGGGCATAACGCTGAAGGGAGCCACCCAAATAATATCATTATATGCAGATGACACGCTACTCTATGTTCGAGAACCCGATAAAAACATTGCTCCCATCATGGCAGACATCAACGAATTTGCAGAATACTCGGGATACACGGTCAACAGCTCCAAATCAGAAGTGTTCCCGCTCACCCCCTCCACAAAATGCCAAGCTCACATGTGTGGCCTTAAGTGGTCGGAACACCACATCAGATACCTTGGGGTGCTGGTCTCTTACAATAAACAAACATTATACATTGATAATCACGACCAGGCGCTGCATACACTTAACATTAAATTGCAGGTCTGGAGGCGTCTCCCAATTTCATTACACGGTAGAATTGCCATTCTTAAAATGATAGTACTTCCGAAACTACTATACCTATTTGTAAATATCCCTATATGGCCGGGGAGAGAGTTCTTCTCTAGACTTCGCCTCATGGTGGTGTCCTTTCTGTGGAACGGGAAGACAGCCAGAATCAGCTGGGAGAGGATGTCAGAGCCATATGAGAAGGGGGGGGGGATAGCTGCACCAGACTTTGAGCTCTATTACACTGTGTCACAAGCACAATTTGCAAAGTACTGGTACGATGAATGTGACAACTCCCCTCATACGCAAATAGAAGAATACACCACCGAGCCCACGAACATCAGGTCAGTGATTTTTAATACTAGACAAAGACTCTTGCGAATTCGACCCTGTGAATTGTACATTGAAAGCCTGGGGAGCAATATACAAAAGACTGAAAATAGAGATCCCATATAACCCTGTGGAAATAACCTGGCCTCCCCCCCACGTTTGATACCGACATACAGGAAACCTGGGACCCTGGCATGGAGATGAAAATAGGTGACATTTACATAGAGGGGAAGTTTTCGACCCTTGAGGTGTTCACTAGGTGCATGGGAGGTGGGCAGCTCAAGACATTGCAGTATTATCGAATGAGATCTGCATATCAAAGGCGCTGGCCGTCATTTCCAGATGAACCCCCTTCCCACCCGTGCGTGCGGCTGGCCACTACACAGGGCAGGTTGGGAATTTTGAAACTTTACAAGGCAATACAGACTCATTCCGCTGTAGTAAACTAGGTGAGGGAGAAATGGGAAACCGACATGAAAATGCCAATACCAGAAGAAAAGTGGGCAAGATACTGTGCGCTCATGAAGAGTCTCCCTTAATGCCGGGCTTCGTCAAATACAGTTTAAAATTCTAAACACACTGCATTATACCCCTGCTAGGATAGCTACATTCACGCCTGACGACCCAGGCAAGTGCCCCAAGTGTGGGTCCCTGGCAGCGGGATCCTATCATATGTACTGGGAGTGTCCAGCCGTGGCGCGGTTCTGGGAAGGAGTTGCGAATATGCTAAACGAAGTCACACAGATCCCCCCCGCACTTGACCCCACAAAAATACTTATTCGGTGACATCAATAAATGCTCCGAAAAAATCAGAAGGCTGTTTAATGTGTCATGTGTCATAGCTAAAAGATGTATATTGAAGGCATGGAAGAGCCCGGCCGCCCCCACAATGGACACCTTCCTACGGGAGTTAACCTACATAAACGAATGTGAGGAGCAATATGTACTGACCCAATCGAGCATGAGCAGGCCAAAAGACATCTGGGGCCCATTTAGGGCATACCTCTGTGATATGCTGTCAGATACTGAAACGACTATTTAAATGACAACTGTTAATCATTTAACGAGAATATTGTTATGTATGAGATTGTATATTGTGTTCACTGTGCGCAAATGCAACTGTTGAGACCATCAAAAATATTTAAAAATAAAATAAATAAATTAAAAAAAAAGGTCAAATGGCCATACCATAGAGAAATACTGTAAGGCATATTGCGTGACCTATCGCTGTGTATTATATCAGGGTTCAAAATTGCTAGGCGCTGGGAGCTATTTAGTGCCTGTTAGCTTCATACAAATAGCTACCAGGAGCTACCTTTGACTCTCCGGCTAGCTCCAAAAGTATCTTTCTGACATCAAATCTGTGTTTAGGAATATGCATAAAGGAGCATGTAGGAGACCTGTAAAGCATATTTTGTCATGTAAAATGGACAAACTGTTATCGTGTGGAAGTCAGATTTGTGACTCGCTGTGTGCTAGCGCTTGGTTCCCTAGAGGGAGCTCCTGCTTACTGGGCGATGCCCGATACTGAGGGGCTATTTTTATCTCCTGCTCCTCAAATCTTAATTTCGACCCGTTATATTAATATCCCCTTCTGCAACTGTTTTAGGAAGTGAACCAGCTGCAGAGTGGCTGGGATTATTCTATTTTCTAAGGATGAATTCCTTCCAACTATGCTTTACAGAATTCCCACTGCGCAAAGGTTTTTTTGAGTCGAGTTAGTCTGTGTATTTCGACTAGTCACTCTCAATGTTCGAATACTTCCATCTTTCAGGATCTTACACTGTAGAGGCAATTAACTAAATTAACTGTTCCTGTTCTATGTGGCTGGGTGCTCCCACTGCTGTACCGGTGAGGCACATCCTGGACATGTTCTTTGTGAAAGTAGTTTGGACTGCCAAGGCCTATGATGTTCCAGTTATATGCGAGTGTAGCTTGCAACGCTGCTGTGGCAAGTCCCTTAAAAGGTCTTCTGCAGTGTGGGGTTGCTTGCACTGCTCCAATCCATGCAGTTCCTTCTCTATGCAAGTGGAATTTATATTGTTTGGTGATGGTGTTGGAAACAGCTGCTGACTGTTTGACCGTTCTGTTTCCAACACAGTGCAGTTTAACTCGTCCGTGACCCATTCGTAGGTCCTTTCCTCGCTTTGCTGCCAGCTGCTGCTGTTGCGGAGAAGAGGCAGAGCAAAATCGGAGTAGTGAAGTGTGGTGCTATGCAGCCCAAAACCTCTTTTGGAGGTCTGGGGGTTTCCTGTGAAACCTGAGGTGAGATGAGCGCAAGGTGAGAAGGCTTAAGAGCGAGCCTGGGTATTAAGGCGTTGAGTGCAGACTGCACCTGGCTCTGCCCCCCCCCGCCCCCAATGCCGGGTGGCCTCCCCTTCCCTTCCCTCACTGTTGGTTTTCTTCACTGTTTGAGCAAGTTAAATGAAACCGCAATCTTCACCCCAAAGCCAATAAACTATATCAAGAGAATTCCAATTTTAAAAGGATTGTGGAGCATTACAGTCCGTAGCCACAAGGTTAGGGGCCCTACTTGTTTATAGACCAGCACCATAAAACATAGGAGGCAGAGTGTGGAGATGATTGGTCATTGTGTGGACTGAGCGGAGGGAGCTGCTGGCGTCTGCCAGCACTTTCTTTGGTGGTGTCGGGAACTCGAGTCTCCAAATGCCATAGCCCGACGTGGTGCGCCGTAGAGTGTGGCAAGGAGTGTTCATCATGTTCCTTGGGCTCCTAGATCGGCCTGCGACGATCCTGGCCTGGTGATTTTGTGACCCATAGTAGTGCGCTTAGTGTTGGAGGTGGTGGGGTAAGTGTGCAATCCGAATTTTCGAATTACTGGCACGCTAAGATGCCAGGTAAAACCCCAGGGAGACCCGAGACCCACAATACCCAAAAAGGAAAGCCTTATGGGAAGAGCAATGGCTATAAGAGCCGGAAATCTAGAGCTACCAACGCCATGTACCGAGGAAAGGGCAGTTCCTCACGTGCAGCCTCCCTCTAGCGTGCCCTACCCTCCTCATTCACAGGATAGAGGTGGCTGCGGGATATATCACGGCGTATTTCAAGCACTCTAAATCTGGGTGTGTAACCAGGGCAGCTAGACGCAGGGATAATGACCAATTTTTCACTGAGGATCTCATCAATTGAGCGAAGCCAGTATAGCATCAAATGGGTCCTTCTGTGAAATTGGTAGCAATTCTGATGTTACTCTTTACAAAATTCATCACATTTGCATTGTGATGTCGCCAATAGTGCAACGGAGCAAGTACTTGTACACAATGGGCCGAGAACCTCAGTTTTGGTGCCCCCCCTGGCTGTGGAGGATTCATAGCGTTTGTCGTCCACCCTGCAGATGTTTGACAGATTTGTGCCCTTGGGCATTGACAGATCATTCGGGACCCTACTCATCAAGATGCCGAGAGGGGAGAGTCAGTAGAAGTGGTGAATAATGGCTGTGTACCACGACAAGAGGCGTCGAATCCCAGGTAGTGACCTCTCCCGGGATGTCCTAAATTTCGCAATTTAAATTCTTATAAAATTATGGGGCCGTAGTCACGAAGATGTAAAAATACAAAGTGAGGTCTTCGGTGAGCTGCAGTTAGCAATCTGGTCTCTATGGGGGTCAAATACCAATACTTCGAATGAGTCAGTGCAAAAAATGAGTCGGTGCAAATTCCAGTTTCCAACACTCCTATTGTTGTATCTTCTGCGGATATGGAGATGTCCCAAATCGGAGGGGTTTGATTCAATCCCCCCCTTACGTATAAAAGCCACAAAAAAAATATACAGAAAACTGCAAGACTAAAGAGGGTGCAGAGCAGCAAACCCGAGATGGATGTTGCACCCAGCGATGACTTAATACAGCCCCTTCATTCCACAATTGTTACTATCCCCAAACACAAGACAAAATAGAAAAACTAGGAAACAGGCTTTACGTAGCAAGAAGAGGCAATTACAGCAGGAAGGATCACTGACCAGCTGGCTTCTAAGGGGCAATGATGCAAGTGGGACAGATTTAGAGGTGTTGAAGGACGGTCAAAATGTTCAAACTGGCAGACCCATTCAATCCAATACATGCTAGGGCTGGGGGTGTTGAATGCTCAGTTCCTGTATCAACTCCAGTCCCTCTGCCTTTAGTTGAACTTCCAATTTTGGACATTTGTGTTCTATTTATTAGCAGAAAGGTTTAGTCAGTAAAAAAGGGCATGTGAATCGATCATAGCTTTTGAGGACCTTTGCAAGTCCATCATTGCGATTGTTAAACTCGTGTGATTTTGAATTCATTGAACCTGTGAAGTCGGCGAGGGGTGGTATGGCTCAGATACATTGCTTCCTTCCTACGACGGCTTCCCTTATTAGATCACAGCTTGACTCACTCGAGTTTTTAGGGTTCAAATTGGATCAAGCTATCCTCATTAGTGGAGAAGGGTCTCGCGGTGAACTCTGTTGTTCTGGGACAAAAAGGCCAAAAAGAGGCTCAGCCATAGTTCGCTCTACAAATGCCACAGATAATATTGATAATAAAAAGGGGGTGGAGGTGGCAGAAAGACATGCTAAATGGGGCTTCGGGTGACTCAAACTGAACATATTCTTTGGCCTCCTGAACACTAGAGGACAGTCGCATTTTCTGGGCAAGGATTCCTCTCAATATTATTTATTCAAACATACTGTTTTCATGTTGCAAGAAACATGGCGTACAACTAATTTCCATGTAGGTGGATTTATTATATACACTATGCCAGCAAAAAAGGGCCCCAAAGGGAGGCAGTTTGGGGGATTATTGGGGTAAAGCAGACCTACAATCCCAGTAAAATAACCGCAGTTGATTTGGAAGGGATGTTCTTGCAGTTGAAATAACTTGGGAGGAGTCCTACACAATACTCTGTCCGATTATGTATACAACCCCCAGGGGGAGGTGGTACAGGTATCTTTGTTTTGATAAATAAGGGGTAAGTTGCCCTCTTTTTTGTTGAGGGGGGCCTCGGTCATGAGGGGGTGTAACAATTTTGAGAAAAGGGACTGAGGCTACCCCACCTTGTGGACACTGGCCGTGAAAGGATCCAGCACACTAATGACAGATTAATCCTATTAATCTGCGTTCTAGAGAACACCCAGGCTACATGTAGCACATATACACATTTTATTCATATCTTTAAAACAACGTTACAGTTTAGCTTAACAACAACATAGCTAACATTCACATAAACATTTGCTTGTCCTTTGAGTCTTTTGAATAGATTTCATTCAGACATTTTGTACATTCAATTGCTTTGTAATGTGGGTTAGTACATATTGGTGACTGAGAATGCAGTCAGAGTGGCCTAACATCTATCTCGTCGACACTTATTAGTGTTTCTGGCACTGAAAGGGTTGCTAGTGATGTTGTGCCGTCTTCAGGACAGTTCTAGTGGACTGGATTGTGTCGCCGGTAATTCAATGTAATGGGACATCTAAAGACAAAGTACGGGTGATTAAAAACATGGGGTGTCTCTACAGGGACTTGTGGTGCCTGATAAGGTACTGGATAATGTCCTACCTGAGCCATTGATTAGCAGTGTCCCAGGTCTGGCGAGACGGCCTTGAGCCTCTCACTTTGAGCGCCTTCTGTGCGCTTGGTATGATTTAGTCTGGACTTGGTTAGATCTGGAATCCAGATGATGGACTGTGAAACAGATTGTAAATATCTGATTAGGTCCCCAGTTACTTAACTGTGGGGAACGATCATAGTTCTCTAATTGGTGAAGGGCAGGTACATTGGCTGTCGTGCCTCTACCTCCCTCTCTGATTGTAGTATTCCTCTATCTGCCCAACATGCTGTTGGGTAGGTGAACATTATCTATACTCAGAGTGCTTTCTCTGGTGAGCGAGTGAAAAAACTACTCGTTTCGCCCTGTGATGCGTGACTAGATCGCGACTCCCGTGGGATGCTTGATCAAAGCTGCCGTGCTCTCATTAGTGACGGAGCGCGACATGCTGTCCAGGGGGAGGGCGTGGGGGAATATTGGTCAGAACTGCCGTGCTCTCCATTAGTGAAGAGCAGCGACGTGCTGTGCAGGGGGAGCAAATAGGGTCAGCATACTGCTTACCCGTTAGTGCACGTAGCTGCAGATCGCCGTCGGAATGGCGGTGTCTGTACCTACGCGCGTGCGTATTAGTATATTACTGCTCGTCGGACGCGTAAATGCGCGCCCAGACTACAGGGCCGCATGCGCATGAGAGCAGTGTCTCATTGCTGTGTCTACAAGATAGTGTCTCAGTCGGGAGTGTGTGCATGCTAGACACTGTCAGGGTAATTCATAGAAAATCGCACAAAAGTGGCGCACGCGACTGGCGCACAGCGTGACCGTGCGAATGTCTGCGCCAGCCGCGTGCGCTAAAACCGATTTCCGCACACAGCGTATTCATGGATTTTCGCATCCAAAACCAGCCGTGGCGCAGCGATCCTGCAGCAGCGCTAGTTACGCCCCCAAGAACGTCCTTGCGCAAGGAAAAGCCCTCAAAATCCCCAAATAATCGCAAAAGGGCTGCGCCAACCCTGGACCAGTTCACAGGGCTGGCAAACAGCAAACGCCAATCGGGGACCGCGTATTTCAGTGTTTCGCGGGAAGTTCCACACGCGATTGTCCTGTGCGAGCAGGGTACGTGTATTCCAGGGGTGCGCGGGAATTTCCACACGCGATTCCATCAGGGTACGTGCATTGCAGGGGTGCGCGGGAAGTTCCACACGCGATTTCAGCAGGGTACATGTATTGCAGGGGTGCGCGGGAAGTTCCACACGCGATTTCAGCAGGGTACGTGTATTGCAGGGGTGCGCGGGAAGTTCCACACGCGATTACAGCAGAGTACGTGTATTTCAGGGGTTCTGGGGAGTACTACACGTGAATTGGCCGTGTGGGTCCTCCCAGGTGTACGCTCCACAACCTCCACGGCCCCTGCAGGCAGCCCACACCACGGGGGACTACCCTGCACCCCTGCCCATGTCCCGCAGGCAGCTCATCCACCATGGGCATGCCCCCCAGCCAACCCACATGTCACCTTGCACCACTGATCAACAATGCATGTCTCCCACCACCCCCACCCCCCAGCCACGGGCATCCTCCACCAGGCCCCCACTCATGTCTCCCACCACCGCCACCCCCAGCCACCAGGGGCAGCCTCCACCAGGCCCCCACTCATGTCCCCTATCACCCCACCCCCCAGCCACCAGGGGCAGCCTCCACCAGGCCCCACTCATGTCTCCCACCACCCCCACCCCCCAGCACTGTGGGGCACCTCCAGCAGGCCCCCACAGCCACTCATGTCCCCCACCACCCCCACCCCCCAGCAGTGCAGGGGCAGCCTCCACCAGGCCCCCACTCATGTCTCCCACCACCCCACCCCCCGCAGTGCAGGGCAGCCTCCACCAGGCCCCCACCCATGTCTCCCACCACCCCCACCCCCCAGCAGTCAGGGGCAGCCTCCACCAAGCCCCCACTCATGTCCCCTATCACCCCCCCCCCCCCCCGCAGTGCAGGGGCAGCCTCCACCAGGCCCCCACTCATGTCTCCCACCACCCCACCCCCCCGCAGTCAGGGGCAGCCTCCACCAAGCCCCCCTCATGTTCCCCATCACCCCCACCCCCCCCCACAGTGCAGGGGCAGTCTCCACCAGGCCCCCACCCATGTCTACCACCACCCCACCCCCAGCAGCCAGGGGCAGCCTCCACCAGGCCCCCACTCATGTCTCCCACCACCCCCACCCCCCAGCCAGCAGGGGCAGCCTCCACCAGGCCCCCACTCATGTCTCCCACCACCCGCACCCCCCAGCCGTGCAATTCGCCTGGGTACGTGTACTTCGTGGTGCACGTGAAGTCCCAAACGCGATTGTACGTGTACTTCGGGGTGCGCGTGAACTTCCACATGCGATTTGCCTGGGTACGTGTATTACTGAGGGTCCGCGTGAACTTCCACACGCGATTTGCCTGGGTACGTGTACTTTGGGGTGCGCGTGAACTTCCACACGCGATTGGGCCTGTGAGAGTGGGTCACATGTATTCCAGGGGTGGGCGGGAATATTTACCCGCGACTGTGCCTGTGAGAGCGTGCTACGTGTATTCCTGGTGTGGGCGGGAAGATTCACACGTTCGCCTACGACGTGCCGAAAAAGGCTCCAATCCTGACACACGTACGCCAGCATGAAGCAGGCGTACGTCGACCCGCGCAGCATAAAAGTGCGCGCAAACCACAAACAAGCTCATACGCCAGGATGAATATACCATTCCTAGCAGCAGTGGCCGTGGGTTACCAAACGAGGAGGAGGAGGAGGATAGGGAGGGCCCGAATTTTTCACTCCCAGAACCAGCCTTTTTGGGATGCCTGATGACCAGGTGTATGGGAGGTACAGGTTTCCCCCACACATAATACTGGACCTGGTCAGTGAGTGGGAAGATGACCTCACATCACCGACCCTGTGCTCCCAAGCACTCAGCCCCCTGGAGAAGGTCCTCAATGTACTGCACTTCTTGGCCACAGGATCATTTCAGCGGACAAGTGCCATAGTGGGTGGGGTGTCACAGGCCACGCAGTCACGCTGCCTACACCAGGTCTTGAACATCATCACTGCACGCCCATCAGTCCGTAGGCACATATACCTGCCCAGGACACCTGCAGAAAGGCAGGCTGCCGCCCTCGATTTCTACGGTGTGGCACAATTTCCAAAAGTGCTAGGTGCCATTGACTGCACCCATGTGGCACTACGTCCCCCCAGGGCATCTGAGCACATCTATAGGAACCGCAAGCACTGGCATTCCATCAACGTGCAGGTAGTATGTAATGCTAAGGAATCATCACTTCAGTATATGCCAACTATCCAGGGTCCACCCACGACAGCTTCATTTACCGAATGTCTACCCTAAGCCGGGACCTAGAAGCTGGCCGGCATGGTGATACATGGCTGCTTGGTGAGTATGAATGTCACTGCACATGCATGCATGTCAGATGCAGAGTTATGTCACTACCCCACTAATGATACCCATCACCTCCTCACCAGGGGACAGTGCCTACCCTCTGAGCACCCACATGATGACGCCAATTCGGAACCCCATCACGCCTCCAGAGGTAAGATACAACACAGCCCATATTGCAACCCGGGGCATAGTGGAGCGCACATTCGGAGTGCTCAAGTCACGCTTTTGCTCCCTTGAACGGTCTGGCGGGCAGCTGCTATATGCGCCCCCAGTAGTGTGCAGGATCATAGTGGCATGTGTCCTGCACAATGTTGCAACACGCCGGGGCCTGGCCGTGGACATGGTGGTGCCCCCACATCCCCAACCACATGCACGCCCGCTGCGCATGGGAGGGGAGAGGGCACGGGGTGAGGCAGCCGTACGCAGCTGGTGGCTAATTACTTCACATAGAAATCACACCCCAGTGGAGTGCACACAGGCCTGGCACATCCCATCTGATAAGCAATGATGACTCGACCTGACAATTAAGACGAACAAAGGGAGTGTCAACTGTCAGAACCATAGCAGCCTGAGATTGTTCATGTGGAAGTGTCACAATATGTGCATCCCTACCTACACAAACACCACCAATTCAGTGTCATGAAGACACTTCCATGCTGCAGAAATGAATACCCACTTGCAAAATACTACATGAAAACAGTGCCATGTCACCCACCCCCTCCACAGCACAGCCACACAACACACCATGGCATGTCATGCAATGTGAGAGGAAAGAAATGAATCCCCACAACATGCCCAAGTGTCAGCAGCTACAGTGTCCCTAATGGAAAGCTGGCCACACATGAAATGCCCACAGTAATGCAGGACCTACAGCCCACATTACCAAATACTTACCAATAATACCAATCACCTACACAACCTCCAACCTACCTTAAACATGGCATTACAGACTTACAAATTTGCTAGCCTCACCACCTGATGACAGCCCCCTGAACACTTGCAAGTATACAGTGTTAGCGCCACGCAAGAGTGTAGGTGCACTGCTTACCACATGGACTCCAGTTCCAAGGTGGACCGCATTGTGAAGACATGAGGAATGGACCTGCAAATATGGAGGATGAGATGGATGCAGAGGCACATATCAATACACCACGCAGTGTACAATACAACAACAATATGCACTATGAATGTATACACAGTATTGACTACAGACTGCCCACACAGCTCATGGGAGTCCAATGTCACCATGTACGTCAATGTCACTTGGGCACACCCTTTGCAAGCCCATGGAAACGGGAAGCAGGAGGGGTGTGTGTGTGACAAAAACCCAAGCATCTGAACCAAATCCATGACAAGCCTGCATGTGCCCAGCCACAATGCAGCGTATGCCCACGGGAGCCACACAAGGCAACACACTGTCAAAAAAAAAAAAAAAAAAATGGCCATTAATGGGCCGGGGGGGGGGGGGGGCCACCCAGGAGGTCCGAGGACAGGGTGCACACCAAAACCCACCTGTGTGGATCTTGCGAAAAAAAACACCTCCATGGCTCATGGCCTACACGGCTACCCTATTGTGGGAGTATCACTGCTGTCGCTATTCTCACCTCTGCAGCTGCATCCGGAGGTGGTGGCACTATGGGAGGCAGCCCACGCAAGGCCCTAGTCTGTTCCTCCATGGCTGCAAGCATGCGGGTGTGGTAGGTCTCGTTCTGGAGGATGAGTGTGCGGAGGTCCCCATGCAACAACTCACGGATGCCCGGACCTCCGCCCTAGTTGCCTGCATCTCAGCTGAGAGCGTACGGGTGAGACGCTCCAGCTGCTGTTCTGTCCTTCGGTTTGTTGAAGCCTCAAGCTCAACAAGAGTCGTCCTGAGGTGAAGGAGTTCCAGCCTCAGGGCTTCCCTGTGGCCCTGGGACTCTATGGAGATGGCTTCCTGCAGAGTCGCCAGTGCCGCCCGCCTGTCCCTGTTGGACGCCAACATGTCCTCCCTGTGTGACTGGCAGATGGAGTCGGTTGCCTGCTGTAGTCGCTCCATCAGCCTTTCGGGGGGGACAATGGAAGTGGCCACCCTATCCATGGCCTGAGCCATCATCTCTGATGATGCTGCCTGTTGGGTTGCCATACCGTAAATGGATTGCTCCCATGCGGTATTGCCAGGTGGCGTACGGCCACCACGTCGGCGGGCACCACACCTGTCTGGGGCAAGGCGAACTGCGCCTTGCTGTGCCGGCACTGCCTGAGGCTGCAGGACTGCATTCCCCCTCTGATCTGCTGGCCCAGGAACAGGATCAGATGTCGCGGAATGTGACCCTGCATCCGTAACTACCAAAGGCGTACCTGCCAACACTGACATCCCCATTGAGGGTTCTAACCCTGGTGCAGGTGGGTCGGACAGAACAGAATCCCTCACAGGAACACTCACCTGCGACGGCACGTAGGTCTCATCATCCGAATCAACACCTGAGTACAGCTCGGGGGAGGTGCAGCCAGAGACACCCCTCGAGAGCACGACCTGCAGCAGTTGTGGGTTCTCACCCACCACCACACCACGTCCCTCACTGGTGGTCGGTCGGCCCTCAGACCCCTCCTGGGTCTGCACCATCTCCACAACCCCAGCAGTATCAGGTGCGTCTTCCCCTGCAAAGACATAAAAGAAAACAAATGGAAACAGGCATTAGCACTATGGCACACAATGAGGGCTGAGAGGCTAC
Organism: Ambystoma mexicanum; assembly: GCA_002915635.3. Classification (NCBI taxonomy): domain Eukaryota; kingdom Metazoa; phylum Chordata; class Amphibia; order Caudata; family Ambystomatidae; genus Ambystoma; species Ambystoma mexicanum. The sequence goes on from CM030325.1 coordinate 1,001,174,770, forward strand.
AGAAACAGTACTTGATTGACACATGTCCCACATGACTAAAACACTCCCATGCATGCACCGTCACTGCGTGTGATGGGGAGGCAGATGGCACACATTGATGACACCAAGATGGAAGATGAACACATTTGCTGCATGCTGCCTAGCAGTGGCATCACACATTGGCCAGTGATTGGCAGGTCAAATACACATGCCATCACACAGATGGCATGTACCCTAGCCATGAAGTGAAGAGGGAGAGGAGGTCACCAATTGTTCATTCAGTCCAGTTTGTTCATATAATTGATTATTTTCATTGTAATGGTTCAAATGTTTAACCTGCAGCTGCCAGTCAAAAATGGTCCTATAGCACAGGGACATGTCCAAACTAATCATGTCCACTGTACCATAGCCATGTCAGACATGTGACAATAGGACTGAGAAATCCCGAGTAAAAGTGGTGGTATGCAAACAATCTGCCTGAATAAACAGAGGTAAATAAGCAACAGTGTAGTGGCAAGATGACACTCCAAGGGCAACTGGCGTGGTGTTGGGCTGGATGTCTAATGTTGGCCGAAGGGATGCTGCTATACCCAAATGCTGGTGGCAAGAATGTTTAGGAAGAGGCACACACACCCTCCCCTGGCACACAAACAGAAGCCCTCCCACACACAACAGGCACATGGATGACACACACATGCATGTGCACTCACCGGACAATGCCTCGTAATCTGCCACTACTCCCACGCCTTGGATCTGTTCCTCCGTGACGTAGGTCCCAGCAACCTGCTCATGTGGAGTGAGTTCTATGTCGTCTGCTGGAGACCCACCTCCAGTCACTAGAGTTGCGGCATGACTTGAGGCCAGCTTATTCTTTGCCCTGCGCTTCAGGTCATTCCAGCGCTTGTAGCAATCATTAGCTGTGCGCCTCACGATTCCAAGGGCACTTATGATGTCCGCAATGGTCTGCCAGTGTGCCTGACGTTGTGCAGGTGTGGTCTTGGATCCTGCAACAATCACCATTTCGCGGTCATGTGCGGACACATACTCTACAAGTGCATTCAGTTCGGCCTCATTGAAGCTGGGCTTCCTTGACGGGCCGGACTGTGTAGCCGTGTCTGGGGCATCAGCCTCTACTGGACAAGCACTCTTCCTCTTTCGCTTGGAAGGTGGTGGGGATCCGGAGTGTCCTGCGCCGCTCTGGACACTAGGGGCAGGAGCGTGGGATTGCAACTCAGCATGGGAGTTGGTGCAGGCATTATCTCAAGTGTGATGGTGTCAGGGGGATGTCAGCATGATGGACTTGGACCGACACTGTCCTGGCTGGGTGTGTGAGAGGTGGGGTGGATGGAGCCGCAGCTGCCCTGCAGCCTCCCAGCCTGCCTACGCGGGGCAGCAGATGACCTAGCTGCCCCTGATCCACGTGGCCTGATGACACCAACGTTCACCGGCGCACGTGGCCTAGACCTGCTGACCTGGAAGTCAGCCATGGAGTCACCCTGTGCCAGGTCTGGTTCCACAGTGGGCTGGTCCAACAAGGGCTGAGCATGGATGGTGTCAGCCACGATAACCTCAACCGGGGGGGGGAGGTATGGGTGTCCCTGACTGCTCCTCCACACATGGGGGCTAGGGGCACCCTGCAAGTCACGGCCACGTCCCCTACCGGATCCACCACGGCCACCACTTGGGGCTCGGCCACCTTTGCCACCCTTACGGCTTGTTCGCCTCCAGCCATGGCACTGATGTTATTGTGCGTATGGGAGTTGATGTGAACTATTGTCCTGGGCAATTGGGGGTCAAAGGCTTGGGTACCAGATGGTAATCGTACCCTAGTGCTCTAGCAAGGCTGTATGTCACCCCTGGGGAAAGATGACGGGTCACGCAACGCACAGGCACCCCAAAAAAGGGAAGTAAGGTGCACGCAACCCCTCCTAGACCGGTGCGTGGAAAAAAACCTGCACTACGCTGTGGCACCCAGGAACACAAGAATGAAGTATGCGTGTCACACGCAGCTAGAATGACCTCTGAAGGGGTACGCGACACACGGGGCAAGCACAGATGTTATACGTGCGCGACTCACCGTCTGCCAGGAACAAAAGCGTGAAAAATATGCGCGTGTGCGCGTTGCAACACCCCCGCCAAAAGAAGAATTGTACGCTGTCTGAGGAGACAGGACAACAGTAGTAGGGAAGCTGTTTGAGGAAACAGGCCCAGGAAAAAGAGGAAAAGAGAAAAAGCTGTCAGAGGTAACAGGGAGTACGAACTGGAAACGCCGTGAAGTAAATCGCGTGTGAACCGACAAGAAGTACAGATTTCACCCACTCGCTCTCCACGAAAAGCACGTACAAGGAAATGGCGTTCTACACGTACCTTTTATACACACGTCACAGACGCGCATACGCAATGAGGCCATTTCCACCAATTACGCGCTTTGACACTCGGACGTGTATCTCTTCATTTTTACACGCGCCATTCTCTACGGCCATGCGCGTGACGTCACAGCTGCGCATGGTGGCCTTTGGGCAATGAAATCGCATATGCGAGCACACGTGGTAAAACTGCACGTCCGAGTGTCATCGCGTGTATTCGGAGGGAAGTGAGCGTACACGCGATTGGCCTGGGTACGTGTATTACTGGGGGGGTGCGCAGGAAGTTCCACACGCGATTGGTGGAAATCCACGTGTGCTCTGTGATCACGTGTAATGAGGGGAACACCCGCGCGCCTCACGTCACAGACTGGCTCACGCGCTAAGGGCCTTTCCTCGATTTACACGCAGACGTGCAGAATTTTCACGTGCCAAATCACTCCGTATCAAGCTGGCCACGCGTAAGCACACAGAAGACCACACTCCTGCCCAGAAAGCCGAACTACTGCCCCTCAGAGCCCCGAGCACGCTTCCACCTGCCATCTGCTGCTGCCTGACTGCCTGCTGCCCACGTGCCCTGCCATTTGCTGCCTGCACATCAGCCAGGGGTGCTGTTGCTGTGACCACCCCTGCTGGAACCGAAGACTCCCGACTGGGATTCCATCGCTCCACAGCCCAGCCCCAGGACCCAGTTGCCCCCCCACTCCTGCCTCTGGGGTTGTCATGTCGGGGCAAACACCATCTGAGACCACTGACAACCCCCGGCCAGAGAGGCAGAGGGGCACCAGCTTCAGTGCCACCGAAGTTGGTGTCCTGGTGGAGCAAGTCCTGGGGCAGTATGATGCCCTCTTCGGAAGTTCCCGCGCCGACAAGGAAGGACGGACTCGGATCTGGACTGACATCGTGACTGCCATCAACGCGGAGGGGGTGGCAGTCCGCGACTTCCAACATGTCAAGAAGCGCTGGGAAGACTTCAGGTCCAGGACCCTGAACAAGGCCCGGCGCCTCTTGAAGGCAGCGGATGCCAAGGGGCGCCGGGGCCACTTGTCGGAAGAACAGATGAGGGTCCTGGAACGCATATCCCCAGCGCTCCACGTCCAGGTCCTTGAGAGGCAGACCCGTCTGGAGTCGAGCGGTAAGTGTACATGCATCCTGATTGTGAGCTGTGCGTGTGGTGATTTTTCAGTAGTGTGCAGGTTGCACATCTGTTTGTATGGGGTCGAGTATGGGTGGGGTTGTACAGGGCCGTGGGGCTAACACATGCGAGGGCTGGTATGTGTGAGACATGGATGGTGCTTGTGTGTGTAGGCTTGCATGCCAAATGCAGTTGTGTGGGCACACATGTTTGGATGAATGTGTATGTAAGTAGACATGTCCGTGATGTCACGCATGTATGTTGTTTTCAGCTGCATGTACTCGCACTGTGTGCATGTGTGTGTATTTGACAAGGGTGCAACAGTGATGCAACATGGATGCATGTGACAGCGGGATGTGGAAGCCTGATTGGCAGATGTGACATGGATGCCCATCTGAACACTGCGACACTTGGCAGAGGTGTACACATGCATGCAAGTGTGGTGGTGTGTGTACATGTGTGGTGCACTTCCTGTGTTGCATGTGTCTGGCTCACCTTTGCCTGCTCATGCTGTTGTATGTGTATGGATGGTGCTGGCAGTTGCGATATGGCTGTGGTATGGCTCATGTGTGCGAGTTGAAATGACATGTGTGTTGGTGATTGTGATGCCATGTCTGAGGTCTGCCAATGCCACTCATGTACAACTGTCATGTGTGTATGTGTCCATTGTACAGTGTCCTGATGCCTGTGTTTCATTTCTCCCTGTCTGCAGCGTCAACAGATGAAGAGGGCGGAGAAGGTGCTGTGGAGCACAGCGGCGGGGATCCCACCGCTAGCCGGAGACGCAAGGGCCGGCTCCCCTCCCATGTTGTCATCTCGTCGGGGAGTGAGGAGTCCGGTGCCGCGTCCTAGGCCGCAGCTGCCGGGGGGAGGTCCAAGAGGCGGAGGTTGGAGTTGGACTCCTCGGCAGCAGAAGGGGCAGCTGGGACCCCACAGGGCCCAACGGGGGAAGATGGCACAGAGTCATCCAGGTTGGTGGGGGGGTTTGGTGGAGGAGGAGGCCGTGCAAGCAACAGACGGGGTCTGGAGGTGGGGATCCCACTGGTGCTAGTGGTGCAGTGCAGGACCAGGGACAGGAGGCAGCACAGGCCGAAGCGGAGGTGCCTGTGTGCAATCCTGTCCCTGATCCTGTCCCTGCATCATCTTGCACCAGCAGGGATGCCTATGTTCAGACCCGTTTTCAGGCAGGGGATGAGCTCACGACAACTGGCCTTCCTCTGCCTGCGGACGTGGCTATCCGGGTCCGGGTTGAGCCTGTTCTGAGTGGTGTGGCGTTGCGTCAACGGGCCATGCGAGGTGACCTGCAGTCTTTTCATGAGGAGACTGCACGTCATCTTGAATGGTTTGTTGACCACGTCAGCCTGCTGGGACAGGTCACCCAGGCCGGATTCCTCCGTATGATGGAGCTTGCTACGACCCCCTCCTCAACTGAACCCCCTACGCGCCAGTCGTCCTCCGTGCCATCTTCCCACCCATCAGTCACCTGGGTGCCCTGTGGAGCTGCCTCTGACAGTGCGGCCAGGCTGGTGGAGGAGGCATCCCTGCCACAGTCGGGAGTCGGACGTCCAGCAGGGGTGGCCACGTCAACGACTGCACCCCAGCCGGCGGAGGATGTGCAGGCAGCAGGAGGCAGTGCACGGGCAGAGGCACAGCAGCAGCAGCAACGTGGTGGGAGCCATGAAGGATCGGGGCCTTCAACATCGGAGGGGCAGGCATCGGCCGGAGGGCAGGAGGACCCAGGACAGAGAGCGTCTTCCGTGTGGCAGCGGTTGGGCCACGCCATAGATGCGGAGCGGCAGCGGGCGGAAGAGGCACGGCTCACAATGGTCAGGGCGGAGAACTCCATGCGGAGGGCCCTGAGGCGGGCCGAGTGCCTCGAGGCAATCCGCAGGGGTTTGGAGGTGGACACGTCGACGGCCCTGCGGACCCTCGGGGCCATGGAGGAGGACCGCCTCCGGGACATTGAGCAGGAGTTCGATGATGCCCTGGCCCGGGACATCCACAAGTGAGCCGTCGAACTAGCCCGCTGCCCTTGTACATAGTTATGTAGGTAGTGTTAGGTTTCATATTTTTTTTATTTATTTTGGACCTTTCGGACATTGGCCACATTTTTGTATATAGTTTATTTTATTAGTCAGTGTAGTTAGATAGGTTTCCTTTCTGTTGTTGGGATAATGGACCCTGGCTTGTTCGTATGTACATAGTTCACTGTTGGATTGTATTTTTCGTTCGCATTTTCACCATGGAGCAATGGCTTTCTATTTTTTTTCACATTGGATTTTGATTTCTGGACAGTGACTTTGGACACCATTACTTAGGATTTTTATTTATGGTTTTGTTTTTTTATGGACATGCTTCTTTTCATTTTTGTACATTCACATTTCTGTTTCTTTATTTTTGATTCTAATTATTTTTCCTTCTATACATATTTTTTATCACACTTCAATGTGTAGTATCATCTCATTGGTTTAATGCATATCATGATATGGCTTTTGAGATTCACTGACTCCCATTGGGTGTATGTGAGGGAAATGTGTTTGTTTCGGAACTTGCAATTGATGTTCTGTCGTGTAATTGCCAATTATGAGTGGGTGGATGCAATACTCGGGTGGGTGTTTTGCATTTTGAGGCTGACCAAAGGGACCAGGGATCTAGATTGTGATGACATGTTGGCTGGGGAACATGAGGTGGACATGAGTGGGGGCTTGCTGGCAGGTGCCCCACAGTGCTGGGGGGTGGGGGTGCAGGGGTACATGAGTTGGACATGGTGGGGGCCTGCTGGCAGGTGCCCCACAGTGATGGGGGGTGGGGGTGCAGGGGCACATGAGTTGGACATGAGTGGGGGCCTGCTGGCAGGTGCCCCACAGTGCTGGGGGGTGGGGTGCAGGGGTACATGAGTTGGACATGGTGGGGGCCTGCTGGCAGGTGCCCCACAGTGCTGGGGGTGGGGGTGCAGGGGTACATGAGTTGGACATGAGTGGGGGCCTGCTGGCAGGTGCCCCACAGTGCTGGGGGGTTGGGGTGCAGGGGTACATGAGGGGGGCCTGCTGGCAGGTGCCCCACAGTGCTGGGGGGTGGGGGTGCACGGGTACATGAGTTGCACATGAGTGGGGGCCTGGTGGAGGGTGCCCCTGCACTGCGGGGGGGGGGGTAATAGGGGACATGAGTTTGGGCCTGGTGGAGGCTGGGCCTGGTGGAGGCTGCCCCTGGTGGCTGGGGGGTGGGGGGAGACATGAGTGGGGGCCTGGTGGAGGCTGCCCCTACACTGCAGGGGGGTGGGGTGATAGGGGACATGAGTGGGGCTTGGTTGAGGGTGCCCCTGGTGGCTGGGGGGTGGGGATGGTGGGAGACATGAGTGGGGCCTGGTAGAGGCTGCCCTGGTGGCTGGGGGTGGGGTGGTGGGAGACATGGGTGGGGGCCTGGTGGAGGCTGCCCCTGGTGGCTGGGGGGTGGGGTGGTGGGAGGCATGAGTGGGGGCCTGGTGGAGGGTTCCCCTGGTGCCTGGGGGATGGGGGTGGTGGGAGACATGTGTTGGTGATCAGTGGTGCAAGGTGACATGTGGGTTGGCTGGTGGGCATGGCCATGGTGGATGGGTTGCCTGTGGGACATGAGCAGGGGTGCAGGGTAGTAGTACCCTGTGGTGTGGGCTGCCTGCAGGGGCCGTGGAGGGTGTAGAGGGAACACCTGGGGGGACCCACATGGCCATATCACGTGTTGCATTCCCCCGCAACACCGAAATACACGTACCAAGCCAAATCGCGTGTGAAACTTCCCGCGCACCCCTGAAATCCACGTAACCAGCCAAATCGCGTGTGAAACTTAGCGCGCACCCCTGAAATCCACGTAACCAGCCAAATCGCGTGTGAAACTTCGCGCGCACCACGAAATACACGCACATGTTATTTTTCAGTCAGCGGGTGTCCGTGTTTGTGGGTACCCCTTTGCACGTCATTTGTCCTGGAGGGCCACAGTATGGGACATTCATTATAGCTGTATATAGGTGCTATTCGTTGGCGCACCTTTTGGCACACCTTTTTTTTACAGGCGCAGGGACGCTACCGCCTGCTTTCTTGTGGCGGTCGTGTTTGTGCCTGTGCGCTGCTTTGACCGTGCGCTGTTTTGCCCTATTCAATTCCATGAATACGTGTTGTAGGCGAGCGTGTGGGCGTTCCGTGCACTTGCACCCTGTACTTCCCCCGTGATGACCACATTTTGGCAAGTTGTTCCCCATTCCGAGTGTTACGCCCCGTGTTCTGCCTACTTTTGTTGCGTGCGCCGCGCTATGTGTGATTTTCGCTGTGGCCTGTGCGATTTTCACTGTGACCTGGCGCACGCCGTTAGATGGCCTGTGCGCCAACGTGCGCCGTGCACTTTTTTAGCGCACATCAGATGGTTTTTTCGCGCACGCCCTTCCATGAATCGATGTGCGCTGCTTTTCGTGCGATTTTCGCAATTCCACTGCGATTCGCATGTTTTTGCCCACTTGCGCCGCGCTAATTATTCCATGAATCGGCCTGTGTATCTCCTGTCTCTGGCCCATAACGAGTGTGTGAATGGACCTCTTCCCTATTTGTGAATGTTCTCCTATGAGGCTTGCAGTGTGTCAGCGTTCCGTTGTATAAACGGTCGCTTCCGTAATGTATGAATGGTGTCTACTTTATTTTGGTGCCAGAGATACAACCACCCTGAGGGCATGGCATTGATATTGTACGTGTCTACATCCACGTTTTTCTTACATGGTAGCATACTCGTAGTCTACTGTGGGTACATTATTATACGGGCTATACCACCAGACCACCAGGGAGACCCATTGTCTCGGCCATAGGGTCCATTCTAGAACCCCGTCCATATACACGGATGTTTTTCTGCGACCATGTGTAAGAGAAATGAAATCTTTCATCCAAGATACTACAGCCATGATTCTTCACTTCAGTAACATACTTACTTCGCAACAAGATAAACTGGTCACTTTTGACGTCAAAGATTTATACACCAGCATACCAAAAAGGGAATGCATCGACATCCTAAAAGAATACCTAGACAAACGTGCAGACCTCTCTACACCTACCTCATTCATTCAAGAGTGCATTCGCCTGGCCCTGACAGGAAACTACTTTCTATATAAAGGACAATTTTTCCAGCAGATAAGAGGCACGAGCATGGGCTCAACCTTTGCACCGGACATCGCAAATTTATACATGGACAACCTAGAAAATTCATTCATTTATAACGATGTAAACCAGTACAAGAACAAACTAGTCGGATGGGTGAGGTACATAGATGATATTTTCACCCTGTGGAAAGGCAACTTGGCCGAACTACAACAATTTCACACATGGCTCAATACTGTGGACCCGTGCATCAAATTTACAATGCACCACGACAACAACAACTTGGCCTTCCTTGACCTCAACATCCTCAGAGCACCAGATGGAACAATAACGACAACGCTATATCGTAATCCAACAGATAAGAACACACTCCTACAATTCTTGAGTTTCCACCCGCAAACCCTCAAAGAGAATTTACCAATCGGACAGTTTTTAAGAATAAGAAGAATTGTTCCTCTATGCCCGAATTTGACTCCCACGGCAAAGACCTGGAGGACCATCTAAGAAACAGAGGGTATCCAGGGGCAATCATCAGGAAAGCACGGAAAACAGCACAAAATCGCAGCAGAATAGATTGTTTGACAAAACGAAAGCAAACAGAGCAGCAGGACAAGATGACATGTGTCACAACCTTTTCACCAGTGAGCAACGCACTTCGAAAGACAATCCTGTCAAACTGGCACTTACTGCAAACAGAGACTTCTTTTACACCAACACCACCGAGATTTGCTTTCAAAAGGAGCAAAAATAACAAGTACCATCTGGTACACACATACCCCACAGAAAGACCACGAATACCTGCTCAAACCACACTGTGGCATCTTCCACCTGTGGTGGGCCACATTTGCTGTGCCAAGTGCTCGGTCTGCAACCTCACACAAGATCAAAAAGAGCTATCCCTAAGTGGCACTATATGTAAATACAAGACTTTTTCAAACTGTGTGATCAAATGGAGCATATATATGATCCGATGCCCATGCGATTTGTTGTACATAGGAAAGAGCAAACGCGAAGTGAGGCAAAGGATATGTGAACATAGGTCCTGCCTGAAAAACAAAGTAGAGGATAAACCAATGGTGGCCCATTTTGAGAAGAAACAACACAAACACACAGAACTAAGATGGTGCGTGATCCAAACCATAGAAGCCAAAGCGAGAGGGGGGAGACAGATCTAGCACTAAGAAAATTAGAGCAAAAATGGATACACTGTTTAGACACTGTAAAAAACGTGTTAAATGTGGCCATAGAGTGGAATCTGTTTTTCTAGTTTCCCAATTTTTTCTAATTCTCCGTGTGAATTATTCCATATGTGTCAATGACTATCTAGGAATATAAGACTCTTTAATCAAAAGACACCTACGGATATAAAATGTTGAAAAATGTTGGTAAATGCATTCAACCCACATGCCTAATTCTGTGATGGATGTTTCTCCACCCATGTGCCATCGTAGCCCTAGCCATAATAGCAATGTTCGCTATAGTATAAGGAGGGCTTGTTAACTGTGGTAATTATACCATGTGCTAACCCCCATGGTCAGCAGCCCGTATAATAATGTACCCACAGTAGACTACGAGTATGCTACCATGTAAGAAAAATTTGGATGTTTTCATCCATACTAGTTAGACACCACTTACAATATCAATGCCATGCCCTCAGCGTGGTTGTATCCCTGTCACCAAAATAAAGGAGACACCATTCATACATTACGGAAGCGACCGTATATACAACGGAACGCTGACACACTGCAAGCCTCATAGGAGAACATTCACAAATAGGGAAGAGGTCCATTCACACTCTCGTTACGGGCCAGAGACAGGGGATACACAGTGTCCCTAGCATGCACACGCCCCCGACCGAGACACTATCTTGTAGACACAGCAATGAGACACTGCTCTCATGCGCATGCGGCCCTGTAGTCAGGGCGCGCATTCACGCGTCCGAAGAGCAGTAATATACTAGTACGCACGCGTGTAGCTACAGACACCGCCATTCCGACGGCGTTCTGCAGCTACGCGCACTAACAGGTAAGCAGTATGCTGACCCTATGTGGTCCCCCTGCACAGCACGTCGCTCTTCTTCACTAATGGAGAGCACGGCAGTTCTGACCAATATCCCCCACGCCCTCCCCCTGGACAGCATGTCGCGCTCCGTCACTAATAGAGAACACGGCAGCTTTGATCAAGCATCCCACGGGAGACACGATTTAGTCACGCATCACAGGGCGAAATGAGTAGTTTCTTCACTCGATCACCACAGAGAGCACTCTCTAACTGAGTATAGATAATGTTCACCTACCCAACAGCATTCTTGGGCAGATAGAGGAATACTACAATCCGAGAGAGAGGGAGGTAGAGGCATGACAGCCAATATACCTGCCCTTCACCAATTAGATAACTATGATCGTTCCCCACAGTTAAGTAACTGGGGACCTAATCAGATATTTACAATCTGTTTCACAGTCAATCATCTGGATTATAGATCTAACCAAGTCCAGACTAAATCATACCAAGCGCACAGAAGGCGCTCACAGCGAGAGGCTCACGGCCGTCTCGCCAGACCTTGGACACTGCTAATCAATGGCTCAGGTAGGACATTATCCAGTACCTTATCAGGCACCACAAGTCCCTGTAGAGACACCCCATGTTTTTAATCACCCGTACTTTGTCTTTAGATGTCCCATTACATTGAATTACCGGCGACACGATCAAGTCCACTAGAACTGTCCTGAAGACGGCACCACATCACCAGCAACCCTTTCAGTGCCAGAAACACTAATAAGTGTCGACGAGATAGATGTTAGGTCACTCGGACCGCATTCTCAGTCACCAATATGCACTAACCCACATTACAAAGCAATTGAATGTACAAAATGTCGGAATGAAATCTATTCAAAAGACTCAAAGGACAAGCAAATGTTCATGTGAATGTTAGCTATGTTGTTGTTAAGCTAAACTGTTTGTTGTTTTAAGGATATGAATAAAATGTGTATATGTGCTACATGTAGCCTGGGTGTTCTCTAGAACGCAGATTAATAGGATTAATCTGTCATTAGTGTGCTGGATCCTTTCACCGCCAGTGTCCACAAGGTGGGGTAGCCTCAGTCCCTTTTCTCAAAACAGGTATCTTTGTTTACATAGATACCAATATTACTGACTGGGTGAAACCCCTCTGACAGACTATATTCTGCTGGGAGGGCACCTGAACGCTAGATGTGGGGAGCATTAATCGTCGCGTTACATGAACCTTGTGGTATAGAGTAAAATGGTGATTGATGTTGTAAATGCTAAATGTCGTAGGTGGTCGGGGTTCCTGAGAGATTGGAAGCTTGACATCTTGAATGGTAGAACACAGGGCGATACAACTGGGAAGCGGACCTGGTTTGTGGGCCAGGCGAAGGCCACCCTCGATTATGTAGGTGGAAAATGTCCCTTTGCTGGGGAGGGTTATTGAACTGGAAGTGTCCAAAAGGGAACCCAGCGATCACGCATCCCTTTCTTTAATGTGGGGAATGCAGAAACCCGAAATAATACATAAGGGAACTGAGGGCTTACACCCAATCACTCTGGCAATAGGGTGATGCGGTCGGAACGTAACATACATAAAGCCTGTTCCATTCTCCGGCAGCAGGTGGAAACAGAATATTTGCTCTGGTGAGTTTGAAGCCTGGTTGCTCTCAATTTCAGAGCAAATGGGCAGGTCTGGTGGTAACTGTATCATATCGAGTGGGACCAAAGAGAGACAGCCCTATGATAGGGAGATCAAGGAGGCCAAACGACTGCTACATAGGGAGTAAAGGGATTTAAAAATCAAGGAAAACACCCGGTATATTCATCAGCAGGAATCCCAGCGACAAAAATAAATAACATAAATCGGTATAGAACTTGGGTAAGAAGCAGATGCCTTAGGGGCTTAGTTTCAATATTGGCAACAGATGGTAATAACATTAAACAGTGGAAACTCCAGGAACTTGTGGAGAGTAAGCTAATAAATCCCGTCCCGGCGGATTGCTGGGTTAATTATGTTGAAAATGTGGTGTTTTTGGTACAGGTGAGGGTGGGGAAAGGGAGCTCAAGTGTAACTGGCATTGGAAGCTTCATTTCACTCCAGAAAGCGTATTCTCTCACATCCAGAATATAAGGAACTTCAGGGCTCTGGGACCAAATGGGCTGTCTGCAGCAGTATTGAAAAGTGATGGCCTATTGTGGGCCAATCTTCTGTGTGCTCAGTTCCAGAAAGTATGTGGGGAAAAAAAAAATCAATACTGACGGCAGTGTTTAAATCACAGGATCAGTTATTGCCCGAGAATTATCGATTATTATCCTTACTTGATGTCACAGGCAAAATATTTGCCTCATATGTCCTTGAACATTTGCAATCTTGGGTCACTGAAAAGAATATTCTACATGACTTCCAAACTGGTTTCAGACCCGGTTCGAGTACGGTGCATAATGTCCAGCTACTGGAAATCATAAATCGGCCAGGTTAAAAAAGGTACCACTCACCTGCGGTATATATTACTTTTGTCAACTTTAGGTCAGCTTTTGACCAGGTAGATCGCATCTGTTGTGGAATGACCTTGGGGGATGGAGATGCCCTAGTTGGCTACTGCAGATCATTGTGGCACTTCATAATGAGATTACTGCTCAGATTCGTCTAGATAACGATGGAAACCAGTCCAGTCCCGTAAGAATTAACAAGGGAGTAAAAACAGGGCTGTATGTTGGCATCGTGGTTGTTCAACATCTGCAACGCCGACCTACTGGCTAGATTGAGGAAAAGTGCAAAGTGCCCCTCCCAAATAGGGACATTCATTGCTGGTGCTATGCTGTATGCGGATGATTTAGTGGTCTTTCACCAGCTGCTGACCGGCATGAAAGCAATCATGAACGAGCTGGGGCGATATGTGAAAGAACATGGGATGTCAGTTAACTTAAAGAAGACTAAAATCTTGCTAGTTATGGCAAAGATAGTCAATAAAACACACCCGAATACCAGCTTGGGAATTATTGACTATACTGACACCTATAAATATCTGCGAGTAGAAATGTCTAATAGCAATAACCACAAAGACATAGAGGAATTTAAAACTAGATTGGGCTGCCAAATTACACAGCTGGTTCGCAAATTTGTCACTTCCTATACAGGGTTTTCTAACACTACATAGGCAGTGGTTTTGCCCGGTGATCTTGTGCGGCTTGGAAGCCTTATGTTTACCAATATAAAATGGTTGGATGTGGGTGGCGTGGCCTGGAGCGCCACGGATGAGGCTGCTCCATTGATGGCCTCCGTTGGGGTCCGCGGCTTAGATTGATCTCCAGCCGGTTCCTGTAATGCTGCCGCGGTCTACTGGAAGGAAACTGCAGCGGAGCATCTCCTGCACCCATAGCTGCAATCCTGGTGCCCAACGCTGTGCAGTGGTTGAAAACGCGGTGCGGGAACTTTGCGCTGGTGTTCGCCGCCGCGTTTGAAGATGGCGGCCACAACCCTGGCTCTTCACCGCCGCGGCCCCTCAGCGCTCTTCTACGGGCCATAGCCCGATGGAGGGGCGCAGCAACATCGCACCCATAGTGCCTCCTGCCCCCTCATCCGCCACCCCCGCTTGGCACGCAACTGGAGGCGGCTTGAACTTGCAGCCACCCTGGACCCTGGACCCAGATGCCCTCCCATCCCTGCGCCGGGGCTTGTTGGCGCGGGGGTTCCCAGCAGCTGCTTCCGCCTCTTCCCGGGGGCTCCGCCTGCACTCTGGTGCCCTTGGCCAGTGGAAGCGACATGCCCACAGCTGCGTGGGTGCCTCCTAGAGGTGGGCTTCCCGGCCACCATTTTCTGCACGACCCTGCTCCCTTGGGGGCGGAGGACACACCAGGTGAGTGCCCCTGGCCCAGTGGAGTGAGGCGGGCTCCATCCTCCTTGGCCCAGAGCCTGTGGAGGCCCTGCCTCCCACCTCTCCTGGTGTGGGGTCTGCCCTGCTCTCTGCGGCTTTCACTGCAGCTGCACCCATCATCTGCTTCTCCATGGGGGGCTTGCTCCTGGATGCCTGCCGCCCTCTCTGGAGCTCATTGGATTGCTTCCCCCCCTACTGACTGGGACCCTCCTGCTCCTCCGCTCCGGGTCACTTAGGCACTGGCCCTCCGGTGATTACCCCCCAGCAGTGGATTCAGTGCACCCTGCGGCTTCCTGGGGCACCCCTGCCCACCATCGTCCCTTACCTGCTGATGAGAACCGCCACCATTGTCCTGGATCCTGGATGTCGTGGGAGGGCTACGTGTCTCTCCTTTCTCACCCTGTGTGGTTTCTTCATCACGGCACCACTACCACCCCGTGAAGGCACACCCGCGCCTCCTGCCTACATAACCACCTGGGGCACCCCAGCCCACTCCACCCTCTGCTACTATCATCTCTGAATCCTGCGGCCCCTGGTAGTGATTACAACCCTTCTACGCTGGGCCAACTTCTGGAAGCTGACGCTTCACCCCAAAATCATGTCCAAAGCAGTGAAACCATCGAGATCCGCTGACATTACTACCATGCTGCTGGCCCCGGAGAAGGGAAAGAAAACAGATCCCCCACCCAAACTGACCCCTCAGAAGGCCTCCGATGAAAAAGGAACGCTGGCCACCAAGGAAGATCTCCAGGCCTTCATGTCCGATATCAAAGTGGAATTTTGGACCTGCATGACGGAACTCACGGCAAAGCTGGAGCAAACAGAACAATGGGTTGGCAACATTGAACATAGAATAGAGGAGGTTGAAGAATTAGCAGCGGATCACAAACTCGCTGTTGGAAATGCAACGCACCATCCAGACATTAATGAATAGAACCGAAGTTCTCGAATTCAAGCAGGAAAATATGGAAAACCGCTCCCGGCGCAACAATCTGCGCATCCGAGGGGTGCCCTCTTCAATCACTGATGAGGAGCTCCCGGTATACATAAGCACCTTCTTTCAGACTCTGCCGCCCGCAACTCCTGCTTGACCGCACCCACAGGATGCGCCCTCATCGGGAAGCCGACACAGGCCCCCCCCCCGGACGTCATCACGAGAGTCCACTTTTACACCACCAAGGAGGCCATCTTTGCGATAAGCCGCTCAAAGAACGAACTCTCCTTCCAAGGATCCCCACACCAAATCTTCCAGGATCTATCCCCTCTAACGCTCCAAAAGCACAGAGTGCTCCCTCCCCTCACGCTCTTCCTCCGAGACCAACGGATTGGATATCGATGGCTGTTTTCTACGGCGCTACAATTCTCATACAAAGGCACCCCCTGCACCATCAGCCACCTCGACGACGTGGCATCCATCCTGCGTCCGGACTCCCCCGGGGGCACGAGGCCATCTCTCCCGCCTCAGGCAGGCCTTGCCCCGGAGACACGCTCCCCTAAACCGAGAAGGGCTCCCTGGTCACGGGTGCACAGAGCCCGCAAACCCAGATGATGACTCAGGACACTTCTCACATAGCGTTGGAACCATCTAATTTCCCTTAAGCCCACCGCAGACCCCATGCGGCCTATACCCTCCTCCAAGGTGGATGTCACCAGATTACCCTTGGCGAAAACCTCAACCATGTTGACCGAGTTGCCCATTGATGGTCTGGGCGGCTGGGGGTCCCACCGACAGTTCTCAGTTGGTCC
The DNA here is from genome assembly GCA_002915635.3 of Ambystoma mexicanum. NCBI lineage: Eukaryota > Metazoa > Chordata > Amphibia > Caudata > Ambystomatidae > Ambystoma > Ambystoma mexicanum. The sequence continues at coordinate 1,001,190,986 of CM030325.1, forward strand.
CCCTGGCCATAGTTAGGACCTCCCATTGGTGGCCGAGGTTGGAAGTTCAGCTCTCCCGTTGGAGATTATTTCTAAAAACCACCAGCCACAGGAGCACCAGAATCACCGACACCTCGCAGCTATGGCTAACCTAATTCCCCCCCCCCCCAATACTCCTTCACGGCAAACGACCTCAGAGAGCCAGCCCCCGCACCTAAAACTAAAAATGTACTACTTTAAATGTCAGGGGCTTGAACTCCCCCCATGCCCCCCCCCCCGAGCCCTCCAAAGAGGAAATCTACCTTACACAGGCGGCAAAGCAACGGAACCTCAATCGCTTTCTTACAGGAAACACAACCAATCCCAGCGGACTTCTCCCGGCTGCGAAGTAGGCTCTTCCCCACACAATTCTTGGCATGTGATGGTACAAAAAAGGGAGGTACCGCCATCCTCTTCGCTGCAGACTTGCATCCCCAGATCCTCGACATGCTGCAATGCCAAGAGGATTGTTTTGTGGTAGTCAAATGCACTATCTTGGCCCAACTCTATACCCCCGTCTCAGCCTACGGCCCAAATGAGCTCCAGGAAGAGTTCTATCAAGACCTGGAGGAGGTCCTCCTCCCATTCACTGAGGGGCAAGTCGTCATCGGGGGTGATTTCAACGGGCCCCGGACCCCCTCAAAGACAGATCCCACCCCCCAACTTCCAAGGACCAGAATCTAGCAACAGGTCCTGCTCCACCTGTTTCGCATGCTTAACGTTGTCGATACCTGGAGGGTACAGTATCGAGAAGAGAAAGATTTCACCTTCTACTCATATGTGCATCGCACCTTCTCCAGAATCGACCTGATGCTGGCCTCTCCCCAGATCCTGGCCTTCACGGACGACGTCACGATTGGCCCCGGATCCTCCCGGACCATGCCCCGCTCTCACTCACCCTCTGAACCCATGACCCGGATCCCCCTCCCCGCCGCCAGTGGAGTCTGTATGACCCTATCCTGGGGGACATGACAGTGAGAGATGCTATTGCCAGGTCAATTAAAAACTTCATTGAAAATCGTAACAAGGACACCTCCCCGGCTAATACCTGGGATGCCATGAAAGCCATGCTTAGAGGGGAACAGATCGCCCAAGGTGCCGCATTTCATAAACAGAAGAAGGCGACTCGAGCTGCCTTGGAGGCCAAAGTCTGTGCAGCCGAAGCTATCTACAAGCGGAAGGGCTGGTCCCCGAAGTCTTACAGATGGCAAGGAATAGGCTTGAGGCTCACTACGCCAACACCACTACAAACCTGCTTACCAGAACCAAACAATGGTATTATGTCTATAATAATAAAGCTAACAAGCTGCTGGTCAGTAAGCTGGCTAGGGAGAAGACCCAAAAATCCTTTCTAGGGCTTCGCGACCCGCAGGGGACGGTCCACTACGCGGTCGCCCACCAGTCTGAAATCACGACGGCGGTCCCGAGGGACCTAGACGAGCAGCGCTCCTACATCCAAAAGGCGGCTCTCCCACACCTGACCCCGGAGGTTAGACAAGAGCTTTAACGCCCATCATGAATGAGGAGGTGAAAGAAGCCATAAAAAGTCTGAAGCCTAGGGCCCCGGCCCGGACGGATTTACCACCCGGTTCTATAAACTCTTCCACCCCCAACGGGCATCGCCCTTGGCCCACCATTTAACTCATTTGCGGCTACCGGAACGGTCACTCCAACAATGCAGGAATCCATCACTGTTCTCATCCTTAAACCTGGAAAAGACCCCCAGGAAAACAGCTCGTACAGACCCATTTCTCTGCTAAACCTGGACGCTAATATTTACTCCAAGATCCTGGCTAACCGCCTCGCACCTGTCCTTCCGAACATCATAGACCCGGATCAAACGGGCTTCATTACCCACCGGTCGACAAAGGACAACATCCGCAGGGCAATGGATCTTATAGAGGTCAACACGCAGAAGTCTCAACAACTGGTCCTGCTCGCCCTGGACACAACCAAAGCCTTCGACAAGGTGGACTGGCCCTACCTGAGCCTTACCCTTGAAGCCTTTAACTTTGGCCCAACCTTCAGGAAGATTATTCTAGCGAATTACCAAGCCCCCAAAACCCAGCTCAGAATTAATGGCCGCCTGTCGGACCCTATCCCTCTTACATGCGGAACGAGACGGGGATGTCCACTATCCCCCCTGCTCTTCGCCCTGGCTATGGAGCCGTTGGCCCAACGAGTTCGGGAAAACCCTCAGATCAGCAGCCCGAAGATAGACGCCACACAACACAAGATCGCCCTCTACGTGTCTAACCATCGCAAATATCAAAACCTCCTTGAGGGCAGCCCTGACGGAGTTCCCGAGCTTCGGAGAGGTAGCGGGATTGGCCATCAATTTACCAAAATCAATAGCCCTCGGAGTGGGCCTAACCCCAGACGAGAGGGACGCCCTGGAGAAGAAAAGCCCGTTCCACTGGAGCACTAAAGCAATTCCATACTTGGAGGTTCAGATCCCCGCTCATCCAACAAAAGTTTATCAAGCTAACTTCCCCCGCTTTTTAAGGAATTGGAAAGAGACCTTGCTCGCTGGCGGTCGCCTGGAGATCTCCTTGATGGGCCGCATAACGACGTGCAAAATGAACCTTCTCCCTCGCTTTCTGTACGCCTGCGCCTCTCTTCTCGTCTCAATCCCTCTGCCCCCCATACAGAAGGTCCAAAGGAAAATGATTGACTTCATATGGAAGGGTAGGAAAGCGAGGATTCCTCGGAGGACGATGGTGGCCGGCACAAAACTGGGAGGGCTGGGAGTTCCAGACCTTCACAAATACCATATAGCAGCACAGTTGGCCCACCTTCAAGCATGGGGATTGGCCTTAGGTAGCCCAAAATGGGTAGAGACCGATCAATCCCGCCTTCCCCTCCCTCTTCGCTTTCTCCCATTTCTCCCCAACGCCTTATGCCGGAGCTGGCCAGAGGTTCTGACTGCCACGAAACAATCGATAAGGCATGGAAGTGGGCCCGGAGATATAAAGGTATCCCAGGAGACTTAAGCGCGCTCTCCCCAATTTTTGACAACCCATCCTTCTCCCCAGGAGCTCACCCAGCGAACTTCAGGAACTGGGTCGCAGGAGGCCTCGAAACGCTGGGACAACTCTTTGCAGGGGACTATCCCCTTACCTTCGAACAATGTAAAACCACTTTCTGGCTAGCGGAGACAGACAGATTCCCCTACGCCCATTTAAGGCACTGGTGTTCCAACCCCCAGACTCGAGCTCACAGCGACAGACCTGCCTGCCCGGGGAAGGATCTCGGCCCTCTACAAACTGCTACAGGAAGACCCCTTCCACACTAAGCCTTCCTACATGTCCCAATGGGAGGCGGAACGGGGTCATGCCATAGAGGACCAAACTTGGGTGGACATCTGGACTAGGACGCGCAAAGCATCCCGCTGCATCACCAACCGGGAATGCACCCACAAACTGCTCTTGCGATGGTACTACCCCCTCCTGCACCTCCATCATTTCCAACAGGCCCTAGGCCCTCATTGCTGGCTTCTTTGCGGCCATTTAGGATTTTACTTCCATATGTGGTGGACCTGCCCTAAGGTAAGGGAGTTTTGGACTCAATGCCTCGCTACCATAAAAGTCATTACTCAAGTGGCTATCCCGCTGACACCCGAGCAGGTCATCCTGGGGATCCTGCACCCAGATGCTTAACCGAGAACAGGGAGGGGGGGCCACACTGATAACCCAATTCTTGTTGGCCGCCAAAATCCCGGTGGCCCGCACCTGGAAGACTGTAGAAGGTGCCCTAACGACCCTATGGTGGATTAAACTCTGGGACATACTAATAGCCAAAAAGGTCACGGCAGCCAAAGCGGGCCGACTCCACCGATTTACCGACACCTGGGCCCCGGTCCTAGACTATGACCAGAACTACCGGCGCTAACCTTTAAGCCACGCTTGATCGCGAGAGTTCTCCACTATTTGGGAGACGCCTCGCCGCCTTGTCAAACTGAATGAGGCCCAGGAACAATGACCTCCGGGGACGCAGGGGGTGGGGGAGGGGATGGGATTGTGAGTTTTGCATTTTGTCTGAGGTATAGGTTCTCCTGTGCGCGGTTTCATAAATAAACAAGTTTTTTAAAAAAAATGGTTGGATGCGATTGCTGGTAACCTTTGGCGATATGTGCTGGGTCTGCCACATTCTGGTCTCTATGAAGGCTATGCTATTGATAGGAAGGGGCGTCTTGTTTTTAAAAGCAATGCTATTCACCTTTGTGCCCACTCTTTGCAAAACTAGGTAAGCATTATGGTATGGCACAAAAAGAAGGAACGGGGGATCCACTGGTAAATGTGTTCAGTCAAACTTGCCATCTCATAATTTGGGAATCAAATTTTGGACGCTGTGACACATTTTTGGTACTCAAAGGGGCTACTACTAGGATAGTAAAGAAGAAGGACTGGCTTAGAAATTATGAACACCTTTCATGGCTACATGGATACCCACAGGTGAGCCATAGGACACCTTGTTATTTGAAACCTCAAAAATATGTCTTTCTGCCCTGATCCGGAGACCCGTAAATTCCAGCTGCTGATGCGCACAAATCAACTCCTGGTACGTGCGGAATGCAGTGGCAAGTGGAACTTACCTCAATGAAGGTACTGCAGAATTTCTAAGATCCCTGACAATATGGAGACAGTGAAACTTCTCCTCACTTACTGTCCGTGCCTAGAAACCCTATACATGAACACGCTGGGTGATCTAGTGCACGACTACGACACCATTAAGGCCTATGATCTACGGCTCCAATACACAATCGATTACTATGCACTTGGCACTTTACCGGGTATGGAAAATTGGACAAATGAAAGTGAAAATGTATTAAAATGGACGTAATTTGACTGAAAGGTCGATTGAATTGTCTGAACTGATTTTCTCACTGAATTGTGATATAAGGTCTATTAGGATTTTATGGAAAGTTTTTATTATTGTGTTGTATAAAAAATATATTGTGTAATATATTGTGTGATCCACAATGTATATGTTCAAAGTCTGGTAATCTTGCATTGTTCAGACTCAAAACGTTCCTGTTGTATGCGAAGAAAGCATGATCTACTGAGGTCCATGGTATACCTTTACTATATTAGGAGTGGAGTGTGCACTATTGAAGGCTACAATAGACCCGTTTCATGTGAGAAGAGCTTCAACTGCGGGGACACATTCCTGATCTGTTCTCTGTGTGGGAATCTTCCACCTTTGCTTTGCACCTTGCACTGATCTCCACCTGTTCTACTTGATTAAAGCTCACATTGGAGTTTGCCCCGATTCATCTTTTCTGTTTCCGGGGGTCAGGGGCAAGAAGACACAGTTCGTACTGAAACGGACCAGCTCTGTTTGAGAGAAGCGTTAAAAAGCTTATACTGCCGTTATACCCTTTCTTTATATGCAAGGGGAAACTCTTTAGCGCTAGTCTGTTCCATTCGATGGAGGGTGTTTCTGCCACTGCACCAGGTGCTTTATTTGTTAATTGTGACAGAAACCTGTTTTTCTGTCACAATGCAGAATGCTGCTGCATGGTAACGATTTCCATAAAGTTTTAAACTCTCTGCACACGTCAACTGGATGTCACATACTTTTTACGCTCTTGCAAAGGAGAAAACTAATTTTCACTCTTGAAATCACATTTACTCTGACATTTTAAAAATAAGATAAAGTAAGTAAAGATACTCCCACCTCAAAATCTTATTTGGAGCACTGATAACAAGGCCACCAAAGAGCAGAAAGGAGGAAAAAAGAAGCTTTGCCAACAGTTTGGGCTTTGGGCTTTTGTGCACACATGGGCTTTGCATTTGCCAGACACTGCCGTAATGGTTGTAGTTGCACCAAAATGATTGAAGTAACTGGGCATGTGAGGGCAGTGCCCGGCAAATGCCCAATACCTATACGCAAGCCAAAACTGTTGACTTTACCAATGCTGGTTTGTAGAAGGATGCCAGTGAAGGAAACTAATGCAGCTTCTAAAAAGAGTGGCCGAAAGCATACTTGGTTAAGGCATTCTTATTACACCAGAAGCACATTTACAGCTCCAATTCAGCCATTACCTCTTACAAGATTGCTTTGAAATAACACTGGCAAGTAGTTCCAGCACAAAGTTGTATGTTCCTGCTTGACAATAATAGCTCTAAAATAACCCTGAGGAATTTGCTTTGGGCGGTGAGGGGCAGGAAAGGTAAATAGCCAAACATCACCTACAAGCTTTGTGTTCGTCCTCGTATCCGCACTTTCCACTCCCTCTTCCATGTACTTTTCCCTCCCATTCCCTTTCCCCGTGGGCTTGCGCGTTCTCAATGTCATGGGGCCTAGAAAGATCCTTTTGTTGCTCCCCTATACTCCTCCCTTGCCTTGTCGCGCTCTGAAACACTTGTGTACGAGCGCAATACAAATAAATTATCATATCCCATCCCATCCCCCCCTCCCCACAGTAGTACACCAATACAATAGTTTTAGTTTATAGGAGGTGCATGCCACCCAATAGCCAAAGTACTGAGGTTACTGATGGTAGGAGAGTGAGGGGTCTGTGTGCTGGAACACAACACTTTACACAGTGAGAGGAGTGCTGGCTGCAAAGACCAGGAAATGCAAAATCAGATGCATTCGTTCACACTGGAAATTATTTTTTTGTTTGCTTCGTTTTGAAAAAAGACGAGAGCATCACAAGAAAGCCATTTTCTACAGGACTGCAATCCCTTCCTCTCCCCACCACCTCCCACCCCTAGAGTTTCTCCTGCTTGAGCCCATCTGTGCCAGTGTAAACTAGAGAGAAAAACCAATAACCGCTGGAGGTTTGACAATTGATCCTGCCTTAAATGTGTCATCCCAGCCAACGGGATGATTGGAGAAATTGAAACAAAAACTATTCTACCCTAGCACCGCTCTGTGTGCTCCTATGCTTTGCATTGCTAAGGGCACACGGACAACGAAGGGTTAACTGGAATGGCAAGACGCCAGATGACAATTTAACAGCTGAAGGAGTTCCTTCAAATAAGGGGTCTCTCCAGATGTTCTGGACTACAACTCCCATGATCCCTCAATGCTGACCATGCAGTCTAAGGTTGATGGGAGTTGTAGTCTGAAAGAGCAGGATAGCTAAATGACGGAGACCCGTGCCTTAAATACTCCGGCGCCCGCTCCATTGTACTAAGAAGTTTATTAAAAAGCAAACGGAAGCAGCAAATGTTACACAAGCAGTTTTGCTTGTGTAACATTTCTATGTTACCCTACCCAGTGTTAGGCTGTTCGCACTTCTATCAACATTCCTTTACCGTATGAAAATGTGTGTGCAGGCTTCCCAATGTAGTATGAAGGCTTTTATAGTAGTGCCATCATGAATATATTCCATAATGGGTAAAAGTGGTGAAGGGATTTTCCATTTCCTCAATTTCTGCCATAAAAATTGACGATTAATTGTATCAAAAGCTTTGGGGTAGTCTATCATAGCGACATATAAAGAGGAAGAAGGTGGTTCCTTAGATGGCCATACCTTGCCCTTCAAAACAGATGGCACTAAACCATTTAGCATTGTTGCCATCCCCTTTCTGAATCTGGTCTGGAATTTTTAGATTATTCCCATATCCGCAATCAAATTTTCCAGCTTTTCTAGAATCAGAGCCGCAAAAACATTGCAGTCTGAATCTAGTAAAGCCATTGTCTATAATTGACTGAGTCATCCCCATTTCCTTTCTTAAAAATGGAAATTATGATTTACATCATTCAGGCATTTTCAATGTTTCAAGATGTCCCTAAAAAGTAGGGTTAGCAATATTGACCACATTTCATTATCAGGTTTTAATATCGCTTTTGACAGACCATTAGGCCCGCCGCCTTAGAGGAAGAGGCATTCGCAATGAGATGTTCAATGTCTTCCGTCTCAAAGTGAATGTTCCAAGCTATTACATCAGTCAAAAACTTCAGTTTTAATTTCACCTTTCATTTCTTCACAGAATGCCCACCAGCTTGCCTCACTGACATTATTGCATTGCAAATCAATTTGGGTGGTAGTCATTTATTGATTAATTAACAGAAATGTTTGGATTTTAGTTATCAACATCATCTCTCCGTCAATTTGTACCATCACATACCTATATGCTTGTTTCCAATGTTTGTATACTCTAACCAGGTCAGATTTCTTTTTAAATTAGAGATCATTATTCAAATCATTTAGTCTCAAAAGGTGAACTTGCTGACAAATTTTCTTTTGGCCCACACCTCTATCAAATCGATGTGCATGGGTAGATCTCACTGGGTGTAAATATTTGGGCAATTCATTAACGCATAGAAATTCCTTAAATCTGTAACTCTTCCATCGTTGCATTAGCTGTGAACATCTCCCATTTTCTCCACTAGAACAATACAACCTTTTCTAAATTTCTGGATTCGATTACCTGCACAATTTGCCTGCAGATCTCTCAGCGTTTCAGAGGAGTCTTACTTCATACCCATCCCTAGCGTTACGAGCAACATATTATGGTCGCAGGGAGGTATCTTTCACCTGAAGACATATACTTGTCGCAAACTTAGAGATTTTATCATGAATCAATGACTGTGCACCCCTTTTCCAGGTCACATTTCTATGGAGGACTCCCCTTACATTGCCAATTAGCAGTTCCCACTCCCTTAACATGGCTATTTTTACCATTGAGACTTATGAATCTTATACTTTTTACAATCATTTAGGCTACATGAATTTAGGTCACCTGCAAAAATCAGATATGGTTCACTTTATGTCAGCCATGAGCCCAGTATTTCCGATACCTTATTCAAAAAGAGATTACCACTACGGGATTCCAATACAAATTTACTAGGAGGATACCCATGTTTCTTCCATGGTTACTAATTTCAATCAAAATTGCCAAGATGCCAGGGAATGTTTTCGAAATCTTATTCATAGATTTAATTTTGGAATTTCTAGTTGCCATTAACAATCCCCCCCTTACGGCTGCTGCACTATCACACTATACCTCCGTGGTGAGCCATGTTTCTTGAAAAGATATTATGTCATTGACATTAAAGATCTGGTTTTATACCTCATTTTTCATAAAGCTGTTAAATCCTTGTGTTCCATCTGTCAGAGATGTTTAATAGTCTCTTGTTTCTTAGTCAATTTCCTCTTCAACATAGCCAACAGCCATAGCAAATTCCCTTGATCCTCAACATTGCTTATGTTCCCAGTTCGATCAATAGAAATTCCAGCCTACCCCTTTCCATGAATGTTAATACCACAGGGTATTCCCCGTTCCTTTAAATGATTCATTTGTTTACTACCTACTGTGGTTTCAGTTTTATCTAATAGACATTTTATTTCATTCCTTTCTTGATACACCATACAGCCACATTTTTGTGTTGAATTTTTTTCCCTCCAATATGGATCTTTAGACAAAAGAGGATCTCCAATGTACCTCTACAAGGTCTGTTTGGGCTTCATAAGGAAAGCCGATATACATATCAGATGTAGTAATTCTCTCTAGCAACAGAATTTCTCAAAGCAACCTCAGAACATTTGCTCGACTCAGGATGTCGCAGCTTAAATGTAAGCGAAGTTCGAAATACAGAATCCCATCCTCTTCCTTCTTTTTGGCATTATAATTATCCTCCCAAGCGGGTTTCCCTGGTGTACCTGATCAGGATTTCGTTTTTTCACCTTCACCTCAAATAACTTGATCAGTCGCGCTCTATCCCCCACTTACCACTCTTGAAATTCAGAGTGCTCAAGTACAGCTTTAGGCTATAGGCCTCCATTTTTATGCGACTCACTCGCATAGATGGTTTGTAGGTCCGATTATCCATATTATTACTGGTTGGTGATCGATTCCCAACGGAGGGAGGCCTCTATCAGTACGCTTTGGCATATTGAAGAAAGTAGCACAGTGCACTTTTGCCAAAGAATGGGGCACCTGCCTTTCTCCAAGTGGCTTGGATCTATTTCAACTATGGCCCAATAATTAACTCGAGGCTTCTGTTGGTCTATTATACCCTTGGATTGTGGATTTTCACCTACATACAGGTCCCTAAACCCTCCCCTCCAATCTCCTGATTGCATAGTTTGAATAGCCTGTTAGTTTGGATCTTCATATGAGTATTTGTCCTGTAATATCACAATCACTATTGGTTTTTCTACCAGTTTCTTCTTTGGGGATTGGACCATAGAATTAATAGCAATTCGGTCAATGCAATCCAAGTGATCCTTTTCAGTTTGTATAGCCATATGTGCTTTTTCAGATACTGTGTTCTCTTTGAACTTATTTTTTTTGGAGTAGCAGCGTTATTATCCAATCTATTTTATCTTTGTCTGGTAAAATAAGATGTCTAAGGAACTTTCTGGAATTATTTCGGGGCTGATTTTCCTTTCCATTTTTAGATTTCTTCAATGCTTTCTTTGACTGTCTTCACCCTCATAAGAGGACACTCTTCTCGTTGGTCTTTTATGACATGGACAATTTCATCATTTGGGCGTTTCGTGTTATGAGAATCCTGTTCATCCATTGCTACCGGCTTGTCAAGAGTTATTTTAGTATTTTTTGCTTTGCAGAGAGCCCAATTTCTTAAAAGAATCTATTTTTACATTAAGTTCCCTCAATATTATCGTATGGGCTTTTACCTCGTCTCTGATATAATCGTATAGCTCAAGTGATGCAATTACTAAAGAATTTGACATTAGCAATGCTTTGATTACACAAGGGGCACAAGATGGAATTCAACTTAATATGAGATGTCATTTATATGGCAATAATTAGCATCCGTTGACATGTGAAAGTCTTCATAAACTACAATGTAGTTACCTTTGTGTATCGCAGCAGTGCGCATTGTGATGGCAGTCTATTCATCTGGTCTGATTTTATGAAAGGATGTGACCACAATCTGATCATTTATTTAGTTAAATGGGTTGAGATCAAATGCATATTACCCGGTTGAAGTGATTTACCTCATTCACTTCTTGTAGTCTGTCATTGAGATCAACATGGATCAGGTGTTAAGCAGTCTGTTTTATATTCATCATATGTTTTATTTATGCTTGTTTTTTTTATTCTTCTTGCTAGATTGCGATAAGTCTGCACATCGTAATGCCACCAGATTTATACCTTTGTTGTGTTAATGTGATGACCAACTTCTAAGATGTCCTTTTTACAGTGTTGTTTAGTTTTATTCTCTGATGCATAATTCAATGTGATAAATGTCATGTGTGTATTTTTATGTTGTATATGCAAAGCCATTCGGCTATATGTATATGAAATAAATACTAAATAGAATTGAAGGCTTAGGTGGATGGTGAGTGAGGTTGATTTGATCATCTGCTTCCCTTAATGTGTGATGCATTTTATTTACTCCACTAGTATCAGGACCTTGTGGTAAGCTACTGGTTTTCATTGTAAGGGGGATCCATGCATTCTCTCATAAGCAACTGACGATATGTCTTCATCCACAACCTGCACATTTTCATTTGACGCACTACCAATCCCTCCTGTTCTTTTAGCCCTTGTTCCTTCTGCAACAAACCAAATACATCCTGCATTGCCTGCACCCTCCAGTATACGATTGTCAGTCAAGATAACCCACACTCTCCATTAAGCATGCTCCCAGGGGCTCTAGGCGCCTAATCTCCGTGCTACACCTAGCCTGAGCAAATAAAACCGTAATCCACTGTCCCGCTTCTGGAGTCGCTTTCTTCTGCAGGGGATGTCTTAGCTCAGATTTACGATTTCTCTCTGAACGGATTTACGATTTCTGTCAGAACCCTGCTTTTAGCCAATAGCCCAGATGATTCTCCCCCCTCACCCCGGAGCTTCATCACCTGTTGTGATTTATCCCTATGTATCCCCAAATTCAGAGCAATGGTTTGTACTAGCTCCTCCTCTGTATGCACAGTAGTCAGAGGGAGGTTAGAAGTAACAGCATTTTGGGCCATCATGGTTGTATTCCATGTCCCTTCTAATCTGTGTCTGCCCAAGCAATACTTGTCCATGGTCAGATTCCATGGGCAGGGGCTTATGCAACATATTTTGCAGTTTAGTTCTAGTTATAGCTGGTGACATACTTAAAGCACACGTATAACTTCTGAGCGTAATCTACACTCGACATACACAGATATATAAACAGTGATGTACAATTCAGTAGGCTTTGACAACCCCCGAACAATAGACCACCGAACACGTTCTAGTTGCGAGGGATGGAATAGGTTCCTACAGCACTTCTTGCACATGCTGTATACACCTAAGAGCTCAAAGGCTAAAGATGCCAGCAGTCACTCTACTTTAACCACTCTTGAGTTGAATACATGCAACCCCTTCTGGCATTAGTGATTTATTAGAGAGCTCAAAAGGCCATAATGCCCACAGTCACCCTCTGGTTTTAATCTTAATACAACCAATTCTAAACATCTTATGTACACATCTGTGATTATGTTTAACTCGAGTGAAAGCTCAAAGTCAAAATGCCCACAGTTGCCCTCTACCTTTGTGGTACATACAATGAATCGCGCAGGAGCGCAAAGGCCAATTTGCCCCAGTCATTCTCTGCTTCGTCACAATTAGGTCAGTTCAAGGCATAATGTGTACAATAGGTAGGTTGTATTTGGCTCAAGCACATGCACATAAACAGGATGCAAGGAGTCAATCTCTACTTCAGACACAATACAGCTAATACTTAGTTTAGAGCTTATACAATTATTCATCTGTGTCGCCATTAGTCAGAAACAGTTTCTATCAATGTTTGCTTCCAAAGAGTAACAACCATATGGCAAGTAAGAACTCAATATGTGCCACCTTCAATCAACTCCTATTTGACACGTACATGTATGTGCAGCGTGCTATCATTGTTTAAGGCTGCCTACAAGCTCAAACTGAAACGTTTCTCTAAAGTTCTCTATGCACCGCCGTCACTTCCCTGGTAAGTGAAGAGTCAAGATCATATTACATTCACCTAGCACAAAAGACAATTTAGCACAGTCGAGCCGACAATGCTATAATGGTTTGTCCAGCCGACAGTTTTGCTTGTGTGAGCCTCAATCCGTTTTCCTTAGTTTTCTCCAAAGTTCCCAAACTACTGGGTATGTTAGTTTGCTAGCTAATTAACTTCAAGGCAGCAGCAGTTATTTTGATATAATTTTGCTAGTTCTCAAATCAAAATCAAATAATATTGAACAACTGTCTCACTAAGAAATGAGACGTTGATCTTGCCATGGACCTCTGCCTTTAGCTGGACATGCTTCATGCGGGCTGGTGTTTAAATAGACTAAGACCGCCTCCTCTGCTGTTAAAGGGCCGGTGTCTGCAGGCTGGCTGATAGTGGGATCCACAAAGTAGATTTCCACAGACAAAATAGTTTTACAAAACTCGCTTCTCCAATTCCAGACAACGCGGAACACTTAGCACCCACATTTTGTATATGCCAATTTACTATGTTTTCATGGGTATAAAATGTGCCACGTTAACCAAGCCTGGCCATTCAGCTTTAACCTACTTTATCAAGCTTTGCTCACATAATAAAAGCAATAAAACTTTCATGTATTAAAATGTAACCATTTTTGGGGTTCCTTCTCATCTTTTGCACTACCACACACAGAATTGGTGGTTGCAAGCAATTAAAAGAAACATGAATTAACCATTAATAGGGCTAAAGTCTGTATAAAGCAAAACTAGACAAACAATGGAAAATAACTGGGTGCTTGTCTCCAATTACATAGACATTTTGTCCCTCTAGCCAGAACATCCATTTAGTTAGTGTTTTTTTCTCCTCATTTCCTCCCTCTGTAGGATTTGCTACACCACCACCAAAGATACACATTTCTGGAGCGACCACTGGGTGAGTGTGGTTATTTACATACTGCCATCCACACCCAATGCCATATTCTTTTATATTTTACTGACTGTTCTTTCATTTCAATGCATCTCTTTCTTAAGGCTTGCCCTCAGTATGCGTGCCTGTTGCAAATAATCAGGGAGCGGCAAGCCTGCATTAGTAGTGTGGTTGTTTGCTTTACAGGCAAACTTACTCACCGACCATAGGTGAGACACTTCTAGGTCTTACCTGTGGTTATGAATACTAAAATAATATTCTTAGGACATTTTATGACACCCCCCCCCCAACCTCATATATTGGTCATTTTGTAGGTCATTATCACCACCGAACAGGCTCTGGCCCATGAAGAAAACCACATCCCCAAGGAGGGATTGAAACATGTAGGGCAACATCATTGGTTCAAGATCATTTACAACAAGAACAAACAGAAATGTGCGACACCAAGAATTCTGTCAACGTCCTTTTCCTTGATTAACCCAGACCTAATTATGTGGCGATATGAACAAGAGCATTGTAATTGCTCTGTCGTTTGTACTGCAAGGCGCTCCACATTAGGAGAGAAAACATGAAGGTGTCTCTGCCTTCTAAACAGTCTCCAAAATATCATTTTTAACACTTTTCCCACAATCCCTTACTGGGCCTATAAAACCTGCCCCCAACCCCTAATCCACCTGTGTTTTCAAGGCCCAGGCAGCCTTCAGGTAGGACAGAGAGGGTGTGGGGTGTGAGGACAGTGAGTCAGGAGGACTGGGGTAATGAATATTACCATACATAATTCAAGCTTTACCCTCAGGCCTCCCTCTCTTGTCACAGTGCTAAGAGATTGAAGACGTAGCAAGGAGTACAGTCCTACCCCGGCTGCCCCGTTGAACAAAATACAAGTCTAACAGAAGACAGAATGCCTGGGTGTTTAAAACAAAATCAGAATCAAGCATGTGAAAGATGCAAGATTTCAGAACCGAAATCCGTGGACAGGTCATTGCCTAAGGATTAGCAGTAATTCCTCAAAGGGGTGCAGAGAGGCTCACGTGGAGGCATTGCAAATATCCCTGAGGGAGACGCCTTGAATCTAGACCCAAGAAGCCACAATTCTCTTATAGACCGGCCTTGTGGAAGGATCGGGAGAGGAACGCCAACCGCAGAGTAGGCAGTCCTAATGGCCGACTGAACCCATTTGCTGAGGGTGGTGAAAGACGGCTACTTCCCCTTGGAGGGACTGCCATAAACCACAAACAGCGAGTCCACCCATCAAAAGGATGCAATGGGATCCACATAGATAAGGAAAGGCCTGATCAGATCCAGGTTGTGCAGCCTTTATCCCAGAGTTTGGGGAAAAGGAAAAAAAAAAATCTGGCATAGCAATGTCATGGTTCTAATGGAAAGAAGAAGCAACTTTAAGCAAGGACGGACGGATCAGGGTTCAGAATAACCATCCCTGGGGTGTATCACAAGTAGGGCTCCCTAACCAGGAGAGCCCCTAGTTCACCAATACGTCTCGCCGAAGTAACGAAATCCACATCCGACAGGGGTTCAAAGGGTGGCTTCTGCAGTTGACGTAGGACCAAACCAAATCCTAGGTAGGCAGGTGAGATCTGGCAGGAGGACGCTAGAGGCCAAACCTCTGAAAGACGGTTGACAAAATGGACCTACTTCTGACAAGGATCACCCATCTTCCTAAAGGCCCGGGTAGCGGACCACTGAGACTCAAGCATGGAAACGGTGAGACCCAGAGTAAAGCCATCAGCACCTCCTTCTGGTTAATTGATCTTTGAAGCTGGTTTCTGGCAGAACGCCAGACCTGGAAAGAGGCCCAATGATGCCAGAGTGAAAGGGCGCGTGGACCTCTGTATCGTAGCGGCCACATCACGTGGAATGCCCAGGGACACAAGACCTCAATTCAACTTCCAGTCCATCAGGTAGAGGTGAGGAATCGAGTCCAGGGAAAGTGCTGGGCTGAGAAGCAGAGAATGACAAGCCCAAAGATTAAACAGAGGCCCGGGACGCCAGTCCCTGCAGAAGTGCGCTTTACATTACTGCCACTATTCTGTGTGACGAATCCGACAGAGAACCCCTTTACAGACTTGGCACACATATTATCAGAAACAGACTACCACTGCCCTAAAAATGAACACACTGTGACTAAAAAGATGAGGCGAGCAATGAAGATCACTGGAAGCCAGTAGCACATGCTGCGCTCTAATTGTTGCAGGTACCAGTCTGATGCCAGGAGACTTAAACCGCAGACCAGCCGACAGGAAGACACTAACTGGAGAACTCTACTTCTCTCGTTACGGACCGAGGGACAGTGGGGCTGGTGCGCCATGGAGCCCACTGACACACCGACAAGGAAGAGGGGAGAAGGCTGCAAGCTGGAGTACACTGCAAGAAGGCCAGAAGCAAACTAAAGGCTTTTGGGCATTTGCACGTACTGGAAGGAAGCCTCCATGCCACCAAAGCCCAGACGCGGAACAGAGGAGCGGGAGTGACAAGAGTCAGAGAAGCCAAGAAGCAGAGGCAGCGAGAGGGAGCGGAACACCGAAAGACCATCACAGGCTTGCTGGAGGGAGAATCAACATATGCCAGCAAGAGCCAATGAGTCCACCCAAGGGATGAGGGGACACCGGGGCATATTGTCAACCCTGCCAAAACCAAATAACCATAAATGAAGTATGAGAGAGAACGAACAAGTGAATATATCTTAGAGAGGCTGTCAAGTTTGTGAGTGTATGCAGTACACTTGTAACGGAAGTCCTGGCAGGATAGTTAGTATACCAGGCAGATTCAAGACAAGGAAGAACAAATATAGGAAGCTATGAAGTTGTAAGTGTGCACAATGCACATATAAGGAAAGCCCTGGCAGGAAGAGTGTACCAGGCATCGTCATGTTGAACAGTGTGTAATATACAGTACCCAAGGAAGTCCTGATTAGGATACATCAGGCCTAGCGAAAGGCAGTGGAAACATATTACATAGGAGAGAAAATCTGGCGGGAGAGTACAACAGGTATCCTAACAAAATACAGGCGAACAGCAGTGTTTTTGTATGCCAGTTGTGTTGTTGATCAAGAGAAACGTAAAGAACTGATATGCTTGAATATAAAACAGAGTGAAGAGAAACCCAGGGGAAAAATGAACTCTATCTTTCTGTACGCTTTTCTGTTGGAGTTACGCATTTGATTTTTGAACATTTGTTCACTTCTAAAAGCCAAAGGCATTTTCCATTTTCACTTGGAGTTGATTTTTAGAATGCGAGGGCCATTCATGACGGTACACGCAAACCCGTAGACTGCTTGATAATATGTATACAACTGAAATCAATACTGTTGCTGAATTGAAATTGTGGTTATGTGCATCAGAGCAAGTATGTGTTGCACTGTACTAAAAGTTTAAAATAAAAATAAATGAATAAAACTAAAAAGGAATGTGAGGACCAAAATAGTACTTTGGACAACACATTTTACTTTGGGCATTCACACATTGACCCTTATTTTTTTCTAAGGTAGGGAAACACCTCTTACAGCAGGGACAGAGAGGCATGTCCCAATCCCTTTTCTTTTGTTAATAAAGGTTTACGTTCAAAATTACAAGTCGCTGTGTCAGTGCCTTATTCCTGGTTCCTCGCATCTCTCGGTGTTTAGCATGACCACTTCTTCAGATCATGTGCAATTCATTGAAAAACAGAGGTGGTGCATTAACTCTCGGCGCAAACAGCACATTTACACGAACAACATTTAATTGCATAATTATTGCCTCCTTAATAATCTTCTCACTGCCGATAAGCTGTGCCAAGTCTAGACCCTTTTCTTTAGGTTGTCACTCGGGATCAAACCTACGTTCATTGCGATTTGCTTGCCGAGTTAAAGCCACCTCTCCCAGTAAACAACCCTTTTAATGCTATGGCTGCCCAAGGTCGGATTTCAGTCCAATGCTTTTTCATGGGCAAAGGCAGATGGACCAGCATTTCAACACTGAAGGAAACGGATTGCAATTTTGAAAGATGGAGAACCTTGACAATCCTACCCACTCTGTTGTATTGTATTTGGAAGATGATTCTATTACCAAAACACACATTTGCTGGAGTCATGCAGCCAAGTCGCCAACAAACACTTGGTTGCCATGATGCTCCCAGGTACATAATTCAAAGCGAGTATTTTGAAAGTCCCAAAAACCTATACAGATGTTACCTGTCTACTTACCCAGAGGACAATTGGTTTATTAAATGTTCTTGTCCTGAAAGTGGGACTACAGGCATTTCACCTAACGGACCCCCACCACTCCCGTCCAGTGCTGCGTAATAATATACATTTTGTATACATGTACATTACTCCTCTTTAGGTTTCAGCACTTGCCTCCCTACGCTAATGCTAGTTTTGTAAGTCATCTGTTTCATATATTTGTATTGTTTGTGTTGTCCCTGGTCTATGTCCCATTTTCTGTACACCTTCAAACAGATCACCATTTGTTTTAATCTTTGTGCATGCTTACTGTGAATGCCTCCACCATCTGCAAATGTGTTAATGCAAGTTATTTCTGAATGAACTTGACATCACTGTTCTTGCAATAACTACCATTCAAGTAAAGGTCCAGGTTGGACTAGAATAGGCTGTTGGAACCAGGTATGTGGTAGATATGGAGGATAGAAAGAAGAAAGGGAGCAAGGAGTTTCCCTTAAGGCCGTGTGGGCAGGGTCCCGAATATATGTTCCCAACCAAGGTACTATTAGTGATTGCCTCAAGCTCAGCATGCCCTCCAAGTGGCAGTTATGACAGAGCAGCCCAGGCGCAAATTGGAGGTGGAATGGGGTTGTTCACAGATACAGTAGATAATTCATTAATACCCAATGAGAGGTGATCCACACACTATATTTAAAAATAGAATCTTTATATAAGAACAAGCAAAGAGGTTAATACACTCACAGATAAGTAACAATCGATCAGGCAAGTTGCAACAGTTTTAAGTAAAAGTTCTTTAGTGTCCCACCTAGAAAGGAAAAGGAAGTTACAGGTATGTAAATGCATTTCTTTCTAGGCTGGCAAATTCAAGCAGGGATAAAGAGACTAGTAGCGCGAATAGGGGAAGTCTTTGCCAGGAAAGAGTTAGCCCAGTACTACAAAGAGCAGTTCCTGGAGTTCCATGGAGTCTCAGAAAATGAAGAAAGGGTCCCGGGATTAATAATAAAACTACGCACCAGATTAGGACAGCATACCGTGAGGGATCAGTAATGCGAGGCGGACAACTGCTTGTAGCTTTCTCAAAGTAGCAACACATTTCATTAAACCAAAGTAAAGGGTAAAAATGTAGATGGAGAATGTGATGCTGCAATGGAAGATGATGCATCTGCGAAGGTATTTAAGTATTTGTAAAATTCTACAGTGTCTACCCATGTGCTTTGTTGGTGGGTGAGAGAGGTTCATAGTGTCTTGTATGGTCATGCTCTTCCTGCTACGTGTCTGGGCAAATCCTGTGGGTTCCATGTGTTAAAATTACGGCACAAATGGCTGTGGTTACAAAATATTGCCGCAATCCATGTAAAGGATGCAGTGGACACCCCAGCAACCCATTATACCATTTAAGGGGAGCAAGGGACACCACCGCACCGAGCAATGCAGAAAATCGCACCTCAATACCTTCAGAACAAGCTAAAACCCTACTATCCATTGCGCACTCTAATATCAAGCTATGCCCGCCTCCTAGTGATACCAAACACCAACTCAGTCAAGTTAGGTGGATCATCATTCTCAGCCTTGGCCCCCACTCTGTGGAACTCTCTCCCACCCCACATCCGACTCACCGAAGACCTCATGTCTTTCTGCAAATTACTGAAAACGTGGTTCTTCCCCTAAAATCGACTCTTAGCACAAACAGAACAAACAACCACAATAAAAAGAAACCAAGGTTGTTGGATCAAAAATAACAATCCAGCGTTGAGACCAGTTGAACAAACAGAAAACTAAATCGGCCAATGTAATTAAAACAGAGAAACCTAGTAGAACGGATGAAGTGGCTGAAACGGATGAAGTGGATCAAACCGATGAAATGGATGAAGTGGATCAAACGGATGAAGTGGATCAAACGGATGAAGTGGATCAAACGGAGGGAGCGGATGGGAGCGGAAGGGAACATAAGGGAACAGAAGGAGTCATTGGACGGATATGACGAACGAGTAGAACAAAAATGAAAAGGATGAGTACTTTACAGAATGGAACAGATGGATTGAATCAAGTGGATGGAACAGATGCAGCAGATGAAACGGACACAATAAACGGAACTGAAGGAGTGGATGAAACAGATGGAATGGATTCAACAGGCAGAGTGGATGAACAGGCATAATGGATGGAACGGACGGAACAGATGGAGTGGACGGCACAGATAACCACTATATTACACTACCACGCTTACTCTCTCCTATACACCAACACACAATTAGAACACAGCGATACTATGACACATTCGGTATAGCTGTTCTCAACTAACACCCACCACATACTCCTCATGATCCTAATTAAACATCAGCTAAGCACACCGCTAACTTAAGCGTCTCCTCAGGCCTAACGCAGCCACAAATCAGTCTGGGCGTCATCCCACCAGAAAGAACACATATACCTGACCTCCCAACTGCTACACCAACCGCTAAGAAGCAGCTATCATGCAACTACCACACCGGCTGCACACATATCCGGTGCACACACGCACCTTATGACGCTTTCTCTCTCTATTGACTTTCACTACTGTTCCCGAGGTCATTCAACCTACCAGCGCTTTGAGATCATACCAATGATACATAAGGCACTATATAAATGCCAAGTAACATAACATAACATTAAGGTAAATGTTTTCAAATAAAGCCTTACTTGCCCTACTCTACTAAGGAATTCCCTACCTAGTCTAAAGGCTGATGGAACAAACTCTAACATGGGTGCACTGGCCCTCACTTTAAAACAACAAATATTCAAAGAAATGCATAAAGCAACACAAGATAATGAACAATATTTGAACGTCCCTCATCTGTACTGGGCAACTTCCTTTTCCCCCAGGTTTTAAAGTCAGCTTCAAAACATTCAAAAGGAAAAGAAAAGTCTTGAACCAGTTTTTATCAGTTCCAAGTCAAAACAAAGGTTCAAACAAAAATCCACTGCAACATTTCTTGGGTTTTGGTTGAAAAGATTACCTTCCAATTTCAGCAAAGAAAAGAGCACCAGTGGTACTCCTGGTTGTCTTCTCTTCAAGATTATTTGTCACAGTTCAAAATAATAGGTATCTGCAGTACATTTGATATATTTGTCAGGATGTTTCTCTTTGGGTTGCTGCTTCTCTTAACCACTCCTCTACTTTTGCTACTTACATTCCAATGTGACATCCACTGACAACTTTGTATACCTCCACAGTTCAGGTACTTCTACCAAGGCTTTGTACTTCTTAATTATCAGGCAAAAAGACACTTGGACCTCTTCAGATAGTAGGCAAGGCACTCTTTCCTTCTAGGACTGTATAAAAGGGGCCATCCCCTATGCCTATTGCATCTGTCTGACTACCACATGGATAACGGGATAACCTGCCTTTGCCCAGAAGACTGACTTCCTTTCAGCATCAACAGTCTTTAGCATTACAGGTTAACTTCTGTAAATTCTTTACAAGCACACAGCTCCCGTTCCCCAGCTTTCTCACACCTTTTCTGCCCAAGTAATTACCCAGAAGCCGTAGTGCAACTCTTCCAGTTTCAAGTAACAATGCAACGCTCATCTTCAAGGACACTGTACTGTAGACAACTTCACAGACTAGCTGGATGGGTTTAAACAAGACTGGTTTCACTATGAAATGGGATCGCCTCTTGGCTTGGGTAATGCTTGTTCTCTTCAGCATTACAACATCTTGGAATAATAAAGAATATCAATTCTGGATACAATGCAAGTTTCAGTCTTTAAAGTGAAAACACATGCGACCACGCATTAAGGTCGATTTTTCAAGTGATGAATATAACTATTCCAGTGTGGTATCATAGAGGCAACTTCGGACTTCCTCTGGGAATCACAATTTATCAAACGCAACCTCTCTTTCTTATAGTTTTCACTTATTACTTGTAACTCTTGTACAATGGCAGGGTTATACTTTCGGAATGGATTCAACAAACGTTCCTTCTTCACGATTATGGACGCTTGACCACTCAGGTAATTCAAAAGAATTCAACTACGGATGTAATGGTTTTCTTTTCTCACACGAATGACCCAGCTTCCTAGATAAACGCGAGTGTTACAATTCCATTGTGAACAACAGTATAAAAGATGCTGCACCACTTTTACTCGCTTTCTACGTTATGCAAGTTACATCTGAGCTGGATACAATTACCGGCAAGGCTTGTAAAGTGAATCTGAACGCTGTGCTTCACTCGCCAGCTTCAGGGACACACTACGGTGCGGGTTGCTCCACTACCAGACTTCCTTGAATACTGCTACTACTTTGGGCTCACTTGAGGCCCACACCCTTATCCAGCATGGGTGTCTCTGGTCTTGCCACTTTAATTGAGAGTCTCTTTCACTCCCAAGACAATTCGGCTTGCCTTAAGCTTTTGGGCTTGGGCTCATGCACGGTCTTGGCTCTGCAATCACTGCAACTCTGCCTTGAGCCGGACCTCCTTAAGAGCCAGAAACTCCTCAAGACCTACCTCTTCTCCTTCTCTTCCTCTCTCTCCCCTGCTAACCTACTTTCTGTTTGTGTCTTTCCCTTCCTTTCTTCTCTTCCCCAACCTCCACAGTTAGCTGACTGGTCGCCTGGTGCACCTCCGGAGCCCCACAGGTCCAAGGCTCCCCCGCCAGTTCTGCACTTGCCTCTGGGCCTCTGCTTGACACTACTGCATTATGCTCCATGAGAGTAGCAACCACTCTGCACTTAATGCAGGCCCCTGCTGGACTGGGCCCACTTGTCCCCCTTCCGCTCCCCCTCCCTTCCTGTACTGTGCACAAGCTTGAATGTTCTAGGCCTTGCAAGTCTGTCTGTCCGATCCTCCCTCTGTCAAGCCTCCCTAGCTTGGTTGTGCTTGAAATTCTCATGCATAGGCGCATTGGATGACCAACTACCAAGCACTCTGAAATGTCGTCAGACCAGTACTGTAGTTTATTGATCAGTATGCTCCTCCCTCTCTGCCCCCCCCCTTGTTCTCCTTTTGTCAAGCACTTACTAGTAGATATGTCTCTGACCTAGTATGCTAACTATTGTTAGATCATTCGGAATCTTCAAGGCCTAAGAATGACAACTGTATTCACTTGTTGCCTTCCCGCCTTGAAGCACTTGTGTATAAGCGGTTTTACAAATAAACAATTACAACTTGGCTAACATGGGGAAAACTTCGGTTTCAGCACGCCTTCCTCTAAAATCCAGGTTTTGGGAACACAGGACCCCTCTCAGAACTTGCATGTGAAATCTGCTGTCTCCACGTTCCAGCGTACCTTCAGTGTTTCCACTTCCTCATGAATTGCTAGCCTCGTGCTTCTCCGCTACTACTACTGCCAACCTTCCGACTCCTGCTCTAGCTCCTTTTCCTTCTGCTTTCCTGCTGGGGCCTTTTATGCCTCACAGGTTTGACAACAGGCTTCAGGTGTGAGCCTTTCGCTTCAATTGCATGACTTCTGCAATGGCTATTAGGCTTAATTTCTTGACCAATATATCTACATACCTCTTCAGCCCTCTTCCTCCTTTCAGTCCTTATACGATTTCGGGGCATGTAGTTTGTTTTAACAAAGTTCCTTTTCCTGCTTCTTAATTACTTATGAGGATGTATTTACATCCCTTTATTAGCAGAGGGGTTGCGGTTTTAACTTGTACAGAGGAAGATGGCTTAGAGAAGACAACATTCCTACAATGCTTTATAGTGTACCCTTGCAATTGAAGCAGGCATTTAGATACCAACAAGAGTCTTCCTTTTGGCATTGTGTGCTTTGATGTTACAACCATAGGGTTCACACCGTTAGATTTAGTAAGAGATTGAGAGACATTGAAATTACAAAAAGCCATCACCTATTTTGGCACAGTGGTAAGAATCTCAACATTAGGGAAAAAATACTGCATCTCTCCCACAGAATCTCCTTACTACCCCGGGCCCGGTCTCCACCCATTTGATCCTTCCGCAGTACACCACTCCCATTGTTGGCATCTGGCAGCATCTGCCTTCCCTGTGGCCACCTGCGAGGAGACCTTAAGGCAGGGATTCAGTGAGGGATCCACAGGATTCTTCACAATACCCAACACCAGAAAAAAACAGCTCTGCAGTAGGTGGTCGGCGGTTTCCATTTGCAGAAACTGTGCAAGTTGTTTAGCGATCACCGAGGATCCAGTGCAGGATAAACTGCAACTGCCAGGTAGGAGGTGTATGGAAACGCATTCAAGGTTGTCTCAGGCCAAAGGTTGCAACTACCCAGCTGCATGGACACTGCTCCGTAACGAATCAGCCCCCAAAATTGAGAAATTAATACTTCAGCAGGTAAAATATATTGATCTGGGAAAGAGAATCCACACGATTCCCTCTCCCAAAATCTCCTAGGAGAACTTGTAAGAAGGAAATGCATGTTCAGCTGGATTTCTGAACTCTGACCTGGTGGGCAGATGTTCAAAAGGCCAACCTAGTTTCTTGGAACAGGGTAACCTTCTGGACAAGCCAGACCAATCAAGGTAGCATTGGCAGCAGTCAAGACTAGTTCCCAGGAGGGGTGAGGGTGATCGAAAGCCCACAATGAGCAAACACAGCAAACGACACTACAAATTACTTACTCTCAGTCAGGCGTATATATCAAAAATACATATACATTAATTAAAGGCCTTTTAAATCAAACACAAAGCAAATATCAGCAGTAATACTTAAACCAGCACAACATTACTATCAGACATATATACAGTTACCAAATGGAGTAAAGGAATAGCACACAGTAAGGCTCCCCACCTGTGAAGAAAGGAGCATAAAGCGCGAACATACTTTAGGCAGTCCTTCACTTATCAAACTCTAAGAGGCACACCAATCCCTATAAAGAGTGGAGCCTTGCGTTCAAAAGTAATTTGGTGCAGAAACACGCGATAGTGCAGCAGAGCCAAAACGGGGTCTCTTGCAGGGGCTGTAGCGACTCAGGAAGGTGGGTGAGGCAGTGAAGAATAAGTTCCCACTATTTGAGGAAGGTCTCTCCAAGAGGACAAAACAGGATCCAAGAGTTGGGAATAGGACGGTAGCACGGGCTACCTCGATAAAGGCGAGTGGCCCTCAGGGGACACTTGGGCGTAAAAATGGATGGATGCACCAGGGGCCACCGGTAAGGGTTACAAGTACTCACCGACCCAAGGCGCACTCCGGAACCCAACTTCGGCAGTCGAGTCCACTTTGGTTGCAGGTTCAAATGCTGCAAATGTACGGTTCTGCGGCCAAGTTCCATGGATGATTCTGTGGTGGGACAATGACTATTTCTCCTCTCCTGATGAAGGGATCGGCTCGATTTCACTGTGGATAGTCTCAGGGCACACAAGGGCACAGCAGCAGCGCATCCTCGAAGTTAGTCACCACGGCTGGGTGCCAAACCTTCCAGCAGGTCACCAGCGGTTCCTTGACTCAGCTTCTTGGTTTCGGGATGATTGGATCCTATCCTTGGTTCAGTGAGAACTCAAGAGATCGACCTGGTATGGGTGTATGGGACCTTCTCTTATCCAGAATCTCCATTGCGCCAAACGAAGAGGACCAAATGAAAGACCTGCTCACATACAGCCATGCCAGTCATTCCCAGCACACCCGACTCTGGCACCAAGGATGTGTATTGAAACTAGACAGTCCAGCCCACAGCCTGGATGCACACACGAGGCATGCAGAAGCCCACAAAAGCTTTGGTGTGCGCGGGGAGCAGCATAAAAAAATAAAGGTTTTTTTTCCCCGGGTCTGCTCGACCTGGGGAAGGCAAAGGGACAAGATGGCCAAAGGACCTCATGGAATGGCCATTTTGAAGCCAAGCCACTGTCCAGGGCCAAACGCGATATGGACCGTAAAAAAGGGTTAAAAATATGTGAAAAATAACAGCTGCCACCAGCTCTGTTACCTTCACTGAAAAATCCTTTGAGAGTGTCGAAACGAAATGTAGACCCAAGAGCACTGTACTGTAAGGTACTTTGTGCACTGGTAATATGTTGCAAAAGAATAGCAACAAAGTGAAAGGCTAAGGGAAACAAAGTCTCCCAGTACTGACAGTCTTTAAGGGCATGTCAGTTTCCCCATAACAAAGTCAGTGAAAACCCAGTGGAGTGCAGCAGAAGACTGTGTTCCACTGGCAAAATTCAGGCTAGGTTGGTCAGACAACAGCAAAAGGTTGGGGTGGGGGTTCACAACTGGAGGGGAAAAAAGATTACACACAAATGGAAACCTTTCCTAACACTCGCCTCTTCCAGACAAAGGACAGGGGGAACTCATTCACCCCTGGACAAGCTTCTTGTTCAGGTTGGTTAAACATTCTGGACAACTCATCAGAATTGCTATGTTGAACACCTGGCCTATGCTCAATAGTGAAGGCAAACCCTTGCAGGTTTATGGACCACCTGAGCAACTTTCCCTCTCCCTTCATGTTCATTCGCCACTTTAAGGGGTTATGGTCAGTTTGCACCGTGAAGTGGGTCCTATAGAGGTAGGGCCTCAACTTTCCTAGGGCCCATACAACAGGGAAACATTATTTCTCTACTGTGGACCACCTGAGCTCTCTGTCCTAAAGCTGGCAACTTATGAATCCAATTGGATGTTGCTTACTCTTATCTCTTTGTGATAGTATAGCTCCTATCCCAGTGTCAGATATGATAGGTTATTTAAAACGCGCTTAATACCTATAGGGTTCTAAGAGGCATCTGTCTGCACAATAAAAGGCATTTGGTAATCATTTGGTAATCAGGGGCCCTGAGGACAGGGGCCTGGCACAAGGAGTCTTTTAAGCCATTGAAGGCCTTCCCACAATCCTCAGACCAAGAGCGCTTCTTGGGTTTCTTTGGAGTTGCGAGAGCAGTCAGAGGGGCAGCTATGGTGCCATATTTTGCCATAACCTTTCTGTAGTACCCTGAGAGTCCTAAAAAGGTTCTCACCTGGGTCTGTGTAGTGGGGGGTAGGCCCGTCTTCTACTGCTTGTACTTCACTGAGCGAGGCTGTATCCTCCCTCCACCTACTTCATGCCCAAGGTAGACTACTGAACCTTGACCAATCTGCCACTCACTGGCCTTTATAGTCGAGTGGGCCTTCTGAAGAGCCCGCAACACAATTCTGAGGTGTTTCACATGACCCTCCCAGGTGGCACAGAAAACTGCTATATCATACAGATATGCAAGACAGAATTCATCCAACACATTAGGGGCATGCTTCATAAGCCTTTGAAAAGTGGCAGGTGCATTCTTGACCCCAAAAGGCATCACCCTGAACTGGTAAAGGCCCTCTGGAGTTGATAATGCTGCCTTCTTATTGGCACATTCTGCTAGGGCTATTTGCCAATACCCTGCAGTGAGGTCAAATGTGCTAATGTACTTGGAGGCACCCAAAGCACCCAACAGCTCATCAGTTCTTGGCAAGGGGTGAGCATCTGTCTTTGAGAGCCCTGTAATCCACACAGAACTTCAGCTCAGGGGGTCCTGCTTTTGGAACCAAAACCACAGAGCCGGACCAAGGACTACTGGAGGATTCAATTACCCCAAGATCTAACATCTTGTTGACCTCTGCCTTCATTTAAGATCTCACCTTGTCTGACATTCTGTATCCCCAACCTTTGGTAGGTACACTATCTCCTGTGTCAATGTCATGTTTACACCAAGGTGTCAAACCAGGAGCTAGGGAAAGCAAGGGGGAGAATTGCCTCAGCAATTCATCTTGTTGAACAGAAGTCAGGTGAGGGGCCATTTGGACACCATCAATGGAGCAGTAGGAAGGACTGCCCTGGAATACATCAGGAAGAGTTTCTGACTCTTCCTCCTCCTCCTCTACATCTGAAGCCAACAGCAGTGCAGCTATTTCAACTCTTGGTATTTACATGGAACACTGCCCAGTCCTTCCAAGGTCCACTAAATAGTTAACCTCGCCCAGTGACTCCACCACTGTGTAAGGGCCTGACCATTTGCCCTCTAAAGCTCTAGGCCTTATAGGATTCACGATCAGGACTTGCTGGCCTGGTGTGAAGTTGATCAGGCAAGCCTTCTGGTCACACCAGTGTTTCACCAGAGCTTGCCTAGCCTTCGACTTCTCAATAGACCGACCCATCAGTAGAACAATTATTTTTCTGAGTCCTTGCACGTAGTCCACTACATTGGTAGTGATAGGGGGAGTAGGTATGTCCCACCCCTCCTTGACTATTGCCAAGAGTCCCCTCACAGGGGGACCAAAAAGAAGCGCAAAGGGCCTGAAGCCAACACCATCCTGAGGTACCCCTCTGTAGGCAAACAACAAGCATGTTAACAGAATAACACATTTTCTTCTTTGGGCCTCATCCAGAGCCCCTATCATGCGTTTGAGACTTCTATTAACCCTCTCAGCTAGACCATTGGTTGAGGGATGATAAGCTGAGGAAAACTTGAAAGTAACCCCAGACTCCTTCCACATGGCCTGCATATACTTTGACACAGTTTCTGGCCCTATCAGACAACTTCTCTAGGGAAGCCAACCCTAGTACATATGCCAAGTAAAGCTTTTGCAACTGACTTGGCAGTCAGTCTTCAATGGGATGGCCTCATGATACCTGGTGGCATGGTTGACCAGCACCAGGATAAACCTATTGCCTGGGGATGTTTGGGGGTCAAGGGGACCAACAATGTCAATCCCTACCCTCTCAAATGATACCCCCACAACCGGGGGAGGTACCAAAGAAGCTTGGACTGTTGTGGCACTTTTTCCAACTAACTGCATGTGTCCTGCAGTGACTTTCTACTTGCACCCCCGTCCTGGGCCAGTAGAAGTGCATGGATAACCTTTGCTTGGTTCTCTTGATAACAAGGTGACCAGCAAGGGGGACTTCATGCACCAGCTGCAAGAGGAAGGGTCTTACAGCAAGGGGAACCACCACCCTCCTATCACCTCCTTCTGTAGACTGTGGGCTCACTGTAGAGAAGCTCACCTTCCCAATAAATCCTTTGCTTCCCAGGAGGGTCCCCGTCAAGCTGGGAGCAGGCCTGCTACTTATGCCTTCCAAGGATGGGCACTCACGTTGGCCCTTACAGAACCTAACCCTATCAGGACCACCTTCCACCAACAAACTCTGGCGTTCCAGATGGTCATGTGGATTGAGAATTTTAGGCAACACCTCTACCTCGTCAGGTTCAGGTGTTTGACCAACTACATCCACCTCAGTGGTAAGTGAGTTAGTGGGAATATTTTCTTTCCCTCTGTCTTCCTTGACTCCTTTAGCCTTGGATTTCCCCTTTGGCTTGAGCCTGGCTTTGGTCTTGGCCAAGGCAGCCCTTGTTTGGGACCTTGTGCATGGTCTCTCTGCTGTGTCACCCACAAGACCTAAGTCTCTGAGATCATTCCCCAGCAGGACCTGACCTGGGACTTGCCTCTGAATGTTCACTGGAATCCTGCCCATCGTGCCATTGATAGTAAGATTTACAGGCATTACTGGGGGGGGCTGGCGCATCAAAGGAGCTCTGGCAAGTTTCTCTCGGTCTACCAAGGTAGAATCCACCACTGTTCTGCTGGGCCCACTATCCCTAAGGGCGTGAGTGTCAACTCCATTGATCCGCACACTGTCCTTAAAGTAGTGCTTGGTGTTATCTGGAATGCTAAAATAAGCCTGTTTGGAAGGATAACTTCCACCAACCTGAACATTGTCTTGGGACTTAACCTTACATTTTTTGTGGCCCTTTTGTGAGGACGTTTTATCAGATCCCCCACCCTCTTTATCTTTGGACTTTTTACCCCTCCTCCTGCTTACCAGGAGTAGTCTCGTCCTTATGGGACACTCTGTATGACGCCCATAAATCTGCTGCCATGTCCAACTTCTTAGGATCCAACTCATTTGAATCAGCCAAATGCTGCTTAGGCTCAGGTGAACAAGATGCAAATGTTCAAACATGACTGAAGAAATCATACCCTCAATCGTATAGCCTTCAACCCAGACAGTCAAGTTTTTCAAGGAATCAGTAACATAGGACACCCAAGTGTTACCATCTTTCTTTTTGTACTCTCTAAACCTTTTCAAGTATTGGGCAGGAGTCTTCCCAAACTTTAAGATGAGAGTCTACTCATTCAGCCATAAACATTTCCATAATAGTGTTAGGGAGAATTCTCTTATAAGGCTAATTTCCCAAACCTAGTGAGTCCCCAGCAGCTTTGCTGGATTTTTGGGGTTTGTTTCTTTCTCCTGCTAAGAGTGAGACTCTTTTACTCCCACTCTTAGACATGATTTGAGGTATGTCTTTGACTTGTTATGTGCTTATGGGCTATGGGGTTTCTTTTTACTCCATAGGGTATCATCTGTTTTTCTGTAGGTGTGGTACACAGCACCCTCAGTGCATTGCCACAGGGGTGTCACAGTGACCCCCAAACATAGACTCCATACCCTGGGACTGACTACTGTCTCCCAGGGCATGTAAAGTCACCATTGGCTTTACTAGTCCAAAATTGTGAACAGAACCAGTACAAATCATCATATTGTGGAAGTACTGGTAAGGGATAATTCGATTTCCCCTGGGTCTGTTTTTGAGGGGGCACTGTCCCGTTCCCCCTCTTCAAGTTTCTGGCTGGTGGCAGTGATTACCACGCAAAATATTCCTCCGGAATATTCTCTATGTGATTTTCCCATTGATATTAAACGCACCACTTTTTGGTGCAATGTTAAAGATACCGCTGGTTTATTTATTTAATATTAAATCACCGGTTGGGTCTTTTTGCCAGAACTCAATTCTAAAATGGCGTTTGTGTCCGTCTCTGTAACTCTGACCAAGGTCGAGCCCTTTGTTCCACTATTTTGGCAGGCTTCTCCACAGAAGCCCTACAAGTGGTGCCACTCTGTCTGGGTTCCACAGGAAGGGTGGAGGGGGGAATTGGCACCCTGGACTGCGTTTCCTTAGCAACCCAAGTCGCACTCTACTCTGATTGGCCCAGTGGTGCAGGTGTGATTGACAGCTAGGCTGATGAATGGGGGGTTTTCTGCATAAAAGCAGGGCCTTTGGGACTGAAACTTCAGAAGTCGCCACAGGACCAAAGAATCTGAAGAGGGAAGAAGCTGAGCCACCTGCAATCGACGACACCACCGGTGAAGCCCTGCTGCAACGAACTCACCACTTTTCCAACAACAAGAGAAGATCTTCTGCTGGAGAGTCTTCTCCCTTTGAGCTGGTAGGACCAACCAGTTCGCCCTTTTTCACTTCCAAAGACGTCACTTGGTCGAATCGCCCGTGCCAAGCACCCCAGCGGCCGAATAGCCAAGCTCACCACTTTTGACCGCGAATAAAAGGACTGCACCTTTTAATCTGGAACTCCGCGGCTGGTTTCATACCTGTGCAGTGCAACGACTCCACGTTTCCTCCTCGATGAGATCTTCTCTTCCCCTGGTCGGAACCACAAACCTCAACCACTGCCAGGAACAACTGCCCCCGCTGGAACTTCCTTTCTCTTTAAGGTACTGTGTCCTGCCTGGCCTCCCTTTCTACAGATTGCTAAAGGTGACCCTTAAATCCTTGGCTTCTAAACTGGGTTGGCTCCAGGTCTTCTAACTATATCTTTTGACTTACCCCAACCTATTTTGAACACTCTGCAAAGACTTTCAGTGCACTTTAAACCATGTGATCCTGGGCACATTTCGCTTTTCTCCATTTGAAGTGGGCCTGGCCTATGAACTTTGGGTCTACAGTATAACCTGCCTTTCTCCCCTTGCTCTGAACTCTTAAAAGTGTTGGAAACTGTTTTATTTTATGCTCTGCCTTTTCTCTCCCTTAAAACTATTGGAGTGCCATCTAGGTTAAGCGCTCACTTCTGTCTTAACAAATAGTCGTGCTTTCACCCTGACTTGTCTGATAGTTATCTAGGGAGGTGTGTTTACTTACCTGACTGTGTTTTAGATTACTTTTCATTTAGAGTGCTAGTGTATTGCCTAAAGTGTGTTTTAAATAAATAATTATATACTTTTTATACAAAGCTCTGGTCAGTGTTTGTTTGCTCTACTGTGTCTTGACCCTGTTGTGTATACTCTGCATACTGTCCTGCTCTTCTTGAGAGAAGTCTGACTGCTCAGCCACAGTTACCAGGTAAATCTGGGGGTGGTGCAGACTGCTACCAATTGGGTTTACTGCTACTCCTGTAGTCTCAATCGTTTTGCAGTGTTCCCTAAGGGAACTGCACAGGATTCTGCCTAACAAATAGCACTGCAGCCAGAATGGGGTAGTCAATTTAGCAACCATGCAATCTTGTCAGCATTCACAACCACTTTAACTTCATGTGCATACTCAAATGCAGGCAACCAGTCCATAATGTCATTCTTCTCATCATATACACTGAGCAGATCTTCAGGAAACCTTGGATGAGAGGAGGACCCAGACCCATGTCCAGATCCCTTGGATGAGCCATTTGAAACCTGAAGCTTGGCCAGTTCCAACTGGTGATCCCAGTCCTTCTGTTTTTCTACCTGCTCTACTTTCAGTTTTGCCATGTTGAATTCAAGCTCCTTCAGCTTAAACAGCAGTTCTTGCATCTTGGATTCAAGCATGGTATCAGCATCAGTGCTGGCAGAGGAAACTTGGGACAACACATCATCCTTGTCTTCATAGGAACCATGGACAAGGGCAGCGACAGATCTGTCAGGTCTGTCGGTGAGAGCAGCCCCACCACCTTCTGCACTTTCGTCTGTGGTAATGGCATCGAGTTGCAACTCTTGCCAATCCATGATCCTTTGGATCATTTCACTTGTTGTACCTTGTGCAGGCAAGCCTATCAGTTGTGGGCTTTCGATCACCCTCACTCCTCCCGAGACCTAGTCTTGATCGCCACCAATGCTACCTTAAGTGGTCTGGCTTGTCCAGAAGTTTACCCTGTTCCAAGAACTAGGCTGGCTTTCTAAATCTCTGCCCACCAGGTCAGAGTTCAGAAATCCATTTTAACAATGTGTTTCCCTCATTGTGCAACATGCAGTACCGAAATACCAGTTCTGCAAGGATGGCAAATGCCTAGCTGTATACCAGTAGCAATACACATTTAAAGGGGGTTTCATGACAATCAACGACACTGTACAACGGAAGCACAGAGTACTCAAAAGTATATTCACTATTCAAGTTCCACATATAATTATCAACCACTGAAGGTATCCTTCTATGGAGCAAAACCGCTATAGTCATAATGCACTGTCAAACAAAGTGAATTGCTCCACTGGCAAATATAATGGGACAGCACTAAGAGTCGTGTAGCCAGTGTGAGAAGCAACAGGGCTTCAGCAAAAACAGTGACTAAAACTGTGGACAGAGGTAGTAACTCATGGAAGAAAATAGATGCCATCTCCCGAAAGGCCATTACTTGCCTATCCTTATTACTCAATATTAAGAGTGAAGAACTGGAGTATATCGAGTGGCTCTTCTGCACGTTTTTGAAAGAACAGGAAATCCAGTAAGCCTCTGGAGCGTCTGCATTGTCCATCTTGTTTGGCCGCATCTTCAAAAAGACCACCACAAGGCACTGATAAAGTGGTCCAACCAGCATATAGGAGAAGAAGCTCACTTACCGGCCCACACCAACAACTTTGTAGACGGGGCTGAGGGACATGACAATTAACCATTCAAATACAGTGCACAATCGTGAGCAAGAATTGCAAAGCCACCAGCAAGAGTAACTTAGCAGTTAAGCCATGTGCACTGATGTGACAGTGGCACAATGATCCCTGCCCAACAAGGCCTGGTGACAATGACCGGGAACGCAACACGTTTCAAACGGGTTAAAGAAGAGCAGGGTGCTTCCAGTGATCAGAGTTCCAACGTAGTAGCCACAGGTTAACGTTAAGGAACCTCTGACAAAGGGATGGCCATATTGGCTTGGATAAGAACTGTTTGCACAGCATATGAATGCTAGCATCCCCAGGAAAAATGGCTCCCCGCCTTCTAATGAGCCCCAACAGAAATTGAGAACATAGCATCAACGGGTATTGAGAGTGAAGAGCTTAGGGCGGACTTCCCGAAAGAGATGTGGACTGAACACAAGAATGGAAAAGAAGGCAGTTTGAAGCGGTCATTTGTTTATTGGCAGGGAGGTGGAGACCAAGTAGAAGCATGCAGGGCTTAAAGTCGGGCAGAGCCCAGCAGTCTCCCAAATGTGTTTCCGAGCCGGGGCTTCCTAAAGTCCCCTGGTAGCCCCAACCGTTCAAGCTACTGGAAGCCAATGCATTTGTTCTACTGCTTAACGCTCTCGCTCCATTTACACGAGAGCTCAAAGCTTTCCCAAATAAAAAGTCTTGGCTTGTACGCGCCACTCCTGTCCTTCCCCAATAGCGGTGCAGACTTCCGTCACCCATTCCTTTAACGGAATAGATACAGTGATCATCACCCTCGCACTCCAGGTGAGAGTGTGATGCTAGCTGCAAAAAAGAAGCCTGGCAGAG
The DNA here is from genome assembly GCA_002915635.3 of Ambystoma mexicanum. Lineage (NCBI taxonomy): Eukaryota > Metazoa > Chordata > Amphibia > Caudata > Ambystomatidae > Ambystoma > Ambystoma mexicanum. The sequence goes on from CM030325.1 coordinate 1,001,225,355, forward strand.
GACGGCGCCACAATGAACGAAGCAAAGGATAGGCACTGGGGGCCCTTTTCTAAGCTTAAGGCAACCCATTAGGCCATGCACCCCCTCCCCCGATTCCACATCCCACTTAAAGCACGTATAATTCCAATTGTCATGTGCTATTGCAGCTTAATCGAAAACACCAAAAAGGCCTGCATCATCGCATCAATAACAGCTTTACCAGACGGTGCGCTCATAACGAGTCCAAAGAAAGGCTCTTCAGAAATACAGTGAGTGTTCCTTGCACTGGCAATCCATGCTGGACAGCAGGAGTCAATACCCACTCCCAAATCACACCAACGCCCTCTTGGAGGCCAACATGTTCAGTTTAGGCCTCTTCACTGTGAGCTTTAATTGGGCCGGGGATAGCCAGGGCTAAGCGCCGGCAGTCTCCAAATATTGTCCTCGAGCAAGGGCTCTCTGAACTGACCTCCCTTACCAAATTTCTTTAACAACATGAGCACCAATACAGCTGTTTGCCAGCAGATGTCACCTCCAGTAATGTTAGATTCACATCAGTTATAGACATTTGAAAATTCAAAACAGGAAAGAGCAATTATAAGAGTAAACAGTGTTTGATTTTTGCTACACATTGCATTAAATTATTAGCATTAGAATGCCTTTAATGAGTATGCATTAATAAAGGATTTCTTTCTGAAGAACTGTGGGATTCCATGGTGTATTGGCTCATTTTCATTTGATGTTTGGCTTCATATTTAAATATATTTATTTATTTTAGCATTAATAAATCGCACTAGGCCCGAGTCAAATAGTTTTACAGACATTAACCCTCTTTAAATTCATCTTTTAAACCAAACCGTTTGCCCTTTCTTGGCACATATGCAAACTTGATTGGCTCTGTTAGGTCACTCCCTTCATTACACAGGTCACAACTCTTTTAAAGCCTTATTAGCTACATGGGATGTGAGGCTGCACGCGCCCCCAAATATTGCCTCATGACGTCTTGGAACCGCCCTGCCCTAGATTTCTTGTCCCACTTAGAGCACGGCTTAGTTCTCCATTTCCATGTTGTAAATGCAACAGTGCACGCTCTAGAATGCACAGAAAATCCAGCACTACCGGCGCCCACACGGAATTAGGCATGCATGACCCAACAGGGCCAACATGCCAAATCCTTGTGGGCATGGCTTGCCCTAACGAGTGTGTGGGCTCTGCTAATAATCTCACTCTAGCTCCGCCCACAAGAAGCATGCCCCAGGCTCCTAAATGCACCTGATGCAGACTTCCAGCGTCAGCAAGGCCTCCCAGGCGACCCCTCGATCGACGACCACTACCAGCGTGGATTTGAAGGCGCCTCCTTGTCAGTCGGAATTTCTATTCATGGCGAGACCGCCTCATTGCCAGGAAGGCTGGCAACTTTCGCAAATGGTCTGGAGCGTGGGCACCAGCACTAGTTCCTGTTAGAGGAACGCACCTAGCAAAGCGTCCTCCCCACGTGACCTACACCGTACGTTCAAAACAACATCTATTCTGCATTGATCGATTGAACGAGCGGGAATGGCCGAGTGGGCTGCGTGCCTAGCGCTGGCGCATGCGCCGTAGAGTCAAAGCCTTCCTTTTCCACGGGTTGAAGTTCCTGGTCACCTACATAACTCGGAGCTCGAGAAGGACTTAGCCAGTTCATTTAAAACTTCCCAGGCGGATTTCTGTCGAGCCACGTTGTCGAGATCAGTGTGTTGTCTTCTGCATAGCTCCCAACCTTTTGTGTCACCAAGGCGGCGGGTGAAAACAGCTCATTTTCTTTTTGGAGCGTGAGAGGCCATAGAAGTGAATGGGCGTATGAGGGATTTGGCCGGTGATTCAGCTGCTTGCAAGGTGGTTGGCGGGTGAGTTGAGATCTATGCTTCTGCACAGCGGCGAATATGGTACCAGGGCTTTAAGTCTACAAAAAGCTGTTCTGCATGTCTGATATAAATCATTGTTTACCAATGATTGATACGCCATCCCACTAGTTCTTTTAATTTTTACAGAGCATACCTTTAGTTCAAAGGCTCAAGAAGGACGTTTAGCAGATGCCCCAGACCATGAAGGGGGGCGCTAGAGGGACAGCAGGCATAGCGGGCCGCATCTCGGCCCCCTTAGTCCATCTCGCCTCCCCTCTCCTGAAGGTGGGTTCCCAAGTTTAAACTATGTGTAAACAGGTAACACAATGGACTAATTACAATAAAATACAACATATAGCAGCAGCCAACATTTAAGATTAGCATAACAATAAGAAGGGGTACAGACCCTTAAGAGTGCGCTTTGACCACTATCACATTCAGAAGTGGCTGGCTGCACCACCAATTCAGAATAGGTCTACCCATGAATACCTAAATTAAGAAATAGACTAGTTCCCATCCAAGAAAATGACCATAGCAACAGCCCACCCCCTCTTCTTCACATGACCTCTGATGTCATCCGTGTGATTTCCGGAGCAGTGAAGCGGTTCCGGAGCACGTTCAGTGAGCGGGTCGGGGCTGAGCGGAATTCTGAACGCTCTGGAGTGGCTGCCGGTGCAAGTGCAACCGGACCCTGCCAGCCTTTAGCTTGCAGCATTTGGGTGGGCATTTCAACACTGGGAACGTTTCTACGAGACCCTGGAGCGTCCTGAGCGGCAAGGCTCTGGCTACCAGGTTGCAGGAACAGCAGCAACCCGTGTGCTCTTGGCTGGCTGTAAATACAATTGGCATTTTCTTCCGGATACTGTGAACGTTCCTGCAAGACACCCGATTTCGATAGGGGAGCGGGAAATTACATTTACTCTAAAAATCATGCTCATCTATTCAACATGAAAGGTATGGAGGGCTAAGAAAAGGAACAGGGAGACAGTGTATGATGGTGTTTAACTGATCAACGTGGGCTAATGGAGTGATTTAATGTTTCATGAGGGTGTGAATATTAGGATGGGCGGTTTTAGAGGGGGTTGGCTGGGGCTATCTACGTGTGATTCGGAATTGGCACACAGGCATCTGTTGCAAGGGGGAAGGGGCATCTTGCTATTTGGAGGGAGGATTGGGCATTATGGCATTGGACTAGAGGGAGGGATTGGGCATCTTGGTGGGGTCTGAATGGTTGGATAGGGGCATGCTGGTGTGGATATGGCGGGATGGGGCACATTTGTGTGGATCTGGAGAAAGTGGGCACATTGGTGTGGGTCTGGAGGGATGGATAGGACATTGTGGTGTGGGTCTGGGGGAGGGATAGGGACAGTGGTGTGGGTTTGGGGGAGGGTTGGGGTAAATACATTGGTGTGGGTCTGGGGAGGGATGGAGGACATGGGTGTGTTTCTGGAGGGAGAGATGGGGCATGGGTCATCTAGGTGTGGGTTGGGAAGTGGGACGCAGCATTTTGGTGTGGCTCTGGAGGGAGGTGGTGGAGGCACATTGGTGTGGCTCTGGAGGGAGGTGGTGGGGGCACATTGGTGTGGGTCTGGGCGGAGGGATGGTGCACATGGGTGTGTTTCTGGAGGGAGAGATGGGGCACAGTGGGTCCGGAGGGTGGCATGGGTCATCTAGGTGTGGGTTGGGAAGTGGGACGGGGCATCTTGGTGTGGCTCTGGAGGAAGGTGGTGGGGGCACATTGGTGTGGATCTGGGTGGAGGGGTGGTGCACATGGGTGTGTTTCTGGAGGGAGAGATGGGGCACAGTGGGTCTGGAGGGTGGCATGGGTCATCTAGGTGTGGGTTGGGAAGTGGGACGGGGCATCTTGGTGTGACTCTGGAGGGAGGTGGTGGGGGCACATTGGTGTGGATCTGGGTGGAGGGGTGGTGCACATGGGTGTGTTTCTGGAGGGAGAGATGGGTCACAGTGGGACTGGAGGGGGGCATCGGTCATCTAGGTGTAGGTTGGGAAGTTGGACGGGGCATCTTGGCGTGGCTCTGGAGGGAGGTGGTGGGGGCACATTGGTGTGGATCTGGGTGGAGGGATGGTGCACATGGGTGTGTTTCTGGAGGGAGAGATGGGGCACAGTGGGTCTGGACGGTGGCATGGGTCATCTAAGTGTGGGTTGGGAAGTGGGACGGGGCATCTTGGTGTGGCTCTGGAGGGAGTTGGTGGGGGCACATTGGTGTGGCTCTGGAGGGAGGTGGTGGGGGCACATTGGTGTGGATCTGGGCAGATGGATGATGCACATGGGTGCGTTTCTGGAGGGAGAGATGAGGCACAGTGGGCCTGGAGGGTGGCATGGGTCATCTAGGTGTGGGTTGGGAAGTTGAAAGGGGAATCTTGGTGTGGCTCTGGAGGGAGGTGGTGGGGGTACATTGGTGTGGCTCTGGTGGGAGGTGGTGGGGGCACCTGGGTGTGTTTCTGGAGGGAAACATGGGGCACAGCGGGTCTGGAGGGTGGCATGGGTCATCTAGGTGTGGGTTGGGAAGTTGGACGGGGCATCTTGGTGTGGATCTGGAGAGAGGTAGTGGTGGCACATTGGTGTGGCTCTGGAGGGAGGTGGTGGGGGCACATTGGTGTGGGTCTGGGCAGATGGATGATGCACATGGGTGTATTTCTGGAGGGAGAGATGATGCACAGTGGGTCTGGAGGGTGGCATGGGTCATCTATGTGTGGGTTGGGAAGTTGGAAGGGGCATCTTGGTGTGGCTCTGGAGGGAGGTGGTGGGGGCACATTGGTGTGGCTCTGATGGGAGGTGGTGGGGGAACGTGGGTGTGTTTCTGGAGGGAAAGATGGGGCACAGCGGCTCTGGAGGGTGGCATGGGTCATCTAGGTGTGGGTTGGGAAGTTGGACGGGGCATCTTGGTGTGGCTCTGGAGAGAGGTGGGGGTGGCACATTGGTGTGGCTCTGGAGGGAGGTGGTGGGGGCACCTTGGTGATCTGGGTGGAGGGATGGTGCACATGGGTGTGTTTCTGGAGCGAGAGATGGGGCACAGCGAGTCTGGAGGGTGGCATAGGTCATCTAGGCGTGGATTGGGAAGTGCGACGTGGCATCTTGGTGTGGCTCTGGAGGGAGGTGGTGGGGGCACATTGGTGTGGATCTGGGCAGAGGGATGGTGCACATGGGTGTGTTTCTGAAGTGAGAGGTGGGGCACAGTGGGAGTGGGTCTAGAGGGTAGCATGGGTCATCTAGGTGTGGGTTGGGAAGTTGGACGGGGCATCTTCGTGTGGCACTGGACCGAGGTGGTGGGGGCACGTTGGTGTGGATCTGGGCGGAGGGATGGTGCACATGGGTGTGTTTCTGGAGGGAGAGATGGGGCACAGTGGGTCTGGAGGGTGGCATGGGTCATCTAGGTATGGGTTGGGAAGTTGGATGGGGCATCTTGCTGTGGCTCTGGAGGGAGGTGGTGGGGCACATTGGTGTGGCTCTGGAGGGAGGTGGTGGGGGCACATTGGTGTGGATCTATGCAGAGGGATGGTGCACATGGGTGCGTTTCTGGAGGGAGAGATGGGGCATAGTGGGTCTGGAGGGTGGCATGGGTCATCTTGGTGTGGGTTGGGAAGTGGGACGGGGCATCTTGGTGTGGCTCTGGAGGGAGGTGGTGGGGGCACATTGGTGTGGATCTGGGTGGAGGGATAGTGCACATGGGTGTGTTTCTGGAGGGAGAGATGGGGCGCAGTGGGTCTGGTGGGTAGCATGGGTCATCTAGGTGTGGGTTAGGAAGTTGGACGGGGCATCTTGGTGTGGCTCTGGAGGGAGTTGGTGGGGGCACATTGGTGTGGCTCTGGAGGGAGGTGGTGGGGGCACATTGGTGTGGATCTGGGTGGAGGGATGGTGCACATGGATGTGTTTCTGGAGGGAGAGATGGGGCACAGTGGGTCTGGTGTGTAGCATGGGTCATCTAGGTGTGGGTTGGGAAGTTGGACGGGGCATCTTGGTGTGGCTCTGGAGGGAGGTGGTGGGGGCACATTTGTGTGGCTCTGGAGGGAGGTGGTGGGGGCATATTGGTGTGGATCTGGGCGGAGGGATGGTGCATATGGGTGTGATTCTGGAGGGAGAGATGGGGCACAGTGGGTCTGGACGGTGGCATGGGTCATCTAAGTGTGGGTTGGGAAGTGGGACGGGGCATTTTGGTGTGGCTCTGGAGGGAGTTGGTGGGGGCACATTGGTGTGGCTCTGGAGGGAGGTGGTGGGGGCACATTGGTGTGGATCTGGGCAGATGGATGATGCACATGGGTGCGTTTCTGGAAGGAGAGATGAGGCACAGTGGGTCTGGAGGGTGGCATGGGTCATCTAGGTGTGGGTTGGGAAGTTGGAAGGGGCATCTTGGTGTGGCTCTGGAGAGAGGTGGTGGTGGCACATTGGTGTGGCTCTGGAGGGAGGTGGTGGGGGCACATTAGTGTGGATCTGGGTGGAGGGATGGTGCACATGGGTGTGTTTCTGGAGCGAGAGATTGGGCACAGCGAGTCTGGAGGGTGGCATAGGTCATCTAGGTGTGGATTGGGAAGTGCGACGTGGCATCTTGGTGTGGCTCTGGAGGGAGGTAGTGGGGGCACATTGGTGTGGATCTGGGCGGAGGGATGGTGCACATGGGTGTGTTTATGGAGGGAGAGATGGGGCACAGTGGGAGTGGGTCTAGAGGGTAGCATGGGTCATCTAGGTGTGGGTTGGGAAGTTGGACGGGGCATCTTGGTGTGGCTCTGGAGGGAGGTGGTGGGGGCACATTGGTGTGGATCTGGGCGGAGGGATGGTGCACGTGGGTGTGTTTCTGGAGGGAGAGATGGGGCACAGTGGGAGTGGGTCTAGAGGGTAGCATGAGTCATCTAGGTGTGGGTTGGGAAGTTGGACGGGGCATCTTGGTGTGGCTCTGGAGGGAGGTGGTGGGGACACATTGGTGTGGCACTGGACCGAGGTGGTGGGGGCACGTTGGTGTGGATCCGGGCAGAGGGATGGTGCACATGGGTGTGTTTCTGGAGGGAGAGATGGGGCACAGTGGGTCTGGAGGGTGGCATGGGTCATATAGGTGTGGGTTGGGAAGTTGGATGGGGCATCGTGGTGTGGCTCTGGAGGGAGGTGGTGGGGGCACATTGCTGTGGCTCTGGAGGTAGGTGGTGGGGGCACATTGGTATGGATCTATGCAGAGGGATGGTCACATGGGTGCGTTTCTGGAGGGAGAGATGGGCACAGTGGTCTGGAGGGTGGCATGGGGTCATCTTGATGTGGGTTGGGAAGTGGGACGGGGCATCTTGGTGTGGCTCTGGAGGGAGGTGGTGGGGGCACATTGGTGTGGATCTGGGTGGAGGGATGGTGCACATGGGTGCGTTTCTGGAGGGAGAGATGAGGCACAGTGGGTCTGGAGGGTGGCATGGGTCATCTAGGTGTGGGTTGGGAAGTTGGAAGGGGCATCTTCGTGTGGCTCTGGAGGGAGGTGGTGGGGGCACATTGGTGTGGCTCTGGTGAGAGGTGGTGGGGGCACATGGGTGTGTTTCTGGAGGGAAAGATGGGGCACAGCAGGTCTGGAGGATGGCATGGGTCATCTAGGTGTGGGTTGGGAAGTTGGACGGGGCATCTTGGTGTGGCTCTGGAGAGAGTTGGTGTTGGACATTGGTGTGGCTCTGGAGGGAGGTGGTGGGGGCACATTGGTGTGGATCTGGGTGCGAGGATGGTGCACATGGGTGTGTTTCTGGAGCGAGAGATGGGGCAGCGAGTCTGAAGGGTGGCATAGGTCATTCTAGGTGTGGATTGGGAAGTGGCACGTGGCATCTTGGTGTGGCTCTGGAGGGAGGTGGTGGGGGCACATTGGTGTGGATTTGGGCGGAGGGATGGTGCACATGGGTGTGTTTTCTGGAGGGAGAGATGGGGCACATGGGAGTGTGGTCTAGAGGGTTAGCATGGGTCATCTAGGTGTTGGTTTGGGAAGTTGGGCGGGGCATCTTGGTGTGGCTCTGGACGAGGTGGTGGGACTCGTTGGTGTGGATTTGGGCGAGGGATGGTGCACATGGGTGTGTTTCTGGAGGGAGAGATGGGGACAGTGGTCTGTGAGGGTGGCATGGGTCATCTAGGTGTGGGTTGGGAAGTTGGATGGGGCATCTTGGTGTGGCTCTGGAGGGAGGTGGTGGGGCACATTGGTGTGGCTCTGGAGGGAGGTGGTGGGGCACATTGGTGTGGATCTGGGTGGAGGGATGGGGCACATGGGTGTGTTTCTGGAGGGAGAGATGGGGCACAGTGGTCTGGTGGTAGCATGGGTCATCTAGGTGTGGGTTAGGAGGGAGGTGGTGGGGGCACATTGGTGTGGATCTGGGCGGAGGGATGGTGCACATGGGTGTGTTTCTGGAGGGAGAGATGGGGCACAGTGGGTCTGGACGGTGGCATGGGTCATCTAAGTGTAGGTTGGGAAGTGGGAACGGGGCATCTTGGTGTGGCTCTGAGGGAGGTGGTGGGGCACATTGGTGTGGATCTGGGAGAGGGATGGTGCACATGGGTGTGTTTCTGGAGGGAGAGATGGGCACAGTGGGTCTGGTGGGTAGGCATGGTCATCTAGGTGTGGGTTGGGAAGTTGGACGGGGCATCTTGGTGTGGCTCTGGAGGGAGGTGGTGGGGGCACATTGGTGTGGATCTGGGTGGAGGGATGGTGCACATGGGTGTGTTTCTGGAGGGAGAGATGGGGCACAGTGGGTCTGGAGGGTGGCATGGGTCATCTAGGTGTGGGTTGGGAAGTGGGACGGGGCATCTTGGTGTGGCTCTGGAGGGAGGTGGTGGGGGCACATTGGTGTGGCTCTGGAGGGAGGTGGTGGGGGCACATTGGTGTGGATCTGGGCGGAGGGATGGTGCACATGGGTGTGTTTCTGGAGGGAGAGATGGGGCACAGTGGGTCTGGAGGGTGGCATGGGTCATCTAGGTGTGGGTTGGGAAGTTGGAAGGGGCATCTTGGTGTGGCTCTGGAGGGAGGTGGTGGGGGCACATTGGTGTGGCTCTGGTGGGAGGTGGTGGGGGCACATGGGTGTGTTTCTGGAGGGAAAGATGGGGCACAGCGGGTCTGGAGGGTGGCATGGGTCATCTAGGTGTGGGTTGGGAAGTTGGACGGGGCATCTTGGTGTGGCTCTGGAGGGAGGTGGTGGGGACACATTGGTGTGGCACTGGACCGAGGTGGTGGGGGCACGTTGGTGTGGATCCGGGCGGAGGGATGGTGCACATGGGTGTGTTTCTGGAGGGAGAGATGGGGCACAGTGGGTCAGGAGGGTGGCATGGGTCATCTAGGTGTGGGTGTCATGCCTGCGCCATGGGCGCATCCATTTACGCTCAATTTGGACTATATGTTTATCATTTAGTTACAACAGACTCTTGGATCCATCTATATTTACTTTGGGAACTTTATTTCCCATTTGCGAGACTTTGGTGCTTTATTATTATTTCCAACAAACTACGCATACCATAATGCACCTGGCTACAAGCATCGATTCCTGGCTGTTCCTATTGGTTATCAAAGGAACTACACCCCCCAGAAGCCCTACGGACTTGCCCTGCTTCCACCAGCCCAGGAACAGAAAGGGAGGTGGCCGATTGCCTGCAGGTGTGGCTTCGCCAGGTGCAACCAATTAGCCTGCCCCTGTGCTGGGCTAGGCAGTATAAAAGGCTGCTGCCTGCAGTGGCTCAGCCTCTTGCATCTGAGAGTCCTTCCTCCCACCTTTTGCATCTTCCTACGGATCTTGTATGCTGCTTTACCTTCACTCCTGCTTGGACCCTGCCTTGTTGCTTGCTCCACCCTGCTGCCTCCAGCCATAGCCTTCCAGGCTCCCTGCCTCACAGCCTTGCTCCTCCGGGCTCTCCACACTGCAGCTGATCACGCTCTGCTGCCTTCCAGCCTCCGCCCTTGTCCTACCGGGCTCTCCACATTGCAGCCGATCACGCTCTGCTGCCTTCCAGCCTCCGCCCTTGTCTACCGGGCTCTCCACATTGCAGCCGATCACGCTCTGCTGCCTTCCAGCCTCCGCCCTTGCCCTGCCGGCTCTCCACATTGCAAGCCGATCACGCTCTGCTGCCTTCCAGCCTCCGCCCTTGTCCTACCGGGCTCTCCACATTGCAGCCGATCACGCTCTGCTGTCTTCCAGCCTCCGCCCTTGTCCTACCGGCTCTCCACATTGCAGCCGATCACGCTCTGCTGCCTTCCAGCCTCCGCCCTTGCCCTGCCGGGCTCTCCACATTGCAGCCGATCACGCTCTGCTGCCTTCAGCTCCGCCCTTTGTCCTACCGGGCTCTCCAAATTGCAGCCGATCACGCTCTGCTGCCTTCCAGCCTCCACCCCTTGCCCTGCCGGGCTCTCCACATTGCAGCCGATCACGCTCTGCTGCCTTCCAGCCTCCGCTCTTGCCCTGCGGGCTCTCTACATTGCAGCTGATCACGCTCTGCTGCTTTCCAGCCTCAGCCCTTGTCCTCTGGGCTCCATGCTCTGCAGCCTGCCTCACGCCGGCTGCCTTCAGCCCTTGTCTTCTGGGCTCCCTGCTCTGCAGCCTGCCTCACTCCGGCTGCCTTAGCCCTTGTCCTCTGGGCTCCCTGCTCTGCTGCCTACCTCACTCTGGCTGCCTACAGCCCTTGTCCTCTGTCTTCCTACTTGCAGCTTATCACGCTCCGCTGCCTACTACCTACCTTTTTCCGCTGGTTCTCTCGGCCTAGCAGCCCTTCTACAGTCCTCTGCAATCTTCTACTGTCAGCGGCCCTGCCCCTCAGGGCCCACTCCTGCTGCCGCGTCTTCTGGTTCCTGGCCGGGCAGCCTGATTTACTCTGCTGCCCTAAGCCCTTTTCCTCTGGGCTTTCTACCTTACAGTCCTACTCCTGTGGGCTTACTCATAGCTTTCCTGTTCCTCTGAGCTCTCAACCTTGTTCCTTACTGTCCTCTGCTATCCTATCCTGTTACACGACTTTCCCTTCATTTCCTTCTGCTAGTTTGGCTATCACCCCTTTCCGGATTTGTCTGTAGTATCTTCTCTTGTACTGTTTGTAGACCCTTTTGTACAGAGCTTGACTGTTGGTTCCCATCAGTCAACCTCTGCCCCTTCCCTTGTCTCGTTTCTACATTACAGACACCCATAGCTGCTGTTCCAAGTCATGAGCAAACACGTGGGCCTCTGTTATAGCAAACTGTGCAGAAGGCTAGAGTATTTCCAAGGTTCGTGGAATACTCTTTTCCTATATCTGCATACACCCCAAGAGGGTATTCATTCTGTATCTTTTCCCTTGCTACTCTTGCCTACTCTTCGTTCTCTTTCCTTTCCGCTGTGTGTGTTCTTGTCTGCCCACTTTATTTGGCACAACCACCCAAACCCTTTCTGGGTGTCCTGTGCCACTCTTAATAGAGTGCCATCCCTGACAGAATGCAAGAGCTAAAATTTTCTTGTTCCATAGGCCGGAAAGGCACACACAGAACAAAGATGCTTTCCTTTCGGGTTAAGAAACCTTTGCATAAACCTATGGTTTCCCTAAAGACAGCAAACAAGAACCTTAGTCTAAAGGACAGTCTCGCCTCAGTAAACAAAGATTTACAAGCACGGTACTATACTCACTGGCTAGCTGACCCTTCTTCCATGTACAATTATTATGACATTTGCCGACTATGACCCGCAGTCCTTATCTGTTGCAGAGCTACAGCAAAATAATGAATTCTTACAGATCTTGTTAAACCAAACGGTGAAAAACACTCCTGCGTCTTCTGACAAGCCTTTCTAACACCGCAACAGCAAGGATATAGCACTCATTGTGGGAGACTCTAAACCAGAATACGCTGTTGCCAGGGTGATATGCGCAAGATCGGCTTGGCAAGCTCCCAAGAATGATGGAAACCCTTATTTGACAGGACAGAGGCAGTCATTATCCTGAGATTTGTGCATCTGGTCCTGGGTACAAAAGACCTATACTAACCATCGGTTGTCTTAATGCTTCACTGTACCTACTAACCACAATAACCCTAAGGTCAGTCTTCCATTGCTACAACCGAATTCTCTGCCACACCAGCTTCTGAAGCTTTAGATCAAACTAATGATACTTACCTGCTACACGAACAACTCCTACGCCTTAAAAGAAAGACCGAAGACCTCTATGATGACTTTGTTTATTTGTATTATAAGAATCTTATGAAGGGACACAAGTCACCAGACCATCTGACACTATGTCCAACACCTGACATCTTATCTTTAGAGATCGACATGATAAGGCCTGGAATTGCCATACAGAAAAGTATACAGACTTATACCAAGCAGATGGAAGACCTTAATATAGCATATGTATCCCTTCTAAAGACTGACACAGCTCTTTCACCTTCCAGCCACAGAAACTCAGGTTGTTGTACTGACAGAAAAGAATTAACTCCTCCGGTGGGTCAAATCACGCACATAGCCATTACACCACAAAACAAGGGTGGTCTTCTGATTGGAAATCCCTCTGAGTCAAAGGATGGTTCCGCCCTCACCCTTGCCTATTGTCCAGTACTCACACTTACAACCTCTTCTGAAATGACAATGGGCAGCTGAAGAGACTGGCCGCAGTTCACATCGAGCATGCGAAGTGGCAAGCGGGGCTTGCCAAAGTGTGGCTGTGCTATCAGACAAAAACACTCTTGAGCAATCAACATCTTCAGTTTCTTCGATACCCCCTGAATCGCCAGTGGTTGTGGTACCCGATCTACCAGTAGTTGCAACACCTGAACTGTCTGTAGCTGCTACAGCACCCGAACTTCCAACTGCAATTCATGATCTTCCTGCTGCTGTGGTTTCTAAACTCCCTGCCACATTTGAGACCCCTCAAGTCTCTGCTGCAAATCTTGAGGTTGCTATAGCTACTGTGATTCCTGAAGCTACTGCTAATTCTGATGCTCCCGATGCCCAGATTTTTACTTCCTTCGCAGCTGTGCTCGCTGCAGCAGAATCCTCTGCTACACAACCTGATCCCTCAGCACCTTCTCTTCCTGATCCTACATCCGCCATGCTAAACTGTTGCAAAGTCAGCGAAGGGTTTTTCTGTTAAGACTACTGCTCCAGTTGTTCCTGCTGGTGTATCTATAGCACTGAGACTGCCAGACTCTACTCTACCAGTCTTCAGGTGCGTTCCAGCCCGCTGGCTCTCTCATGACACCCACACACCAGTTGCTACAGCCTTGATACTCTCTACAGCCATTCAAGATCTCACTGCTGCTGTTACCTCTGAACTGTCTACTAATCATGGAAAAACGCCGCTTGTGACTCCTGAACTCTCTGCGGCTAATCCTAACGTTGTCATTGCTGCTCCGGATGTCTTGGAAAGCCTTCCTAAAGCTACCAACTCTGCTGTACCTATGGCTCCACTTTTACAGCAACCATATTGTTGCCCCGTCAAAGCAAAATCTATCATGGAGCCTGCAGCAGTTTTTCGCAGTTCCTCTGTTCATGCACACACAGTTGGGGTCTGTGTTCCAAAGACTTCGTCTATTCTGATTTCTACATCAAAAGTTCAGAACTTTGGTACTATCTCCGTCATTCAAGACTCTCACCTTGCAACCCGTTTCTGGTGCTTCATGATGTGCCTTTTTGGAGTAAGACTCTTGTACGGTGTGACAGACATTCTTCCTACAGGTCGGTCTTCAGGGAGCCTGGAGAGGGGCATACTGTCATGCCTGCGCCATGGGCGCATCCATTTACGCTCAATTTGGACTATATGTTTATCATTTAGTTACAACAGACTCTTGGATCCATCTATATTTACTTTGGGAACTTTATTTCCCATTTTGCGAGACTTTGGTGCTTTATTATTACTTCCAACAAACTACGCATACCATAATGCACACTGGCTACAAGCATCGATTCCTGGCTGTTCCTATTGGTTATCAAGGAACTACACCCCCAGAAGCCCTAGGGACTTGCCCTGCTTCCACCAGCCCAGGAACAGAAAGGGAGGTGGCCGATTGCCTGCTGGTGTGCTTCGCCAGGTGCAACCAATTAGCCTGCTCCTGTGCTGGGCTAGGCAGTATAAAGGCTGCTGCCTGCAGTGGCTCAGCCTCTTGCATCTGAGAGTCCTTCCTCCACCTTTTGCATCTTCCTACGGATCTTGTATGCTGCTTACCTTCACTCCTGCTTGGACCCTGCCTTGTTGCTTGCTCCACCCTGCTGCCTCCAGCCATAGCCTTCCAGGCTCCCTGCCTCACAGCCCTGCTCCTCCGGGCTCTCCACACTGCAGCTGATCACGCTCTGCTGCCTTCCAGCCTCCGCCCTTGTCCTACGGGCTCTCCACAATTGCAGCCGATCACGCTCTGCTGCCTTCCAGCCTCCGCCCTTGTCCTACCGGGCTCTCCACATTGCAGCCGATCACGCTCCTGCTGCCTTCCAGCCTCCGCCCTTGCCCTGCCGGGCTCTCCACATTGCAGCCGATCACGCTCTGCTGCCTTCCAGCCTCCGCCCTTGTCCTACCGGGCTCTCCACATTGCAGCCGATCACGCTCTGCTGTCTTCCAGCCTCCGCCCTTGTCCTACCGGGCTCTCCACATTGCAGCCGATCACGCTCTGCTGCCTTCCAGCCTCCGCCCTTGCCCTGCCGGGCTCTCCACATTGCAGCCGATCCACGCTCTTGCTGCCTTCCAGCCTCCGCCCTTGTCCTACCGGGCTCTCCACATTGCAGCCGATCACGCTCTGCTGCCTTCCAGCCTCCACCCTTGCCCTGCCGGGCTCTCCACATTGCAGCCGATCACGCTCTGCTGCCTTCCAGCCTCCGCCCTTGCCCTGCGGGCTCTCTACATTGCAGCTGATCACGCTCTGCTGCTTTCCAGCCTCAGCCCTTGTCCTCTGGGCTCCCTGCTCTGCAGCCTGCCTCACGCCGCCTGCCTTAGCCCTTGTCCTCTGGGCTCCCTGCTCTGCTGCCTACCTCACTCTGGCTGCCTACAGCCCTTGTCCTCTGGGCTTCCTACTTGCAGCTTATCACGCTCCGCTGCCTACTACCTACCTTTTTCCGCTGGGTTCTCGGCCTAGCAGCCCTCTACAGTCCTCTGCAACCTTCTACTGTCAGCGGCCCTGCCCCTCAGGGCCCACTCCTTGCTGCCCGGTCCTTCTGGGTTCCTGGCCGGGCAGCCTGGTTTACTCTGCTGCCCGAAACCCTTTTCCTCTGGGCTTTCTACCTTACAGTCCTACTCCTGTGGGCTTACTCATAGCTTTCCTGTTCCTCTGAGCTCTCAACCTTGTTCCTTACTGTCCTCTGCTATCCTATCCTGTTACACGACTTTCCCTTCATTTCCTTCTGCTAGTTTGCTATCACCTCCTTTCCTGGATTTGTCTGTAGTATCTTCTCTTGTACTGTTTGTAGACCCTTTTGTACAACGCTTGACTGTTGGTTCCCATCAGTCAACCTCTGCCCCTTCCCTTGTCTCGTTTCTACATTAGACACCCATAGCTGCTGTTCCAAGTCATGAGCAAACAGCGTGGGCCTCTGTTATAGCAAACTGTGCAGAAGGCTACAGTATTTCCAAGGTTCGTGGAATACTCTTTTCCTATATCTGCATACACCCCAAGAGGGTATTCATTCTGTATCTTTTCCCTTGCTACTCTTGCCTACTCTTCGTTCTCTTTCCTTTCCGCTGTGTGTGTTCTTGTCTGTCCACTTTATTTGGCACAACCACCCAAACCCTTTCTGGGTGTCCTGTGCCACTCTTAATAGAGTGCCATCCCTGACAGTGGGTTGGGAAGTTGGATGGGGCATCTTGGTGTGCTCTGGAGGGAGGTGGTGGGGGCACATTGGTGTGACTCTGGAGGGAGGTGGTGGGGGCACATTGGTGTGGATCTATGCAGAGGGATGGTGCACATGGGTGCGTTTCTGGAGGGAGAGATGGGGCACAGTGGGTCTGGAGGGTGGCATGGGTCATCTAGGTGTGGGTTGGGAAGTTGGAAGGGGCATCTTTGTGTGGCTCTGGAGGGAGGTGGTGGGGGCACATTGGTGTGGCTCTGGTGAGAGGTGGTGGGGCACATGGGTGTGTTTCTGGGGAAAGATGGCACAGCAGGTCTGGAGGTGGCATGGGTCATCTAGGTGTGGGTTGGGAAGTTGGACGGGGCATCTTGGTGTGGCTCTGGAGGAGGTGGTGTGGCACATTGGTGTGGCTCTGGAGGGAGGTGGTGGGGGCACATTGGTGTGGATCTGGGTGGAGGGATGGTGCACATGGGTGTGTTTCTGGAGCGAGAGATGGGCACAGCGAGTCTGAAGGTGGCATAGGTCATCTAGGTGTGGATTGGGAAGTGCGAACGTGGCATCTTGGTGTGGCTCTGGAGGGAGGTGGTGGGGGCACATTGTGTGGATTTGGGCGGAGGGATGGTGCACATGGGTGTGTTTCTGGAGGGAGAGATGGGGCACAGTGGAGTGGGTCTAGAGGGTAGCATGGGTCATCTAGGTGTTGGTTGGGAAGTTGGGCGGGGCATCTTGGTGTGGCTCTGGACCGAGGTGGTGGGGGCACGTTGGTGTGGATCTGGGCAGAGGGATGGTGCACATGGGTGTGTTTCTGGAGGGAGAGATGGGGCACAGTGGGTCTGGAGGGTGGCATGGGTCATCTAGGTGTGGGTTGGGAAGTTGGATGGGGCATCTTGGTGTGGCTCTGGAGGGAGGTGGTGGGGGCACATTGGTGTGGATCTATTCAGAGGGATGGTGCACATGGGTGCGTTTCTGGAGGGAGAGATGGGGCACAGTGGGTCTGGAGGGTGGCATGGGTCATCTTGGTGTGGGTTGGTAAGTGGGACGGGGCATCTTGGTGTGGCTCTGGAGGGAGGTGGTGGGGGCACATTGGTGTGGATCTGGGTGGAGGGATGGTGCACATGGGTGTGTTTCTGGAGGGAGAGATGGGGCACAGTGGGTCTGGTGGGTAGCATGGGTCATCTAGGTGTGGGTTGGGAAGTTGGAAGGGGCATCTTCGTGTGGCTCTGGAGGGAGGTGGTGGGGGCACATTGGTGTGGCTCTGGTGAGAGGTGGTGGGGGCACATGGGTGTGTTTCTGGAGGGAAAGATGGGGCACAGCAGGTCTGGAGGATGGCATGGGTCATCTAGGTGTGGGTTGGGAAGTTGGACGGGGCATCTTGGTGTGGCTCTGGAGAGAGGTGGTGTTGGCACATTGGTGTGGCTCTGGAGGGAGGTGGTGGGGGCACATTGGTGTGGATCTGGGTGGAGGGATGGTGCACATGGGTGTGTTTCTGGAGCGAGAGATGGGGCACAGCGAGTCTGAAGGGTGGCATAGGTCATCTAGGTGTGGATTGGGAAGTGCAACGTTGCATCTTGGTGTGGCTCTGGAGGGAGGTGGTGGGGGCACATTGGTGTGGATTTGGGCGGAGGGATGGTGCACATGGGTGTGTTTCTGGAGGGAGAGATGGGGCACAGTGGGAGTGGGTCTAGACTGTAGCATGGGTCATCTAGGTGTTGGTTGGGAAGTTGGGCGGGGCATCTTGGTGTGGCACTGGACCGAGGTGGTGGGGGCACGTTGGTGTGGATCTGGGCAGAGGGATGGTGCACATGGGTGTGTTTCTGGAGGGAGAGATGGGGCACAGTGGGTCTGGAGGGTGGCATGGGTCATCTAGGTGTGGGTTGGGAAGTTGGATGGGGCATCTTGGTGTGGCTCTGGAGGGAGGTGGTGGGGCACATTGGTGTGGCTCTGGAGGGAGGTGGTGGGGGCACATTGGTGTGGATCTGGGTGGAGGGATGGTGCACATGGGTGTGTTTCTGGAGGGAGAGATGGGGCACAGTGGGTCTGGTGGGTAGCATGGGTCATCTAGGTGTGGGTTAGGAGGGAGGTGGTGGGGGCACATTGGTGTGGATCTGGGCGGAGGGATGGTGCATATGGGTGTGTTTCTGGAGGGAAAGATGGGGCACAGTGGGTCTGGACGGTGGCATGGGTCATCTAAGTGTGGGTTGGGAAGTGGAACGGGGCATCTTGGTGTGGCTCTGCAGGGAGTTGGTGGGGGCACATTGGTGTGGCTCTGGTGGGAGGTGGTGGGGGCACATTGGTGTGGATCTGGGTGGAGGGATGATGCACATGGGTTTGTTTCTGGAGGGAGAGATGGGGCACAGTGGGTCTGGTGGGTAGCATGGTCATCTAGGTGTGGGTTAGGAAGTTGGACGGGGCATCTTGGTGTGGCTCTGGAGGGAGGTGGTGGGGGCACATTGGTGTGGCTCTGGGTGGAGGGATGGTGCATATGGGTGCGTTTCTGGAGGGAGAGATGAGGCACAGTGGGTCTGGAGCGTGGCATGGGTAATCTAGGTGTGGGTTGGG
This sequence comes from Ambystoma mexicanum, assembly GCA_002915635.3. Classification (NCBI taxonomy): domain Eukaryota; kingdom Metazoa; phylum Chordata; class Amphibia; order Caudata; family Ambystomatidae; genus Ambystoma; species Ambystoma mexicanum. Next base: position 1,001,243,510 of record CM030325.1, read on the forward strand.
AAGTTGGAAGGGGCATCTTGGTGTGGCTCTGGAGGGAGGTGGTGGGGGCACATTGGTGTGGCTCTGGTGGGAGGTGGTGGGGGCACATGGGTGTGTTTCTGGAGGGAAAGATGGGGCACAGCGGGTCTGGAGGGTGGCATGGGTCATCTAGGTGTGGGTTGGGAAGTTGGACGGGGCATCTTGGTGTGGCTCTGGAGAGAGGTCATGGTGGCACATTGGTGTGGCTCTGGAGGGAGGTGGTGGGGGCACATTGGTGTGGATCTGGGTGGAGGGATGGTGCACATGGGTGTGTTTCTGGAGGGAGAGATGGGGCACAGTGGGTCTGGTGGGTAGCATGGGTCATCTAGGTGTGGGTTAGGAAGTTGGACGGGGCATCTTGGTGTGGCTCTGGAGGGAGGTGGTGGGGGCACATTGGTGTGGATCTGGGCGGAGGGATGGTGCATATGGGTTTGTTTCTGGAGGGAGAGATGGGGCACAGTGGGTCTGGAGGGTGGCATAGGTCATCTAGGTGTGGATTGGGAAGTGCGACGTGGCATCTTGGTGTGGCTCTGGAGAGAGGTCATGGTGGCACATTGGTGTGGCTCTGGAGGGAGGTGGTGGGGGCACATTGGTGTGGATCTGGGTGGAGGGATGGTGCACATGGGTGTGTTTCTGGAGCGAGAGATGGGGCACAGCGAGTCTGGAGGGTGGCATAGGTCATCTAGGTGTGGATTGGGAAGTGCGACGTGGCATCTTGGTGTGGCTCTGGAGGGAGGTGGTGGGGGCACAGTGGTGTGGATCTGGGTGGAGGGATGGTGCACATGGGTGTGTTTCTGGAGGGAGAGATGGGGCACAGTGGGAGTGGGTCTAGAGAGTAGCATGGGTCATCTAGGTGTGGGTTGGGAAGTTGGACGGGGCATCTTGGTGTGGCTCTGGAGGGAGGTGGTGGGGACACATTGGTGTGGCACTCGACCGAGGTGATGGGGGCATGTTGGTGTGGATCTGGGCGAAGGGATGGTGCACATGGGTGTGTTTCTGGAGGGAGAGATGGGGCACAGTGGGTCTGGAGGGTGGCATGGGTCATCTAGGTGTGGGTTGGGAAGTTGGATGGGGCATCTTGGTGTGGCTCTGGAGGGAGGTGGTGGGGCACATTGGTGTGGCTCTGGAGGGAGGTGGTGGGGGCACATTGGTGTGGATCTATGCAGAGGGATGGTGCACATGGGTGCGTTTCTGGAGGGAGAGATGGGGCACAGTGGGTCTGGAGGGTGGCATGGGTCATCTTGGTGTGGGTTGGGAAGTGGGACGGGGCATCTTGGTATGGCTCTGGAGGGAGGTGGTGGGGGCACATTGGTGTGGATCTGGGTGGAGGGATGGTGCACATGGGTGTGTTTCTGGAGGGAGAGATGGGGCACAGTGGGTCTGGTGGGTAGCATGGTCATCTAGGTGTGGGTTAAGAAGTTGGACGGGGCATCTTGGTGTGGCTCTGGAGGGAGTTGGTGGGGGCACATTGGTGTGGCTCTGGAGGGAGGTGGTGGGGGTACATTGGTATGGATCTGGGCAGATGGATGATGCACATGGGTGCATTTCTGGAGGGAGAGATGAGGCACAGTGGGTCTGGTGGGTGGCATGGGTCATATAGGTGTGGATTGGGAAGTTGGAAGGGGCATCTTGGTGTGGTTCTTGAGGGAAGTGGTGGGGGCACATTGGTGTGGCTCTGGTGGGAGGTGGTGGGGGCACATGGGTGTGTTTCTGGAGGGAAAGATGGGGCACAGCGGGTCTGGAGGGTGGCATGGGTCATCTA
>CM030325.1:1001245309-1001258021 GCA_002915635.3 Ambystoma mexicanum
TCGCTCCATCTGTTACTTGGATAACTGGTAATTCTAGAGCCAATACATGCCGATGAGCGCGGACCTCCCGGGATGCGTGCATTTAACGGACCAAGACCAATGGGGGTCTGAAGCGTTTACTTTGAAAAAAGTACAGTGTTCAAAGCAGGCTGGTCACCTGAATACTTACGCTAGGAATAATGGAATAGGACACTGGTTCTATTTTGTTGTTTTTCGTAACTTGGACCGTGATTAAGAGGGACGTCCGGGGGCATTCGTATTGTGCTGCTAGAGGTGACATTCTTAGACCAGCGCAAGACGAACCAAAGTGAAAGCATTAGCCAATAATGTTTTCATTAATCTACTGTCGTTTTTGGTTGTTGGTCTTCAGGTCTGCCACTCTGCCAAATTCCCCTAGGTGTCAAGGAGTTCCCCCCCTTCTCACCTGGGTCCGTTGTTTGATGGAGTCCTTGGTCGCTGCCTTCTTGCGGACGGTCCTGGTTTTAACTAAGGCTACTCGAGTCTCTTCCGACTCCTGGGCGCGTTCAGTTCCGGGAACGCGGAATCCAGGAATCCAAGAATCTAGGATGAGTGCAACTAGCACACGAGTGAGTCCAGGAAACAGGAAGAAAAGAAGGGGCAAGGAGCGGGTAGGTGCACAAGGACAGAGAAAGAATACCGTGAGCTACGGATCACACGTCTGATGGCTACTTGCAATAGCATTGAGACGCGCGGAGCCGCGGAATGCGTGGTCTATAAATAGAGTACGTTACGTCCAGCGCATGGAGCGAGAAAGGGTCTTAGCGCTGGGCAACCATGTTGGGAGTATTAGAGAATGCTAGCCGCGTTGAGACAAGGACCAGGAGGTCCAAAAGGGGTGTGTCCTGAAGTTCATGACAGCATGCCTCCTCCGAAGACCTTTTCCTCCAGGTTTGTCCGGATGTATGAGGTGAAATCTTCTGAGCATATTCCAGTTGATTGTCGACCAGCAGAGGAGGAGGTCTACTGGATTTCCGGGAGGACGGAATGTAGGGTTTCAGTAAGGATGTATGAAAAACTGGATGAATTCTTTTCCAGGAGTCGGGTAGCTGGATCCGTTATGAGACAGGGTTAACGATTTCCTTGATGGGAAATGGCCCATAATACTGTGGGGCCAATTTGTTTTGTTGTAGGTGTCTGGGTAGTCATTTTGATGACAACCACACCCGGTCACCGACTGCATAAGAAGGGCCTGGTCTTCTTTTGGAATCCGCATATCTCTTGGTCTGTGATCTGGCCTTTTTTAAGTATTTCTTGGCCTCCTAGTGTATGTTGATGAGGGTTTCGATCCAGGAGTCAACAGTAGGTACTGGTGTAGGATGAGGAAGGACAGAGGGTAAAACCAATGGATGGAACCCTTGACTACAATAAAAAGGGCTGGTCTGGAGCGCTGAATGGTAGGAATTGTTGTAAGCGAATTCCGCAATGGGTATCAGGAGTGACCAGTCATCCTGGACCTTGGTCGCGAAGCATCGAAGATACTGTTCCAGGGTCTGATTCGCACGTTCTGTGGCTCTGTTGGTTTGAGGGTGATATCCCGAAGAGAGGGCACGTTGAATTCCTAGAATCCGGCAGAGATGTTTCCAAAATTGAGAAATGTATTGAGGTCCTCGATCAGATATGATCTTGGAAGTAAGTCCATGCAGGCCGAATATGTGTTCCAGAAATATTCCAGCTAGTTCGGAAGAGGATGGTTCCTTAGGGGGCGTTGATGAAGGTTCCAGGAATAGACAGTGAGTCATACAAAACTCTGAGCCTAGGAATAGTGATCCTGCTGTCCAATTGATATACAGATTGTGTTTCTGTAACCAGGGCATACCCAATACCATGGGGTAGTGGGCTGACTTAATGATATCGAATCTAATCAGCTCTTGATGATGATTTATTGAGAGCCGGATCTCCTTGGTCTGCAGGCTTATGGGCCCTGAACTGAGGGGTCTTCCATCAATGGCCTCCACCGGCTGCATGGTACTTCGTGCCTCGTGAGTAATTTGGTGACTGGCAACCCACTCTTGATCAATGAAGATCCCCATAGCTCTGCAGTCTACCAAGGCCAAAATAGAATAGGTTCTGTTCTTGGAGGGTGATAGAAATGCCTGGAGAATGACCAGTTTGTTTTGTCCAGGAGAGTTCAAGGATTGAATTGATGTGGAACAAACATCTCTCTCCCGAAGCTCTGCTCCATTTAGGATCGGGAGCTGGCGTTTCCCGAACGCCGAGGAGGTGCTAGAGGACAATCCCTAACAAAATGTTTGTCCGAAGCACAATACATACACAAGCCTGTATGGATCCTTCTCAACCTTTCTTGCGGTGATATAGGTCCACGGAAGGCTCCAATCTGCATGGGTTCTGGTTCTGTGACTGAGCTTGGGTTTGTGTCCGTTCTGACTGTGCTTTCACAGGACATCTTGGATGAATTTCCCCTGGACTTCTTCTTTTCAGCCTTCCTTTCCTGGATGCGGAAGTCTATTTGCATGGCTAGGTCCATTAGTGCCTGGAATGAGCTTGGTCGAGCCACTCTGGCCAGCTCATACTTTATCTCATCGTTCAGTCCTCTCCTGAACAGGGTGAAACTCGCCTCAGAGGACCAATCGGCTTCCTTGGCCAATTGTTTAAATCGGGTCACATAAGTGAGCATATCCTGGGAGCCCTGTTGAAAGTTTAACAAACGTTCCTGGGCACTATAGACCTGCTCAGGATGGTCAAACATGTTTTTAAGGGCCTGTATGAACCCTTCATAATCATCCAGGAGGGCATCGCTGGAGTTAACGAGAGGTGTAGCCCAGGTCAAAGCATTGCCGGAAAGGTGGGATATAATGAAACCCACCTTAGCCCTGGGAGTCGAAAAGTAATGGGGCTTGAACGTAATGTGGACCAGGCATGAAACCAGGAATCCGCGAAGGGTTTTTGCCGAACCATCATATTTGTCAACAATGCCGCCCAGCAGGACCCCTTCTTTAGTGGCAGTATCCCGGGATAGGACCAATTGTTTGAGTGCAGAGTTTTCCGCCTTTAGGTTTTGAACCTCGGTTGAAAGTTCCTGCATGCCTCGCATCAGGTCCTGAACGGCGGCCTCCATGCCGTTATCAAGTTCGGTCGGGTGTCGTCTCAAACTGTCAAGGAGTTCCTCCCGTCTCACCTGGGTCCGTTGTTTGATGGAGTCTTTGGTCGCTGCCTTCTTGCGGACGGTCCTGGTTTTAATTAAGGCTGCTCGAGTCTCTTCCGACTCCAGGGCGTGTTCAGTTCCGGGAAAGCGGAATCCAGGAATCAAAGAATCTAGGATGAGTGCAACTAGCACACGAGTCCAGGAAACAGGAAGAAAGGAAGGGGCAAGGAGCGGGTAGGTGCACAAGGACAGAGAAAGAATAACGCGAGCTACGGATCACACGTCTGATGGCTACTTGCAATAGCATTGAGACGCGCAGAGCCGCGGAAGGCGTGGTCTATAAATAGAGTACGTTACGTCCAGCGCATGGAGCGAGAAAGGGTTTTAGCGCTGGGCGACCATGTTGGGAGTATTAGAGAATGCTAGCCCCGTTGAGACAAGGACCAGGAGGTCCAAAAGGGGCGTGTTCTGAAGTTCATGACACTAGGAGTGCTGTTAACCTCCACAGCGAAGTGTCCATGTCTGTTAGCACGACTAGGAGGTCGTCGGCAAAGGCCATTGCCTTATGGTCTTCCCCACCGAATGTAATCCCTTTTATTCCCTTCTCCTGTCTAATTCTAAGGGTTTGAGAAAGTTTGCGTACAGGAATGGTGACATGGGCAGCCCTGCTTAGTACCCCTAGTGGTCCTTATCGCCTGGGAGACATGGCCATTAATAGCTAGCCTGATAAGTGGTGCTCCATAGTTGGCGTTGACCAGGTGGAGAAGGCCCAGGCCAAACCCCATAACCACCATGGTAGCAAACAAGAATGACCGTTTGACTCAGTCGAATGCCTTCTCTGCATCTAGTGCTAACACTCCCTGCCCTCAGGACTGCCCTGTTTGACCTCTCTATCTGGTGGGATATTCGCCTAATGTTGTCAAACCGTTTGTCTCCCCTTGACAAAGCCTGCTTGATCCGGGTGGATCAGGTCGGTGATTACTTTATCCCTTCTAGATGTTAGAATTTTTTGTAAAGATTTTGGCATCGTGTTTTATTAGGACAGTAGGAGCTACAGAGGGTTTGTTTCTTGTTTGGCTTAGGGAAGAGTATTACCATGGCCTCCTCGGAGATGCGGCCCGTATCGGAGAATGAGTTGAACAGGGATGTCATTAACAGGACTAATGTGGTATGGAATGCTTTATAGAATGTGGCGGGGTACCCGTCCGGGCCTGGGGCTTTATTTGGTTGTAGCGATTGGATCGCTTCACGCACCTCGTCTTAAGTAATCGTCCCTTCTAAATCGTCACGCTGGATCTGTTCTAATCTTTTTAGCCAGCAAGATTCTAAGAAGGCCTTTTCGAGGTCTCTCTCCGGTGCCTTCGTAGAGTAGAGGCTCGTATAGAACTCTGTGAACGCCTGCAGGATGTCTTCTGTAGGTGTGGTTTCCTGTCCCTCCACCATCTGAATGTGGCGTATTGTACCTGCCTCCTCCTTCTGCTTAACCTACCTGGCTAAGAGCTGCCTGTCTTGTTTGCCTGGAGGTAATACTTCTGCCTCAAGAATAGGAGCGATTTTACTGCTTGTTTAGCTATAAGGATATTGATTTGCCCTTTGATATGACTATACTGCCTCCTGATCATTACCCCCCCTATCAGTCTCCATTACCCCTGTTCTAGGTCCACCTGGAGGGCCTTCTCCTGTTTGGCTCGAGATGCCTGCTTTGCTATGAGCATCCCCCGCATGGTTGCCTTAAAGGCGTCCCATACTACATGTTCCTGCACCTCCGGGGTCTTATTTTCCCCAAAGAAGTTGCAGATGGACTTGTGTATCTTGTCGCAAATTACTGCATCTCTCAGCAGATGTCAGGGGAACGGCCACTTCCAGAGGCCCCCCACCCCCTCCCATTGGATTTCTAGCTGCAAGGGAGTGTGGTCGGGCAGGGCTATGGTTTCCCTTTCTATGATCCGTACTTGGCAAAGCAGTGTCTCCAAAACCAATATGTAATCAATTCTTGAGAATGTTTGGTGCACATGTGAGTAGTAAGCATACCCCTTGGAGACCCCTTTTAGTTCATGCCATGTGTCTGCTAATGCCGTTCTGTTATGCTAGCCTGTAGTTTACTAGATGAGCCTTTAGATGTGGGTGTCCTGTCCGCGCTTCTGTCAGTGGATGGGGGCCACGGCAAGTTAAAATCCTGTCAGTATTAGCTGGCTCGTTGTTAACTGGTTTAGCTTCTCCAAAACCCCCTGGAAGTATTCGTCCTGCCCTAGTTGGGGGCGTACACTTTGGCGATTGTGAGAGGCCATCCCTCATTGTAGCTGGACGAAGAGGAATCTACCTTCCTTGTCGGCTTTTGTGCCTATTATTTCAATGTCAGGTAGGTGTCTAAACGCTATGAGGACCCCTCAAGCTTTGCTCTTGTCGTTGGTCTGCAGAACCTGGGGGTACCCTCTCAACTTCATTCTGTGTCTGTCTTGCTTACGGATAAAGGTCTCCTGGAGCGTCACAATGTCGGGCTTGGTATCCTGGAGGAGGTTCTCAAGTTTCCGTGTGTTTAGTCCTCTAACATTGAGTTTTAGTATTTGGATCCCTACCCATACCCGGTTACGTCCTGAGAGTAACCATGTCGAAACGATCCCCCTTGATTTAAGCCCCACCGCTGCTGTTAAGTGGACAGCCTATTCAGCCCGGGGCTTCGGTTGCTGATTCCCCCCTGGACCCCACCTGGGCCTGCAATTGTTTGTGTCTTGTCTTTGACCTCTCTACTCTTCTCCACTCCCATGGCTTTTCTTAGTGGCATTCATGTTCTGGCCTCCTATTATGTCCTCCCCCTGCATCCATATTGGGTCCCTCATCCAACGTAGTGATGTGGTGTTGGCGCACTTCCCACTTGAAGACCATTCCAAAGGGGAATGGCCACCTGGATCTTATCTGGGCTTTGGTAAGGGCTTTGGTCACTGGGCCCATTTGCCTCCTCATTGTTGGTATGGATTTGGCCAGGTCCTGGAAAAGTTCTGACACCGCTGTTCACATTTATCAGGGTTGCTTTCCTCGCCGCTTGGAGGATACATTTGTTTTGGTCGTATCGCTGTAAAGCCATCGCCACTTCTCTTGGCCTGGCCCCGGGTTCTTCTCGCTGCGGACCTTCTATCTATGAGAATTTCTCCCCCAGCCATGTCCAGCAAATCTTTGAACACGTGCTGCATTGTTTCCCTGAGGTCGGCATCGCTCACACTTTCTGGCAGCCCCTTCACCCTGATGTTGGACCTTCCCAAGTGGTTCTCCAAGTCCTTGGCTTGGAGCTCCAGGTTGTGTCGCTACCGCCTGCTGCTTCGTTAATACATCTATCTTCCAGGTGTTTTCAGTGAGTTCTTGAATGGCGTTTTCATTTGTATCAATTGAACTGTTGTCTTTGATTTCCTGCAGGGGTTGTGCAAGTTCTGTGCATATTAGGCTTAATTGTGTCTGAAGGGTAGCAGTCATTTGGTCACTGAATGCCATAAAGCACTGTTGCAGCACCTTGCTCGTGACCTCTTGCCCCTGTGGCAGCATCGGGGGTTCCTCCGTCTGCTGCCTCTCTGTCACCGCTGGATCCTCTTCCTCCGGGGCTTCTCCCTCATTTTTCCATAGCTTTTGGCGGGTCCCTTCCTGTTTTCTTGAGATCTTTTTTGGCCTCCTTGGCCTTGTTACGCAACATTGCCTGGTGATGGCGAGTGCTTGCCTGCATCTTTCTGTAGGGGGCTTCTGCCCAGGCTTCTAAGGTTCCTGTTGACCCCGGGGTATTGGCCAGTTGTTCTGTATGAAGGGGATGCTTGTCTCTCCCCCCTGTGCGCAGCGGGGGTCTAGCTCCCCTTTAGAGCCTGGGTTGGTTGCCTCCTGGGGGCCATGGGGCTAGTACGCTGAAAGGTGAAAGTGGTCATGGTCGCAGTGTCACACTGGCCTGGAGCCCAGGAGCTTCTTGAATTTCTTCCCGGGGTGCCCCCGTGCTCCCACCGCTCCTGAGCCTCTAAATATTCTCTTGCACCCCTGGAGGTTCCTTCTCGGTTAATCTTGCATGGCAGGGTTAGTTTTCATAAGGGTGGGTGGTGGAGCGAAGCAGCGCTCTCCTGTGGAGTCCAATGCTAGGGGTTGGGAGCATGCACCGCCCCACCCCTACCCCCCGGGTTCCTTCCCTGGCCGTTAGCAGGGGGAATGCTCCAGGAGACTTAGTGCTGTCACCCTTCTATTACTGCAGTTTGCCTCTGATGTTGCTGAATGGTATGGGCTTGGGCCTTTGCCTGGGTCTGGGTATGCTGCGGGTCTGCTGCCGTAGGGGGTCCCCTTCCAAGTGTAGGTTATGGTGCTCAGGGGCAGATGCTTTCATAAACCTCCATGTCCGTTGTTTGGGAGAGGAGCGTCTTGCGTGCACCTGCTTCATGGCTGCCAACTCCCTTAATTATGCCTACTTACCCTGCGCTAGCTGGGGCGCATCACAGTTCATGGGGGCCCTGTGCCGCGTGGTTTGTGGAGGCCCTGCACTGCACGGAGCCAGGCTTGCTGTATGGGGCAGATGCAGGCACAGGACTTCAGGGGAATACTACCCGCTCCCTCTCATTTGTAGCCGGGTGTCCAGGCTGAGCCGGCTCTGCTATATTGCCGTGCTGCGGTGCTTGCGGCACTGTGTTCCGGCGTGAGCGCTGGTCCGGCAGCCTGGTCTCCCCGTCAGCCGCTGGTAATCCTCGGTGGTCCGCTCACACTCCCCAGTCTCGCCCGTCTTGCCTTGGCTGAATGGGCACCCTGCGTCTTCTGCACCACCCGCGTGGGTTCCCCACACAGGCATCGCTGCTGGCGGTCTCAGGTCCACTCACTCTGCCCCCAAACGCTCCAGTTGGAGTTTTCTTCGGGACCGCTCACTTCACGGGTCGTCCCCTTTGCTTTTGCTGCCCTGGGGTCTTGTAATGCCGCTTATTGCTCCTTTTTCGGATGGCCGGGGAGGAACGCGCTCCTCACGGTGGGGTGGTCACGGGGCCATTTTGGAATCTTCTTATGAAGCTTTTTGAAGCCTTTGTCTGCCCTTTCTTGAGTAATCTTTCTTCCACACTTCTCAATCCATTTTGCGTCCAGGATGTGGCACAGTGGGGGTGCTGGTCTCCAACGTTGATGATGTGGCTTGGCTGCACGACTCGGGCAGCGTCGGTGCTTAATAATTTACTTATCTGCCGCCTTTGATAGCATTGACCATGCCACCTTGCTCGTCTGGGCCGGCCTTTCTGCTGCCGTTCTTTCATGGTTTTCTTTGTTTCTCTCTAACTGAACAGTCAATTTCCATTCCCCCCTTTTCACTCTGTACCGTATGCCTTGAGATGTAGAGTCCCTCAGGTTTCCTCCATCTTCCAGGTTTTGTTTAATATGTACATGTAACCTCTTACCAAACTTATCTGCTCTCATGGCTTCCACTGTTATTCTTAACAGATGGCACAGATCCTGGACCTTTTAGATCTCTCTTGTCGAGAAAGCAACCAGATTTAGGTCCTGTCTCAAAGCTGTGGGTGCATAGATGTGTAAGATCTGGTTCAGGGGGAAAAAATGAGGTGTTGGTGGTGGGCCCTCCTTCCTCTATTGCCTTTTGGACCCCCTATTCTTGGGCATCTTTAGGGGTAAATATGTTATCTAACATTCTGCATGCAGAAAAGCTAAGTCCAGTATGTCAAAAAGGCCATCTTCAACTGAAAACCCCATAGTAAGGTTCTTTGTTTACTCCTTTCTCAGTTACGTGTCCCTGTGGTGTCCTTACTTGTTATGTCCTCCATGGACTACTGCAACGCCCTATTTCTGGCACAAACTGGCAACTTCTTATGGCACCTTCAGGTCCTGCAGAACTCTGCTGCCAGAGTAGCCACTTACACACCTAGTTGTGCTCACATTACTCCATGCGTGCACCATCTTCATTGGCTACCCATGGCCAAGCCAATTCAGGTCAAGTGCGAATGTCTAGCTCATCATGCCTTTTATGGAACTGGGGCAGAATATCTACAGGCCAAATTCTGTTTGTACATTCCTGCTCGGCCACTCCGCTTGGTAAATGCCTGATATTAAATACTGACAAAACTGCCTTGTACATGTAAATCCATTATACATCCATATAAAAGTGCTGTTTGCAAAATGCGTCATAAAGTCAAAGCAGAACCATATTACTTCAAGGCAAATCGTAACTATTGGAAATGCCTGACTAAAGAGCAAAGAGTATAACGGATTCAAAAAGTGGCAGGTGCGCTTGAGAAAAGTGTCAAGTGTTTCTGAGTTCCTTCCACTCTAATCGCATTTTTAATTTTAGGCAGTGTGAGTTGCTTTTCTTGTTATTTTAACTCACTGTCCTATAAATCCATATTTCGAGTGACATCTTTAACTTGGAATTATTCTGAGACCTTAAGTTGTCTATAGTTTACCCGTACTTGTTCACATTACAGCACCATTATGAAAAGCAAATAATGTATAGATCGATAATTGCGTTACAAACCTCTGGCACTGTGTATCAGCGTGCCACTGCTGAAGGTGTGAAGTCGTGATATCTGTTGAGCCCTTACAGGAAATATTGTGACAAAAGATTGTGAACATTTGTACTAATAAAGTTTACTTTTTCTGTTATCCAATTCTTGTAGCGATTCATGTGCAGTTATGAGAACTGTTGTTCCATAAATGTTTCACTATTCAGCTTCTTTTTCTTCCCATCCCCCAGGTAAAGCAGGTTCACTCCATATGGCTCCACCAATTCGATCTTTGGTTTACACATGTATATGTATTATTTGTTGCTTTACAGTGTAAGCACTTGTCATAATAAAAACACTTCAATTACCCAATTGTCTATTTCATTAAGCTAATGTGTTATTTGTTTTTAACCCCTTAACTGCCAATGCCCCCCCACATCCCTGCGCGCCAAGCCCTTTTTTGGTGGTTTTGGTATCTCGCCATTAAATCCCTTGTAACCTTTTATTTACATGTGATCTCTCGCTCAAATCTGGCCCCTTTTCTTCCCACATGTAGGTGGTCATAACGCCACCTAGGAATCCTAGTTTGCTGTATGGGGGAGGGGTGAGAAAAAATGACCGAAAAGGGAGCATGTAGGAAGCACGCTGACTCGTTATAGTAATGTACAAGTCCACTTTATTACGGAGCTCCCCAGAGCCACGTCCACCGCACATTCAAACCTTAACCGTCTCCCCTCCGGTCGCGTGGCTCTCGCTCACCAGCCTACCCGAAAGCGCACGCGACCCTCAAGAGACGCAACATTCCAATCACATAGGTCTCTACATATCTTCCCCCTTTTGCAGCAATTAAACTAAAATCAGCATAAGAGAAAAACAATAAAGAAAACAACACATTCCCAATGTAACCAACATAGTCACATTAGAGAAAATTAGCTAAAACAGAAAAGTTAAGTGCAAAGATTATGTGCATTAAAATTCAAACTCATGCATTACAATCTAATGCGCATTTATAATAGAATATCAAGTTTCGTAGTCTTTCATCCACATAGGCTTTGACCTAAACCTATGCGAACCTCTCTCATTGCCCCGCACACAGTATTATCATCGTTTACAACCACATCTCCTTCTTTCCTCTCTTCCTGCACTCCCCTTTATTGCTCACATTCACTTTCCTTCCTTTCACTTGCTCATCCAATGCATTGTCTTTCCCGTCCCCCACCTTTGCCAATCTTCCCTTTGACCAAACTTCTCCTCCCTCCACGATAACCACATTGCCTTTCACGGCACATATCTTCTTCGGTCCCAGGAACTTACTTTCTACACATTTGTTCACTAATCTGGGATTTTTAACATACACTAACTCTCCAATCTTCCATTCCTGTTCCTTCACTCTCATTCTGTCATCAAACAATTTCTTATTCTTTTCTTGACTCAAAGCAATGAGTTTCATTATTTGACCCCGATCCACATTGACTACCTTGGCCATGCCTAACCATCCTGGACATAGCCTTGTTCCAGGTTCCCTACCCTTCATAGACACAAATGGAGATACTCCAGTCACAGAATGTGGTGTAGTGACATAATTCCAGGTTAACATCTTTAATACCTCCCTCCATGGTTGTCCCGATTTCATGGCCATTTGTAGAGCCCCCTTTATGTACCTGTTAACTCTTTCAACAAGTCCATTCGCCCTGGGACTATACAATGCTGTCCTCGTGTGTTTTATACTATATCCCGCAAGAAATTTCTTCATTGACATTGATACAAATTGTACTCCATTGTCGGATACAATTTCAAAAGGTACTCCCTCCTTAAGAAAAACACCTTCCAAAAAAACAATCAAATTCTTAGCCGTGACCTCTCTCACCACTTCCCATTCGAACCATTTGGAATGGTAATCTACCACCACAAATACAAACTTTAATCCATCTCCCAAACCTGCTACGGACCTATTATGTCCACTGCTAGCTTGCTCCAAGGCTGGTCTGGTACTACACTTAGGTATTAATGGCGCCTCTCTCACCACCCTGCATTTGTCACTAGTTTGGCAATCCATGCAATCTTTGACAAACCTCTCGCACTCCTGTCTATCCCTGGCCACCAATAGTTCTGCCTTAACTTCCTTTTCATTGCAGCTTCTCCAGGATGTCCCTGATGTGCCAGATTTACTAGTATAGACCTGATTGATTGTGGGGGACAATGCACCTACCCCTCCTTAGTCTGTTGTCACACAAATTCAACTCGTTTTTTATTTCCCACCATGTATTGAATTTACTATCCAATTCTTTCTTTTCCGGCCATCCCTTCTCAGTCCAACACTTCACAAGTTTAAGATCCTCATCTAAATCTTCTTCACGTGTCCACTCTTCCTTGCTAACTGCATTTTGTACTTCTGCCACTACTGACTCCTCCTCTGCCTCCCTTTCTTCTTCTTCCACCAGATCACTATATACCGGCAGCCTGGACAGGCAGTCCGCTACCACGTTTCTCTTTCCTGGCAAATAGCTCACATCAAAATTAAAATTTTGAAGTCCTAAACCCCACCTGCTTATTCTTGGGGAACCCAAGGCCCACCTTCCACTCTCAAAAAGCTGAACCATGGGCTTGCGGTCCGATCTGACCACAAATCTCCTCCCCCACAAGAAGTACTTAAAATGATTCACAGCCCAGAACATGGCCAACGTTTCTCTTTCAATGACGGAATATTTGCATTCCGCTCCTCTTAGTGTCCTAGACGCAAACGCAACCACTCTCTCTTTATTGTCTCTGTCATACTGTACTAATGTTACACCCAGCCCCAACATGCTGGCATCAACCACCCAAACAATTTTGTCCTTAGGATCAAACCTACCTATGGATGGTGCCCCACTTACCGCTTGCTTAATACATTCAAAAGCTACTTGACAACCTGCTGACCATTCAAACCTCGCGCCCTTCTTGAGTAACATTCTAAGAGGAATGGACACCTTGGCAAAATCTTTCACAAACTTGTGATAATATTCTGCCAAACCTAAAAATGATTTCACTTGTTCTTTATCCTTTGGCACTGGTGCACATTGTACTGCCTCTACTAGACTACTCTTAGGTCTCACTCCCTGTTCATCTATCTCATGGCCGAGATATTCTACCTTGTTTACCGCAA
>CM030325.1:1001258041-1001302469 GCA_002915635.3 Ambystoma mexicanum
TACTTGTTATGTCCTCCATGGACCTACTGCAACGCCCTATTTCTGGCACAAACTGGCAACTTCTTATGGCACCTTCAGGTCCTGCAGAACTCTGCTGCCAGAGTAGCCACTTACACACCTAGTTGTGCTCACATTACTCCATGCGTGCACCATCTTCATTGGCTACCCATGGCCAAGCCAATTCAGGTCAAGTGCGAATGTCTAGCTCATCATGCCTTTTATGGAACTGGGGCAGAATATCTACAGGCCAAATTCTGTTTGTACATTCCTGCTCGGCCACTCCGCTTGGTAAATGCCTGATATTAAATACTGACAAAACTGCCTTGTACATGTAAATCCATTATACATCCATATAAAAGTGCTGTTTGCAAAATGCGTCATAAAGTCAAAGCAGAACCATATTACTTCAAGGCAAATCGTAACTATTGGAAATGCCTGACTAAAGAGCAAAGAGTATAACGGATTCAAAAAGTGGCAGGTGCGCTTGAGAAAAGTGTCAAGTGTTTCTGAGTTCCTTCCACTCTAATCGCATTTTTAATTTTAGGCAGTGTGAGTTGCTTTTCTTGTTATTTTAACTCACTGTCCTATAAATCCATATTTCGAGTGACATCTTTAACTTGGAATTATTCTGAGACCTTAAGTTGTCTATAGTTTACCCGTACTTGTTCACATTACAGCACCATTATGAAAAGCAAATAATGTATAGATCGATAATTGCGTTACAAACCTCTGGCACTGTGTATCAGCGTGCCACTGCTGAAGGTGTGAAGTCGTGATATCTGTTGAGCCCTTACAGGAAATATTGTGAGAAAAGATTGTGAACATTTGTACTAATAAAGTTTACTTTTTCTGTTATCCAATTCTTTGTAGCGATTCATGTGCAGTTATGAGAACTGTTGTTCCATAAATGTTTCACTATTCAGCTTCTTTTTCTTCCATCCCCCAGGTAAAGCAGGTTCACTCCATATGGTCCACCAATTCGATCTTTGGTTTACACATGTTATATGTATTATTTGTGCTTTACAGTGTAAGCACTTGTCATAATAAAAACACTTCAATTACCCAATTGTCTATTTCATTAAGCTAATGTGTTATTTGTTTTTAACCCCCTTAACTGCCAATGCCCCCCACATCCTCTGCGCGCCAAGCCCTTTTTTTGGTGTTTTTGGTATCTCGCCATTAAATCCCTTGTAACCTTTATTTACATGTGATCTCTCGCTCAATCTGGCCCCTTTTCTTCCCACATGTTAGGTGGTCATAACGCCACCTAGGAATCCTAGTTTGCTGTATGGGGGAGGGGTGAGAAAAAATGACGAAAAGGGAGCATGTAGGAAGCACGCTGACTCGTTATAGTAATGTTACAAGTCCACTTTATTACGGAGCTCCCAGAGCCACGTCCACCGCACATTCAAACCTTAACCGTTCTCCCCTCCGGCGCGTGGCTCTCGCTCACCAGCCTACCCGAAAGCGCACGCGACCCTCAAGAGACGCAACATTCCAATCACATAGGTCTCTACATATCTTCCCCCTTTTTGCAGCAATTAAACTAAAATCAGCATAAGAGAAAAAACAATAAAGAAAACAACACATTCCCAATTAACCAACATAGTCACATTAGAGAAAATTAGCTAAAACAGAAAAAGTTAAGTGCAAAGATTATGTGCATTAAAATTCAAACTCATGCATTACAATCTAATGCGCATTTATAATAGAATATCAAGTTTCGTTAGTCTTTCATCCACATAGGCTTTGACCTAAACCTATGCGAACCCTCTTCATTGCCCCGCACAACAGTATTATCATCGTTTACAACCACCTCTCCTTCCTTCCTCTCTTCCTGCACTCCGCCTCTTTATTGCTCACATTCACTTTCCTTCCTTTCACTTGCTCATCCAATGCATTGTCTTTCCCGTCCCCACCTTTGCCAATCTTCCCTTTGACCAACTTCCTCCTCCCTCCACGATAACCACATTGCCTTTCACGGGCACATATCTTCTTCGGTCCCAGGAACTTACTTTCTACACATTGTTCACTAATCTGGGATTTTAGCATTACACTAACTCTCCAATCCTCCAATTCTTGTTTCCTTCACTCTCATTCTGTCATCAAATAATTTCTTATTCTTTTCTTGACTCAAAAGCAATAAGTTTCATTATTTGACCCGATCCACATTGACTACCTTGGCCATGCCTAACCATCCTGGACATAGCCTTGTTTCAGGTTCCCCTACCTTTCATAGACACAAATGGAGATACTCCAGTCACAGAATGTGTGTAGTGACATAATTCCAGTTAACATCTTTAATACCTCCCTCCATGGTTGTCCCGATTTCATGGCCATTTGTAGAGCCCCTCTTATTGTACCTGTTAACTCTTTCAACAAGTCCATTCGCCCTGGGACTATACAATGCTGTCCTCGTGTGTTTTATACTATATCCCGCAAGAAATTTCTTCATTGACATTGATACAAATTGTACTCCATTGTCGATACAATTTCAAAGGTACTCCCTCCTTAAGAAAAACACCTTCCAAAAAAACAATGAAATTCTTAGCCGTGACCTCTCTCACCACTTCCCTTTCGAACCATTGGAATGGTAATCTACCACCACAAATACCAAACTTTAATCCATCTCCCAAACCTGCTACGGACCTATTATGTCCACTGCTAGCTTGCTCCAAGGTTGATCTGGTACTACACTCGTTATTAACGGCGCCTCTCTCACCACCCTGCATTTGTCATAGTATTGGCAATCCATGCAATCTTTGACAAACCTCTCCGCCACTCCTGTCTATCCCTGGCCACCAATAGTTCTGCCTTAACTTCCTTTTCATTGCAGCTTCTCCAGGATTTCCCTGATGTGCCAGATTTACTAGTATAGACCTGATTGATTGTGGGGGAACAATGCACCTACCCCTCTTAGTCTGTTTGTCACACACAAATTCAACTCGTTTTTTTATTTCCCACCATGTATTGAATTTACTATCCAATTCTTTCTTTTCCGGCCATCCTTCTCAGTCCAACACTTCACAAGTTTAAGATCCTCATCTAAATCTTCTTCACGTGTCCACTCTTCCTTGCTAAACTGCATTTTGTACTTCTGCCACTACTGACTCTCCTCTGCCTCCCTTTCTCTTCTTCACCAGATCACATATATACCGGCAGCCTGGACAGCAGTCCGCTACCCACGTTCTCTTTCCTGGCAAATAGCTCACATCAAAATTAAAATTTTGAAGTCCTAAAACCCCACCTGCTTATTCTTGGGGAACCCAGGCCCCCTTTCCACTCTCAAAAAGCTGAACCATGGGCTTGCGGTCCGATTCTGACCACAAATTTCCTCCCCCACAAGAAGTACTTAAAATGATTCACAGCCCAGAACATGGCCAACGTTTCTCTTTCAATGACGGAATATTTGCATTCCGCTCCTCTTAGTGTCCTAGACGCAACGCAACCACTCTCTCTTTATTGTCTCTGTCATACTGTACTAATGTTACACCCAGCCCCAACATGCTGGCATCAACCACCCAAACAATTTTGTCCTTAGGATCTCAACCTACCTATGGATGGTGCCCCACTTACCGCTTGCTTAATACATTCAAAAGCTACTTGACAACCTGCTGACCATTCAAACCTCGCGCCCTTCTTGAGTAACATTCTAAGAGGAATGGACACCTTGGCAAAATCTTTTCACAACATTGTGATAATATTCTGCCAAACCTAAAAAATGATTTCACTTGTTCTTTATCCTTTGGCACTGGTGCACATTGTACTGACCTCTACTAGACTACTCTTAGGTCTCACTCCCTGTTCATCTATCTCATGGCCGAGATATTCTACCTTGTTTACCGCAATCTTACACTTACTTCTTTTTACCGTCA
Organism: Ambystoma mexicanum; assembly: GCA_002915635.3. Lineage (NCBI taxonomy): Eukaryota > Metazoa > Chordata > Amphibia > Caudata > Ambystomatidae > Ambystoma > Ambystoma mexicanum. The sequence goes on from CM030325.1 coordinate 1,001,261,917, forward strand.
ATCCTGCCTCACTCAACTTGTTCAACACCTGTCTCAACACCCTCATCATGCTCTTCAATGGAATTAGCATAAATCATAATATCATCTTGGAACACAATAATGTTTTTTAACACCGTTCATTCACTGTCTCCATCACCCTTTGGAATACCGCTGCTGCCGATGCGAGACCAAACGGCCATCCTGCAATATTTGAATGTTCCAAACACCGGTAATGAATGCTGTCAGATGTTGATAATCCTCCTTTAGTGGAATCTGATGATATGCTTGAGAAAGATCAATAACTGAGAATACCTTGGCATTGTTTAGCACCGATAACTGGTCACTAATTATTGGCAAGGGATGTCTATCGATTAAGATATTCCTATTGAGATCTCGCAGATCTACACACAGTCTAATGTCTCCATTTGACTTCATAGCCACCACTACCGGTGACAGCCATTCCGAGCTTTCACTCTTCTCTATTATGCCTCTTTGAAGTAAAGTCTCTACTTCCACCTTTAGCTTCTGACCCAGCTCCTGAGGTACCGGCCTCACCTTGTGCACCTTAGGATTGGCGCCCACTTTCAGCTGAATCTGATGCTCGAATCCTTTCAACATACCTAATTCCTCTCGAAACACTTTCGGGTATTCTTTCTCCCACTTGTCCTTTACTTCTGCAACATCAATTGGTCTTTCTGCATTCGCTTGTATCCTTATTCCCAACTTCCACTGTTCACCCCATCCCAGGAGTGATGAACCTTCTTGAGTAACATATATTTCTGATTCGCAGCTTCTTCCCTTATACTTAATGGAAGCCTGGAACATCCCCACAATTTCAATTCTCACGTTCCCATATGCATAGGGCTCAATATTGTGCTCCCTCAACATTCTCATATCTCCTTGCATGCAACCCAGAAATGTTGCCTTTGACATTAAAGTCCATGGTGAACAACTGTCCACCTTCATTGTCACTACTCTTCCATTGACCATGAACACATCCGTAGGCGCACCTCCTTTATTTGATACCTCGATATCTCCAGCACATGTTTTACTTGGCCACTTAGTCCACTTACTTGTTCTTCCTCTTGTTCGGGCACTCTGTCACTTGCTTCAATATTGTGCACAACCCCAATTCACGACAAATCTCGCGAAATGACCCTTCTCTTTACATTTCAGGCAGGTGATATTCTTGGCCGGACAGAACATGCTTGTAGAAATGTGGCGGTTGCTTCCACACTTGTAGCACCGTATTTCTTTGTTCGGGCCCCCTTTCGAACCCTTTCACGCCGCCACTTCCCCTTCTCTGCTTGTCTCCTTTCATAGTTGACATGTACTTATGGGTCTGTTCCATACTTCTCGCCATGTTTCTATGGCTGACTCTAGTGATGCATCTTTTGATAACAGCCTCTCTTGTATCTTCACATTATTCGATGCATCGGACAATTGGTCCCTTATCAGAGAGTCTGCAAGCGGTCCAAACTCACAAGTATGACTAAGCGACCTCAGTGCTGCAATAAAATTCTCCACAGGTTTCTTGTGTACCTTGTACCCTCTGGAAGAATTTATGCTCTCAAACGTTATGTTCTTCTTAGCCTCAAAATGTACTTCCAACTTCTTCTCTGCCATAGTGTATTGATCCATCTCTCCTTGGCCCAGCTGCTGAATGTCAGGCAGTCCATCATAGACACTCCTGCCCTCAGTTCCTAAATTATGGAGCAAAATTGCTTCTTTCCTTGCACTTGCAAATTTATCACCCCTATGGCAATCAGGTAAGTATCAAACAGCTTTTTCCATCTGTCCCATCTTATTGGGGGGCGGGTACCTGGTTCTGACAGGAACGGCGGGTGGCGGTGACATACTTGCTGCAGCCATCTTTTTTTTTTTTTTTCCTCTGGATGAAGTTACTCCCTAATGCTGCTCACTCTCACAGACTGGAGCTTCTTATTTTATCCTCTATATTGCCAATCTCTAGCTGGGCTCTTCCATCCATACCCTCCTTTCACAATGTCTCTGCTTCTTTGTATGCTGTAGTTACAGTTCAATATCTTTCCACTGCTTGAATCCAAGTTGTCCACTAGAATGGCCACTGTTCTATCTTCCAGGTTGTCAGGACAACTCCTTTTTCTTGAATGCTCCCCCTCTTTGTTGATTTTCCAGCCTAGCCCAGTCCCACTCCCCTCTGCTCCTCACCTTAACATCCAAGGAGAGTTGGGTGGGCGGCACCCAATCCAGGACAGCTGTACAGGCTCAACTCTGTTTAGTGAGCCGAGGCCAGGGATAGTGAAGTGCGCCACACTACTCACCCGCCACGGAGACTGTCCTCCTGCAGCACCTCGCTGTCAACAGCTGCGGAGACAGTCCCCTGCGGCCCCACACCTCTCCTTAATGCGCGGACCGTTCTTCTCCGACTGCTCTCCTCACCCCGCCGGCTCCGTGGCTCCGTGGCAAGCTCCCTTTCCTCGTCGCCAAATGTAGGAAGCACGCTGACTCGTTATAGTAATGTACAAGTCCACTTTATTACGGAGCTCCCCAGAGCCACGTCCACCGCACATTCAAACCTTAACCGTCTCCCCTCCGGTCGCGTGGCTCTCGCTCACCAGCCTACCCGAAAGCGCACGCGACCATCAAGAGACGCAACATTCCAATCACATAGGTCTCTACATAGCACATTTCGTTTTTTTCAGAAAATGCCAATAAAATGATGTACAAAGAAACCTGTGGTTGTTTCTTTGTAAGAGCTAGGAACAAATGGTTTGCTGTGCTGAATTTGCCATTTTCCAGCCTTTCAAGAACAGGTTGAGTGGAAACCAAAAAAATAAGGTTACCATCAATTTTGTGAGAGTTTTGCAAGTTTCCCCCTTTTGTTTCCCTCCAATAGTCCATGCCTGGACGGAATGGAAGAGGAGGGTAGGAAAGCTGAAACGAAAGACCAAGGCATACATTTCTGAAAAGTAGACAAAATTCCAAGTTTAGGAAAGGGTGATTTGCGCAGGTCAGGCAACATCTATGTAGAGAAAATGCCCATAGTTTGGGGAAAGATTTGAAAAATGACAGTTAAAAAAGGTTGTGCTGGACATGGTTGGACCTGTAAGGTAATGGCTTCTGTGAATATTGAGAAAAGCAATGCCCCGCTACATTCCCCTGACTTTTCCAGTTAGGAAATTGCATATACCACAAGCCAAAAACGGAGCCACAGTGCACAGGAATTTTATGCTGACGGCCTAAACAAACATACTTAGCATGTGTAAATAAGGAAAATAAATGTGAGGAATGGCAAGCATACAATTTTTGAAAGAGCACAGGCAGACCTTTTGAAGGGTAGGTGACTTGAGCAGTTTACAAAAGCATACAGTGCCTAAATCAGCAACTACCTGTAGTTCACTTTTGGGAAATTAAAGGTTTGTGTAACATGGTGCAGTAGCAAATGTATGAAAATGTTAAACCAAGAGAAAACAACAAATGTCCTACCATCCCACATTCCCACACGTGTCCTGACGAAAACTGTACCTCATGTGTTGGTTCAAGTACCTGGGTGCAAATGGAAAAGGCTAAACCACTGGTAACCCAAGTGTTTCAGGAGAGCAGACTCCCGTAGGAAACCACAGAGCTCTGACTTGCGCAAATTAGCCCGGAAAAGTCTGAAATGTAGGGAAAATAAACACAATTTTCAGACATTTGCAACCTGGAAACTACTGAAACATACCGCCAACAACACATGGCTTACCTTCCCACAGGTGTCTGTATGAAAACAGTACCTCATGTATCGGTGTACCTACCAGGGTAAAAAAGAAAAAGTGTTGACCATCCCCAGGTCCAACGGAAGTCCCAAGGAGCAACAGCAGGGTCTCCATCCATTCCCTGAGGGGAATGTCTGTAATGCTGCCTAGCCAGAGCTTCAGGATGGTCGGTGGTGATGTCCCCGGTCTTGGATGACTCTACCATGTGGGTCCACCATCCCCAAGTGCAGCGGCACTCCCAGGGAGCCCCAGCAGGGTCCCGTACCTTTCCCAGAGGGAGAAGCTGTAACACAGGCCAGCCAGAGCTCCAGGATAGTTTGTTCCTGGCCTTGGGCAGCTGTCTCCCATATGGAGTGACCATCTACAAGTGCAGTGGCTGTCCCAGGGAGCCCTGACAGGGTCACCTTCCCTGAGGGAGTGGACCCTTCTGGGGCTGCCTGGAACCGCTGCCGGGTTGCGGGACGGTCAACCCACAATGGAGACAGCCGCCCAAGGCCCGGGACATCACTTCAACCATCTTGGAGATCTGGCTGGTCTCTGTTACAGCTTTCCCCCACCAGGGAGCCTTGGCAGCGTGCCAATACCTCCACGAAGGGAAAAGCTGTAATCTAGCCCAGCCAAAACTCAAGGACAGCTGGAGTTGATGTCCCCGTCCTTCGGCATCTGTCTCCCATGTGAGTCCACTATCCCCAAGTGCAGTGGCAGCCGAAGGGGGCACAGCAGGGTCCCCTCACAAAGAGAAATTGTATAATGAAGGTCAGCCCAGAGCTCCAGGATGGTCAGGGGTGCTGTCCCTGGCGTTGGTTGTTGTCCCTCGTTTGGTTTGACTGTCCACAAACCCATCAACGGTTCCAGGGAGCCTTGGCAGGGTCCACGTCCTTCCCAGAGGGTGAAGCTGCAACGAAACCCAGCTAGAGCTCCAACACAGTTGGGGGTGCTGTCCCTGGCCATGGGCATTCATTTCCCATTTGGGTCTACCGTCCATAAGCACAGCGGCTGTCCCAGGGAGCCCTGGCAGGGTCCCTGTCCCTTCCCAGAGACAGAAGCTGTAATGCAAGCCAGCCAGAGCTCCAGGAAGATGGCGGTGATGCCCCTGGCCTTGGGTGGCTGTCTCCCATGTGGGTTGACCGTCCCCAAGTCCAGCTGCAGTTCTGGGGAGCCCTGGCAGGTTCTCCATTCCTCCTCAGAGGCGAAGGGTCCCCATTCTTCCCCGGAGGTGAAATCTGTAACACAGCACAGCCAGAGGTGCAGCCTGGGCTTGCGGACAGTCAACCCACATGGGAGACAGCCGCTCCCCGGGAAACACCAATGTTTTGCTGACGTGGGAATTTGTGGCCTGACCCTGCATTTGTGTCCCAGCCCACCATAATACCCCTCCAGATTGCCCAATCCCGTACAATAAAAAAACACTCACATAACGTTGCAGTTCCTTGTGTAAAGAAACCTGTAAAGAGAACAAAAAACATTAATTACCTATGTTCAGCCCAGCAAAAACAAATCGTAACTATCACGCTCCGATCACCACCCCCCCTTTCAAGCCATCCCTGGTGGTCTAGTGACCCTCATACCCCAGTAAAAACACATTTGCCCCTTTTTATTAAGACTATTAGTGACCATAACACCAATAAACAGTATAATTATAGGTTTATGGATTTTGGTCGACTCCCCCCAAATCCCCTGCCCCGCCCCTCAATTTCTTTACATTTTTTATATCACTGATGGTAGATGGTGGGTTGGGGTCAGGCTATATTGCATTGTGTAAGGGGTTGGTGGGGGTGGGTGGTTTCGGGGCGACCTACCCCAAAATCTGACATTAAAAACAAATTAGGTACAACACATTTCAAATAGATTCTACTACTTCAGGTTCAATTTCAACACATAGATCCATAATTATGCCAACGGATAAGAAATTTCACACTTTGGTCCAATTAAATGGTTATAATAAATCTTGAATATGATAAATATGTAAGAACCATGAACTGATAACTCGAGTAATATAATAAATGAAAATAAGGCCTACTTTAACAATATAAATACTTTCATGGAATATAAATGACTGAAAATATGAAACTGTCAATGAAAAGAATTACATATTGAGTACAACAATGAACTGAGTGACAGCATAAAAAAAGGAGAGAACTGTGACCATGTTTCTCGGTGGGCATATGGGAATGGAGCTACGAGACCCTGGGGAGGGGGGCTGTACCTTCAGAAAGATAATAGCCAGTATATAAGGTATTCACAAGGCGTCTATCCTATTAACTGTATCCTTTGCCAGGTACCAGTCTGTAATTCAAGACCTGGTAGAGTTTTGAAGAATGAACAACTCTGCATTAGAAGGCCAAAAGATATGTGGGTATCGTCTTTGATCCCACTAAAAGTACATTTGAATACACAGTCTGCAGGATGGACTGTGAAAAAGACCTACTTGAGCTTGGGTATGCAATGAAGTTGGCAGATGAGGAGGTTCAAGGTTGGCAGATTTATTGTGTAGCTGCCTGCAGGAGGCACCATGGTGGGGTCAGGCAGCTACCATGACAGCGCTGCTTGGCTTCAAGTTGGCAGCTGAAAATTTATAACTGATACAAATCACTAGATCTGAAGATGGTGAGTTACTCAGAAGGCCCAATCACTTTGTCAAGTACACACAAGGAGTTGGGCACATTAATTAACACCCTTCCTTTTCCAGTATCAAAAGGGGCAGGACTATACAGGGAGGCTTTGGTAGAAGGCCTAGTATGGGAGTTTGGAAACAAGCGTTGCAGTAAAGAGCGGAGTAAAAGAGGAAGAAGGAAGGTGAAGGGAGTTGAAGGAGAGGTGGATGGGAGAGGAAGGTGAAGATGTGTCAAAAGAAGGGAAAGGGGAGAGCAGTGTGAAGAGGGGAAAACTAGCCAGGGGGAAAAGGAGAGATGGATGGTGAGACACAAGAGAAAGGAGGAAATTACTTGGAGAACAGTTTAAAATGTACAGACAAAATCGGTGTAGGAAGATGAGGGCCACCTATGGATGAACATTTTTGGAAAGGAACTGAGGAATAAAAGGAAGGTGGAGGATGGAAGAAGTGCAGAAGGTAGACCCTGAAAATAAGGTAAATGCTGTGAAAGAAGGCCTGTGTCCATTAAGTAGTATGGTAGCTGGTGCCTGGTTGTATAGCTTAACCTAATAACTAGCCCATCAAAAGTAGAGAGGGGTATTGGAAAGACGAGGAGGAGTGCAGTACCATGGTTAAAACAACTTGACCGTGGTTTAACTCTCAACACCAAGCTGAGTGGGCCTCTCTTCGGTTTCTGGCCCTGCCGATGTATCACATCATCAGTTTCTGGCACCTGGAAGGGCCTATCTTTGTCTTCAAGTGCAGGAGTGCCAGCGCATCTTCATGCCCAGGACAGACAAATGGTCTTTCTGGCCAGGAGAGCAAACAAATCTTCATGCCTAATATGGCCAATGCATCGTCAATCCGAGGAGGGTCAACCCATGCTCATTTAGAGCACTAGAGGGAGACTAACTGAACCATTCCCACTTGGCAATACAGCTCTAGTTGAGTAATATTAGAATACGGAAAGTGGCCATAGGAATAAAGTCCTCTAGAAGAAAGGGGGGCTCCTTACAGTGTTAGGAATGTCAGCAGAGGGAATGTTATGGGTCTGGAATGTGAACAGAGAACACTAGAAGAGAATGCAAGGAAAGTTGTATGGTGGTTGGTGTAACGTTGAGGGCAGAGAGTTGTTACAGAATAAAGATGAACTTAAAAGAAATTAAGTCACACATACTGGCTGTGTTCTGGTTCACTTCCTTAACTGGTGATGAGTTGCAGCAATGACAAAGAGCCTACACTTGCCATTGAGTGTGGTTGCCCTGGCTGAACAGGTACAGGGATAGTTGCACAGTCGAATGGTGGCTCAGTGATACTCTCCAGGCTTGTATTGGAGATTATCTGGGCTGTGCGTGAGCCTATGAGGACACGGGAAACACCTTAGCAGCATAGCTGTGCATGCAGACGACAGAACATGTGATCCAAGGACGCATCTCTGGTGTTGCAAGTTGTTACCTAGCAATTGTAGACATGATAAGGAGTTGACATGTCTGTTGCTTAGCTATGTAACAAGCTGAAGGCCTTCACTGCAGGCACTGCGCTCCGTGCTGTGCCCATCCCACATGCACTGTAGCAACCGAAAGAAACAATTGCACACATAAAGAAGGGAGCATGTCGTAGCACAATTGGCTGTTACTCTGAGAGTTTTTTTTTCATTGCACCTTAAAAGGGAGATTACAGACATTTGTCCCTGTGAACAAGATGACAAATACCAAGAGCACGAAAATAGGCAAGCAACAGAAACAAATTTAAAGATTATGGCAAATATACGAGGCACTGGGTTATTACTAGGTTATTAAATCGAAAGAAAGATTCCAGAAGTATATGTTAGCAGTATATGGTCCTAATTATTTGAGTAAAAAGAAAGAGGCACTGTTTCGTCGAGGTCGGGCGGGACAACAATTTCTTAAAACTAGCTGAATGCATCCAGATGGGCAACCAGTTTGATATATGCATAGCCAAGATGGACAAGCATTACGAGGTGAAGGGGAATAACATTTTGGCTTGTTATCAATTTGCCATCAGACAACAGAAATATTGTGAGACCATTGAGGAGTTTGTTACAGCACTGAGGGTTGGCTATAAAGTGTTGTTTTGAACATTATCAGAAAGAGTACATTCGGGACAAGTTGATGATCAACAGGAGATCAAGCTGTCCCCTTATCTAATGGGAACTAGCCCACTCACACTGAGAACCTTTCTGCCTTTCCAGGTCGGAGGGCCGTTTCTATAATGGGAAATAGCTGCTTCAGTGTGAGTGGGCTAGTTCCCATTAGACGAGAGGACCGTCTGCCTCTGCAGGTCGGAGGGCCGTTTCTCTAATGGAAAACAGCTGCTTCAGTGTGAGTGGGCTAGTTCCCATTAGACGAGAGGACCTTTCTGCCTCTGCAGGTCAGAGGGCCGTTTCTCTAATGGGTAATAGCTGCTTCAGTGTGAGTGGGCTTGTTCCCATTAGACGAGAGGACCTTTCTGCCTCTGCAGGTCGGTGGGCTGTTTCTCTAATGGGAAATAGCTGCTTCAATGTGAATGGGCTAGTTCCCATTAGACGAGAGGACCTTTCCGCCTCTGCAGGTCAGAGGGCCGTTTCTCTAATGGGAAATAGCTGCTTCAGTATGAGTGGGCTACTTCCCATTAGACGAGAGGACCTTTCTGCCTTTCCAGGTCAGAGGGCCATTTCTCTAATGGGAACTAGCCTTCTCAGTGTGGGTGGGCTAGTTCCCATTATTATGCAGGACTTGGCAAAAAGGGCCATTTCTCTAATGGGAACTAGTCTAGTCTTCTCAGTGACAGTAGGCTAGTTCCCATTATTATGCAGCAATTGGCCACTAGGGGAGCAAAAAGGGCCATTTCTCTAATGGGAACTAGTCTTGTCAGTGTGAGTGGGCTAGTTCCCATTATTATGCAGGACTTGGTCACTAGGGGCAAAAAGGGCCATTTCTCTAATGGGAACTAGCCTTCTCAGTGTGAGTAGGTTAGTTCCCATTATTATGCAAGACTTGGCCACTAGGGGCAAAAAGGGCAATTTCTCTAATGGGAACTAGCCTTCTCAGTGTGAGTAGGCTAGTTCCCATTATTATGCAGGACTTGGCCACTAGGGAAGCAAAAAGGGCAATTTCTCTAATGGGAACTAGCCTTCTCTGTGTGAGTGGGCTAGTTCCCATTATTATGCATGATTTGGCCACTAGGGGACTACAAAGGGCCATTTCTCTAATGGGAACTAGCCCATTCAAACTGAAGCAGCTATTTCCCATCTGAGAAATGGCCAAAACAACCAATGGTCCGTTTCTCGGATAGGAACTACGGTACACCACCTTTCGGCGCGGCCGTTTCGCCGCAGGCCGGTTTGGCGCGGCCAGTTGGCCGCAGTGGCCAGTTCGGTGCACCCATTTCGGCGCGGGAGCCTTTGGCGCGAGGGAGTTTGGACGTGGCTGACATTGCAGCCACGTATAAACTTCCTGGCGCCAAATTTAAAAGCATAATTATTTTCAAATGCAGCACGTTGATAGGAACTGTGCCTGACAACGTGTTGCATTTGAAAATAATTTGTGGTCAAGTGACTCCTTCTAGGGCCGCCTTCTCAAGCCTGGGACGTGCCTGTTCCTTTTCTAGAATTGCCCACTCATGCTGGTGGCTGGCTCCTCCGTTCTGTTGGAGTGCCCGGTACGCACCCTGCCTTTCACACCACCTGAAGCCATAAATTGGTCCGTCTTTACCCTACATTTTCCAATCAGCAAGCAGCGTAACCCCTTCCTGCCACATTGAGTCTTGCGAGCCTTCTCTCAGGAGCCTGTGGATGGTGACTCCCGATTCATGAATGTAGTCTAATCCCCTCTTCGCACCCCCTGCCCGTGCCAAAACATCCCTGCGGCCAAACGTCGCAGCGCCGAACTGGGCGTGCCAAAATGAGCGCACCCATTTGGCTCCTGTGCCGAATCGGCCCGCGCCGAACTGGCCGCACCTAATCGTCCTGCTCCAAGGAACCACTATCCTATGCCATCCTACTTCTTTTAGACCTCTCAGCGGCCTTCGACTTAGTCGATCACGAAATCCTATGCAACCACCTATCTATCGCAGCCCACTTCACCTCCTCTGCCTCCGCTTGGATACAATCCTTCCTGGCGAATAGAACCATGCGAGTCTTCTCAACTACAGCCGCTGCTGACCCCATCCCCATTACCTGTGGAGTCCCTCAAGGCTCCTGTGTCTCCCCCACCCTGTACAATATTTACGAAGCCCCTATTCGACAAACTGGACCGTCTGGGTGTCACCTACACCAACTATGCAGATGACACCCAGATCCTCCTCACCATCTCAGGCAACTACAACGCGGACGTCTCCCGGATCAACGAAATCTTCTCCATCATTCAGGCATGGATGGCACCCACGGCCTCTGCCTGAATGATGAGAAGACGGAGCTTCTGCTGGTCGGCTCTCCTCATAACCTGTCTAAACTCAGTCCTAGCTACAAGAATATTATCATAGACGGTTACACCATCCCTATTGCTAAAAGTGTGAAAACCTTAGGCTTTCACCTTGATGCCAACACCAACCTCTCCAAACAAATCAACTCAACTGCCTCGGCCACCGCCTATACGGGCAAGCTAATCAGGGCTAGCAGACCCTTCCTATCCCCGACAGCTGCCTCACTCTGGCCAGAGCACTCATTCAATCCAAACTAGACTATTGCAACAGCCTGTACCTAGGAGCCAACCTATCCGTAACTAACAACTCCAGGTTCTTCAGAACAATGCTCTGCGCGCAGCACTGAACATCCACGGCGTGCGCACATCTCCACTACCAGGAAAGCGTGTAAATGGCTCTCCATAACAGCAAAAAATCGACCTCAAAACTATTTGCCTCACCTACAAGGCCTTAAATAACCTAGCCCCACTGTACCTCTCTGACAAATTCACTCTAAAACCCACACCCAGAACCACCAGATCGTCCAACTCCCTATGCCTGTTAGTGCCCAGATTTGCCTTAAAAAGAGCAGGAGGCGCCAGTTTCACTGTACTAGCCTCCCAACTCTGGAACACCCTACCACTCAACATTAAACCACTGATTCCTTCCCTATCTTTAGGAAACTTGTTATAGGCTGGTTACTGAGCAAAGAGTAGCTTTTAACCTCATTTCGAAACTCTAACAGCCGTAACCACACCTGTATTATACGTAAATTCTTGTACGTTGTAAAACTATTTGATGTACTTTGTAATTGTAAATGCTCTTTGTAACTTGTTGTACTCTGTATCTGTAAATGTTTATCTTACGCCTGTAACCGATTCCTTAAGCGCCCTTTTACCCACGGGTCCGGAGCGCTCTACAAATAAATAAACAAACAAACAAACAAACTATCAACCCTTTTGCAAATGGTCTGGAGCGGGGACAAGCACTAGTTCCTGTTAGAGGAACGCACCTAGCAAAGCGTCCTCGCCACGTGACCTACACTGTACGTTCAAAACAACATCTATTCTGCATTGATCGATTGGCCGAGTGGGCTGCGTGCCTAGCACTGGCGCATGCGCCTTAGAGTCAAAGCCTTCCTTTTCCATGGGTTGAAGTTCCTGGTCACCTACATAACTCGGAGCTCGAGAAGGACTTAGCCAGTTCGTTTAAAACTTTCCAGGCGGATTTCTGTCGAGCCATGTTGTTGAGATCAGGGGTGTTTTGTCTTCTGCATAGTTCTCAACCTCTTGTGTCACCAAGGCGGCGGGTGAAAACACCTGATTTTCTTTTCGGAGTGTGAGAGGCCATAGAAGTGAATGCTCTAATTACTTACTGGTAATCTTCATTACTCCTAGTCCTACTCTTCCTCGTCACAGTACTTACCTCATGAGGCCCCTGCCTCCGACACAGGACCTTCTTCTATTTCTTTAAATCCCTATAACGCCGACCCCACATCCACGTCACTCAGTTTCATATTACCAAGCCGGAGCATGGGACCTTCCCCGCAGGGAGGGTGAGGAGGGTCGTCAGTACTGTGACGAGGAAGAGTAGGATGAGGAGTAATGAAGATTACTGGTAAGTAATCAGAGCATTACCTCCACGTCCACTCTTCCGCGTCCCAGTACTTACCTCATGAGGTATACCAAAGCAGCAATGGGGAAAAGGTATCAATGAGACACAGAGCCAAAAACAGTGCAGCAAAGTACACCCACAATAACGCTAAATTCACATCCCCACAGACAAAACTCCAACCACGAAGGAACCAACCCCTGAGTGGGAGAAACTCAACCCATAGCGGTTGTTAAAAATGCCTCGACCATCCAAGGCGGCAGCCATTCAAATCTCTTGCAGAGAAAATCCTCCTTGCATCGGCCCAGGAAGCCGCCAAACCCCTGGCGGACCGCCCCTGATCGTGCGCAGGCACAGGCAGGCCAGAAGCCACATAGGCCCTGGAGATCACAACCCGGAACCACCGGAAAATGGAAACCACAGATGCGTTATGCCCAGCCCCAGCTGCACCACAAGCAATCAGAAGACTATCAGATTGGTGGAAAAAAGCAAATCTAGCCAAATACTCCAACGCGTCCCGCCGGACATAACGTTAAGCCAAGCCACCTCCTCAGGCATTCTAGGATCATGAAAGAAGTCAGGCAGAACCAGATCCTGAGAGGTGTGAAAAACTGAGATACAACTTAAGGGAGGAACTTCCGACCACACCTCAGCACCACCGAGTCTGGCAGCACCCTCAGGAAAGGAGGGTGACATAAGAGAGCCCCAATCTCCTCAAGCCTATGGCCAGAAGTGAGGGCAATATGAAAAGCAGATTTCAGTGTAAGATGTTTGATATCAATCTCGGAAATGGGCTCAAAACGAGGCCCTTGAAGGAACCGTAATACAAGAGAGAGATCCCAAGGGGGAAGCCCTTTATCAGCACAAGGACGGGAAGAAGTAAAACCTTGGAGCAACTTCCCCACCAACACCGCCCCATCCAAGTGACAATCACAGTTCCCCAAAAGGAATTTCATGGAGCCCCACCGAGAGCGAAGCCTGGAAAAAAACTGCCAGGCCCCTGTCAAAAACCCCTTCTGGAGGAACCGAAGGATAGCAGAGAGGCCAGAACGCAGGAGAGGGATCCCAGACCACCCATAACAGTCTCGGAAATGGCCCCAATGCCTGCCGAACACCTTCAGAGTGGAGGGTCTAAGGGCATCCATTATGGACTCAACTACAGGATCTGAGAATCCCTGAGATATCAACGTAGACTGAGCAATAGCCACACTGCCCATTGCATCCGGTGGACTTGAAGGGGACACGGCCACCTCTGAACCAGCCAAGGTTCCTAGGACCGAAGCTCCAACAGAGAGGGGACCCAACTCCGGCGGGACCAGAACAGAGCTAACAACAACACAGTCACCCTGGACACTCAGATGCGCCAAACCACCCGTGGCAGAAGGGGAATAGGCGGAAAGGCATAAAGGAAAACCCATAGGCCACTGTACAGAGAGGGCGTCCATCCCCCAATCCCCTCGGTTTGAACCGAGAGCAGAAGAGGGGAACTTCTGCTGAGGCCAGGGATGTAAAGAGGTCTAGAACCGCAAACCCTAATCTGACACAGGTCACCGCAAAGACCTGGGCCAACAGAACCAGTTCCGCAGAAGAGTGAAACCGGCGTCTGAGAAGATCTGCTTGAACATTGTCCACCCCTCTGATACGTGAGGCCACCAGAGACACCAGATGAGATTCCTCCCAGGTGCCTATCAGCGCTGCCAGAGCATTCAAGGAGCGGCTGGACCCCCTTTTGCAGTTGACATATGCCAAGGCCGTCGTATTGTCCGATCGGACCAAAACCGCCGACCGTCCAGCAACTCCTCGAAGTACACCCGAGCTTGGATAATGGCACAACTCTTGCCAATTGGATGATCGCTGGCTTTCCCCAGATCTCACAACCCTTGAGCTGAGAGGACCCCCAATGTAGACCCCCCTAACCCATTCTGCTGGCGTCGATAGTAAGAGAGGCCACAGGAGGAAGGACCATGCACACCTCAGCCTGTAGACCTGAAACCCCCCACCACCATAGCAGGGAGACTCGCAGCGCTGGGGACCCTGAAAACAAAACTACAAAATCCGAGACAGTGGGAGCCAGTGGGAGAGAGTATAAGACACCAGGGGACGTAACTGAAGACGGGCTCAAGGAACTGGAAAACACGCAAGGCGCCACGTGCCCTGTAACTTCTGCAACAGGCGAGCCGAGACATACTGCCTTCTGAGAACCCAGCCCAGAACAGCCAGCAAGCGCCCCCCCCGCACAACATCCAGAGTACGTTCCAGAAAGCCCCCACATTGAAGCGTTCCATCCGGACAAGCATTGCAGGGCCTTGAGACCCATAAGCAGGTGACACATCCTAGAAGGCATAGGGACCAGGAACTCCCGCAAGTAGAAAACTTGACCCTGAACAGGGAGAGGAACGGGCAAGACGGTAAGCCACAACAACCATTTGGAGAGAACGGATCCCATGTCCAACTACTTGGACCGTGAGCTGGGTACCAAAGTCCTAACCATGCAAACCTGGACAGGAGGAGACAGGCACGGCAACTGATACCCCCCTCCGGAAGGAGCTCATTACCCAGGAAGCCGAACCCCACCGGTCCCATCACCTCCGAGAAGATAGAGACGAGGAGCCAGGGAAAACCACCAGTCACTGCACTTGCACCAGAGGAAAATCACAGGACGTTGAAGCAGGCCTGCGCCACAATATAACAACATGCTTGTCAGCCCACAAAAAGATACAACTTATCAAAAGGAAGATACAGAACAGCCCAGACATCCAGCAGACCATGGCCCCCTCAGCCGACAGAGGAGCCAGCAGGCTGGCGTCAAAAGGGCAGAGTACTGTCACAAAGCGGGGCAAAGCAATCCATCCCGGATAGCAGACATCAAAGGAAACCCCCCACCTGGGGTATGCCTATATTGGAAAAACCCACTGAAGTGACATCACCCTCCACCGGAACCAGGGGCTCTGAGAACCCCTCTAAGCACAGACATGTGCCACCATGTGCCATATCACTTCCCACAAGTCAGAGGAGGCGTGAAAGCAACACGTCGGCACCCGAGGACCTAGGCCCTAAAAGAAGAGGCACTGGGAACCCTCTGCATGGCCGTTACTTCCATGATGCATTTTCTATAATTCCATGCCGTACAAGGGAAAAGAAAATCATCTCCTTTGACATTCCCTCGCGCAGTTCAGAGGAAGAGGACAGGACAAGGAGTCTGGGTCCATAGCTAGCACAGACCCAAACACACCACTAACTCGCCACATGACTGAGAGGTGGCTTGAGCCCTGTATCCAGTAGCTGGTAGCCCCATGCTCTAAATGGTTCTGATGCGTCGGTCTAGGAAGGATGAAGGGCCGAGTCAGCACCGAGTCTAGTGTAGACTATGCCAGGCCGGTACCCTTCCGGCCGCTTGCAGACGCGTCCAAATCTGCGCCGTTTTCACAGGCTGCACGCAAAGAATGCAGCCAACATCCGGTGCATCCTGGGCTGCGTGAGTCTGAGGAGCGGGTGGTATGTGACATGCCTGTGACAGAACAGAGCCCCGCACTTTCAAAGACTCTCTGCCACTGTCACCCCACGACAAGAAGCAGAGAGGCCTCACAACAAAAAGGGAAGGCTAGGCCATACTGCCAAGTGCTTGCCATTATTTCCAATAAAGATGTGTACACAGAGCATGAGGAAACGGCCTGTCAAAGGATTCAAGATGGCCATACCAGCAGGAGAGGGGAAAAATATCAAGCACAGTCTTCCCCTCTCCTTACCTTACCGCAGAGAATGCAGCTAACATCTGGTGCATCCTGGGCTGTGTGTGTCTGAGGAGCGGGTGGTATGTGACATGCCTGCAACAGAACAGAGCCCCCGCACTTTCAAAGACTCTCTGCCACTGTCACCCCACGACAAGAAGCAGAGAGGCCACACAACAAAAGGTAAGGCTAGACCATACTGCCAAGTGCTTGCCATTATTTGCAATAAAGATGTGTACATAGAGCACGAGAGGAAACGGCCTGTCGAAACAAGATGGCCAAAAACACGAGGAGAGGGGAAAGCATCAAGCCTAGTCCTCCCCTCTCCTTACCTTCCCCCGGGCCGTGCAGGACCCGGGACACAATGCTCATGCTGCTCAACTGTGACCCCAAGCCCCGCAGGTGGCCCAGGAGCAGTGCCGCACCTGAGGGAGCCGAGGGCCCCGCCACACAGCCCCCCCAGGGGGCCACCAATCGGTGCTCCCCAGTGCCCTGCACCGGGAAGAAAGAGTCCAACCTGCCGTAGGCAGGAAAAATTAAAATGAGTGACGTGGATGTGGGGGAGGAGTTATAGGGATTTAAAGAAATAGAAGAAGGTCCTGTGTCGGAGGCAGGTGTCATGCCTGCGCCATGGGCGCATCCATTTACGCTCAATTTGGACTATATGTTTATCATTTATTTACAACAGACTCTTGGATCCATCTATATTTACTTTGGGAACTTTATTTCCCATTTGCGAGACTTTGGTGCTTTATTATTATTTCCAACAAACTACGCATACCATAATGCACCTGGCTACAAGAATCGATTCCTGGCTGTTACTATTGGTTATCAAAGGAACTACACCCCCCAGAAGCCCTAGGGACTTGCCCTGCTTCCACCAGCCCAGGAACAGAAAGGGAGGTGGCCGATTGCCTGCAGGTGTGCTTCGCCAGGTGCAACCAATTAGCCTGCCCCTGTGCTGGGCTAGGCAGTATAAAGGCTGCTGCCTGCAGTGGCTCAGCCTCTTGCATCTGAGAGTCCTTCCTCCACCTTTTGCATCTTCCTATGGATCTTGTATGCTGCTTACCTTCACTCCTGCTTGGACCCTGCCTTGTTGCTTGCTCCACCCTGCTGCCTCCAGCCATAGCCTTCCAGGCTCCCTGCCTCACAGCCCTGCTCCTCTGGGCTCTCCACACTGCAGCTGATCACGCTCTGCTGCCTTCCAGCCTCCGCCCGTGCCCTGCCGGGCTCTCCACATTGCAGCCGATCACGCTCTGCTGCCTTCCAGCCTCCGCCCTTGCCCTGCCGGGCTCTCCACATTGCAGCCGATCACGCTCTGCTGCCCTCCAGCCTCCGCCCTTGCCCTGCCGGGCTCTCCACATTGCAGCCGATCACGCTCTGCTGCCTTCCAGCCTCCGCCCTTGCCCTGCGGACCCTCTACATTGCAGCTGATCACGCTCTGCTGCTTTCCAGCCTCCGCCCTTGCCCTGTGGACCCTCTACATTGCAGCTGATCACGCTCTGCTGCTTTCCAGCCTCAGCCCTTGTCCTCTGGGCTCCCTGCCCTGCAGCCTGCCTCACTCCGGCTGCCTTCAGCCCTTGTCTTCTGGGCTCCCTGCTCTGCAGCCTGCCTCACTCCGGCTGCCTTAGCCCTTGTCCTCTGGGGCTCCGTGCTCTGCAGCCTACCTCACTCTGGCTACCTACAGCCCTTGTCTTCTGGGCCTTCCTACTTTGCAGCTTATCACGCTCCGCTGCCTACTACCTACCTTTTCCGTTGGGTTCTCGGCCTAGCAGCCCTCTACAGTCCTCTGCTACCTTCTACGTTCAGCGGCCCTGTCCCTCAGGGTTCACTCCTTACTGCCCGGCCTTACGGGATCCTTGCCGTGCAGTCTGCTGTACTCTGCTGCCCTAAGCCCTTTTCCTCTGGGCGTTCTACCTTACAGTCCTACTCCTGTGGGCTTACTCATGGCTTTCCTGCTCCTCTGAGCTCTCAACCTTGTTCCTTACTGTCCTTTGCTATCCTATCCTGTTACACGACTTTCCTTTCATTTCCTTCTGCTAGTTTGCTATCACCTCCTTTCCTGGATTTGTCTGTAGTATCTTCTCTTGTACTGTTTGTAGACCCTTTTGTACAGAGCTTGACTGTTGGTTCCCCATCAGTCAACCTCTGCCCCTTCCCTTGTCTCGTTTCTACATTACAGACACCCATAGCTGCTGTTCCAAGTCATGAGCAAACAGCGTGGGCCTCTGTTATAGCAAACTGTGCAGAAGGCTAGAGTATTTCCAAGGTTCGTGGACTACTCTTTTCCTATATCTGCATACACCCCAAGAGGGTATTCATTCTGTATCTTTTCCCTTGCTACTCTTGCCTACTCTTCGTTCTCTTTCCTTTCCGCTGTGTGTGTTCTTGTCTGTCCACTTTATTTGGCACAACCACCCAAACCCTTTCTGGGTGTCCTGTGCCACTCTTAATAGAGTGCCATCCCTGACAGCAGGGGCCTCATGAGGTAAGTACTGGGACGAGGAAGAGTGGACGTGGAGGTAATGGGCGTATGAGGGATTTGGCGGGTGATTCAGCTGCTTGTAAGGCGGTTGACACCCGCCAAAAGCGGGTGAGTTGAGATCTATGCTTCTGCACAGCGGCGAATATGGTACCAGGGCTTTAAGTCTACAAAAAGTTGTTATGGATGTGTGATATAAATCATTGTTTACCAATGATTGGTACACGTCCCACTAGTTCTTTTAATTTTTACAGAGCATACCTTTAGTTAAAAGGCTCAAGAAGGACGTTCAGCAGATGCCCCAGACCATGAAGGGGGGCGCTAGAGGGGCAGCTGGCATAGCGGGCTGCATCTCGGCCCCCTTAGTCCATCTCGCCTCCCCTCTCCTGAAGGTGGGTTTCCAGGTTTAAACTATGTGTAAACAGGTAACACAATGGACTAATTACAATTAAATACAACACATAGCAGCAGCCAACATTTAAGATTAGCATAACAATAAGAATGGGTACAGACCCTTAAGAGTGCGCTTTGACCACTATCACATTCAGAAGTGGCTGGCTGCGCCACCAATTCAGAATAGGTCTACCCATGAAGACCTAAATTAAGAAATACAGAAATAAATGTTTGAATTGGCCTATCACGCTCTGCCCACTGTTAATAGATTGTGTAAGCTTATTATAGTGATGAATCAAAAAGAGTTTGTGCAAGTTTGCTTCTGTAGTTGGTTTTATTCTCCAAAGTATTAGCCGACACGTGTTTCGACTGGAGTTGTTTTCAAGGCCTGCTTCCAATGTATGAGGTATTCACCAGATGTGGCCTTGTACTTTCAATGGATTGTCCCTTAAAAATTGATCACTGGTAATTAATGTATGGAGGTTTCCACCTAATGCAGTATCAAGTGTTGGCGCGCTGGTTAGGTAACATTAATCCCAATATTGATTTAAAACGTGCTGCTGCGATTCTTAGAACAATCCACAAGGTAACTGCTTGTTTATCATGGTTACCTTAAATGTAATTGTGAAATGCGTGGTCATGGGCCAGATCCCTGCTGCAGCATTAGGTGGAAACCTCCATACATTAATTACCAGAGATCCATTTTTAAAGAACAATCCATTGAAAGTATAATGCTGCATCTGGTGAATACCTCATCACTATAATAAGCTTACACAATCTATTAACAGTAGGCAGAGCGCGATACGCCAATTCAAAAATTCATTTCTGAACATTTAAGATTAATAGCGCATTAAGTATATGCAATAAACTGTAGGCAGTTTCTTAAAACCATAACCATTACTTGACTCGACTCGAGTTGTGTGTGTACTTCTAATCGCACTGCGGAACGCTGTGCGTGCATGGATTCATATACCATTATTATGCAAATCTTCAAGCGAGCATTATGCCCTTGTAATGGGACAGTCAGATGATTGAAATGTTAAGTGTTTACATTTTAAACGTTAAAACAACTGTTGGGTGGGCCTCCCAAGTATGCCAGAGCGTGGCTACGGGTCATTTTGACTTCAAGGGACCAACACCCTCCCCAGAATAAACAGAGGACTCAGCCAACGGCAAGATATACTGCAGTTTATTGTAAATAAAACCAACAGGGATCAATACAAAAAAAACAGGAATTCTCTAGCACATCTTTGCTCTCCATGGCGTGCGGCATAGTTTTGTACGAGTATGTCATCACCTGGGTCCTTCCCCACAAAACCTATCATCACAAGGGATTGGGTATGAAGAGTACTATCACCTGTAGGAGAACCCTATAGAAGTTATTCTGCTGGTCCTTGCATGTCAGGTGGCTGGCCTGTCCCCTCCCCAGGAAACGATCTATTACATTGTTGCAGAGTAAGGCGCTTACCATTGGTTCATACCCTTTGCCATCCACCCCAGGCTTTCTAAGCTGTGATTGGTTAGAGCAAATCTCCCCAGGCCTGGGACTCGATTAAGTTCTCAGCCCTCTGTGCAAAGTGATGTGAATGATTATGTGTCTGTATTGTAACTTGTGTGTACCACCTTTGCCTATGACTGAGAATGTGCTCCTCACGTCGCGACACTTGTTGCAGTCTGCGTCTGAGTCGTTGGGATCAGCTCCACTTTAGATTGTCTCGTTTAGCTGCACCACATGTTTAGGGACCACAGAATTGAGCTCTGCAGCTCAGATTTATGAGGATTTATTCAGTTTCTCTGCAGCTGGCGCCTTTGTCATCTGGAGATTGGTATGTGTCCGCATATCTCTGTCCTTGGCTGTGAGCCTGCTTTGCGTTCTGTGTCGCCTGGATCAGCTCTCCCCGTCTCTGTTTCATGGCTTTTTGCCCTTCTCTAATTTTCCTTAGACGTATAATATAAATTCTACTTGTTCATATTATTCTATGCACTCTTTACGTTAGTCACACTTGATTCTATCAGGTTCCATATATATCCCTGTAGTGCCATAGGGTTCATTGCGTTAAGCATCTGCAAGCCTGCTTCGGGATCTCTTGTGCCTTGTGGTTCTGCATTACTGCATTTGGCTAATGAAAACATTATAAAAGCATTGACAGCATGTATATGTATCTGTCCTCTAGCTATAGAATTGTATAAGCATGTTCTTCATGTACACAAGTGTGTGTGCCTGTGCAATGTGGTGTAGGACTGCGAGTGTGCTTCATGTCTAACGCTGCTACTTTGTGGGATCACTAATGACATCAGCACTGTGGCTTCTTGGTGCTTAGTTGAGGTTGTCCATATAGGCATCTCTGTCCACAATCTCCGGTTCTTCTCCTACACCTGTAAAGGCTTGTATTGTATTCGGTCTGTATGGCTGACTGAGAGAATACCTTTCAGTGTACTTGTCAATCATTAGTGCACTCGGGATTCGACCAAAATAAGATGGGTGGCTGCAAGCATTTCTGGCTCTTCGTCTGGACATGAATCTGGAGGTGAGGAGGGGAATCTTTGGGATCCTCTCTTCAGTCCCCCCTTTGGTCGACCTGTCAACCACATCCTCATATTTCGGACCTGTCGCTCTTGGATGCCATAACTTCGTTATCCCTCTGAAGTGTCCATCATAATTTACATGATCGTCAAAAGTCCAGTACATATAGCTGCACACTCCTTCTGGGTTGCACCATACCCATTTTCCTTCATAAAGCTTAGCGTTTTGTGGATTATCTAGCTTCATTGACTCAAGTGAGAATAGCGGACATTTCGCTATTCTGTTTCTTAACTGGTCTTATTCCTCCACTATTTTGTCCTTCATTCTGCCTATGTTCACATCCATCAGCACCTTCATGCCAATAGTTTTCTCTGCTGTCTTCCGGCACTGGACGATACAGATCTTCACCACGTATAGTGTCACTAGGGCCAATATCAGTGCTCCGAAGATTACCTCCAGCCTGTCTGATAGTCTCTGCTTCGTGGCTCATGGGCCTTCTGTAATTTTCCTTAGACGGATAATATAAATTCTACATGTTCATGTTATTCTACGCACTATCTACGTTAGTTACACTTGGTTCTATCAGGTTGCATATATATCCCTGTAGTGCCATAGGGTTGATTGCGTTAAGCATCTGCAAGCTTGCTTCAGGATCTCTTGTGCCTTGCGTTTCTGCATTACTGCATTTGGCTGATGAAAAAATACTAAAAGCATTGACAGTATGCATGTGTTTCTGTCCTCTAGCTGTAGAACTGTATAAGCATTTTCTTCATGTATACAAGAGTGTGTGTGTAATGCGGTGCAACACTGCAAGTGTGCTTCATGTCTAATGCTGCTATGTCATGGTGTCACTAATGACATCATCACTGTGGCTTCTTGGTGCTCAGTCGAGGCTGTCCATATAGGCATCTCTGTCTCCGGGTTCTTCTCCTACACATCTAAAGACTTGTATTGTATTCGGTCTGTATGGCTGACGGAGAGGATACTTTTCAGTGTCAATCATTGGTGCACTCGGGATCTGTCCAAAATAAGATGGGTGGCTGCAAGCATTTCTGGCTCTTCATCTCAACATGAATCTGGAGGGGAGATTGGGTATCTTCGGGACCCTCTCCTCACAACATAAAACTTCAAGGTTTTCAAATTCCTGTTACTTGCATTTAAAGCACATTGATTGTACTGGTTTTCTTCCAAGCAAAGCCTCTGTATCCCTACAAAAGAGTGGAACGTACTTGGGCTGGCAGCTCATTTTTTAAATCAATACATTTCCTGGGCCCTGTTTGCGTTTGCGCATTTTCAAAATCGCTGTTTTAATTACCATGTTTATTTCACTTTCACATTAAATGTGCGTCATGTGTCGATGATTTGGATGAAAAATTATTATTTGAAACTATTGTTATTCACAGGTCCGACAGCACGCGGTCACCTGTTCAATCTGAATGCATAGAAAAGCAACACCAGTTTGCAATAATCATATACGAGCCCAGTCACGTAAAACTGCCTGACTTTGACATTATCGTATTTTGTCTAATTAGCTGACAGGAACCACTGGCAGTTGCCGCTCCCACAGTGTCAGGGGTCCAGCCCTGTCTCTTACTCTGGTAGAAAGCAGGCATCGAAGGTTCCCCTGGCTAATTGATGGAGGTGCGACGAGCTCTGCTCCGCTGATAGTGCATTCCAGCGTGCAAAGCTTCACACCTCCCTTATCCCATTTGCGCTGTTTCAGGGCAGTTTATTTTGGTTTCCTCTCCTGTGGGGTCTGCCAAAAGGGCAGTAATTGCCAGCCTCCTCAGCAGGCCGGGGAGTAGGTGGCCCTGATGACACAGTGGCGTGAGGGCAGGGGGTACAGATTAAAGGCATGAGACACACTCTCAGGCTCAGAGCTGTTATGTAAGCCCCCACCCGGGGCATTTGTCGGGCTGTGTTTCTGTAATGGAAAGTGATTTCAACCCCACCGCCCCCTAGCGATGGAGTCTGTAGGACTGTTGGCCGTCCTGATGTTTGCTATGGTACGCTGCATATTGTCGAAAGGACATTTGGAGGGGACAAGGGGCTTGTGTTCTGAAAGAGTGACAAACTTAAAAAAAAAAATACCTCAGTGGGTTCATTGCCTGCCAATGGGACCTGTGAGCAACGTGTGACGTACTTGTCCAAACAAAGTGTTGTGTCCTGCAGGTTTGTTGCCTCCGAAGCTGTTTAGTGATTGAAGGGGTGCTATCGTTCTGCTTTCTGCCGAGAAAATTAATATTTGTGGGTGTCGGGTGGCATGCTGCAGGACCTCTCACAGCACACGCTTCAACAGGCTCAGGCTGCCTGTAGGCATGATTCTCCCACTATACATCTGATTCTGATTGTTCATATCTTAAATTAAATAAAGACTGATGACAACCTGAACCCAGCACTGATAGCAGCAGCACATGCACATCTCATTGTTTTCTAAAACTGCCTTTCTTCTTCTTGCCAACAACAGTACATTGATTAGTGGCGCCAGACACGCCACGCCACCCTTGTGCTCTTGGCTCGGCCTCAGCCTTACCTTACATCTTTCTGTGTAAGTGTAACTAACGGGGGGCGTCGGACTATCGGGACTCTCGATTGGAACCCTGCGCCACTGGCTCCGCTGCTGGCACTGCCAAAGCACCCTTTTGGCTTTTGCTGCAATTCGATGCAGGCAGCAGGCAGCCGGCAGCTGCTGAGCTGAGCTCACGTTGTCAACTCGCGTGTCTGACTGAAGCACTGAACTGCATCCGAGAGTAGCAGGCAGCAGCACACTAGGGCACGTGCGCATCGCCCAGGCGGTGCACCCCCAGCATTGCGCAGGAGCAAGGTGAGCCACCGGCTTGCAGGCAGTGCACTGAACAATGTTAGCACACCCAGGCCGCAGGCTGGGGTCAGTCAGGCTGGCCTAAATCATGAATGGATGGCTCATAATCCCATGGATCCTTCCACCAAGAAAAAGAGGCTCTATGTCCCGAGGCCTAGCGGGGAAACTCCCAGTGTCCCGGTGGGTCAGTCCAGGCCTGGTTAAGAGACACTTTTAATGGATCTAGTCAAAACAGTTAGGTAGTTTGTGACTTCCTCACCTAAAATGGACACTGTCCTGTGAGCATCAGAGGCCTTCCTTACAGGAGATGGTGGCGTATGCATTCACCTTCCTGTTACCACCTCATGTGGTGATAAATGATGATCCTTACAGGACTGCGTGCGCATACTGAACAAAGCAAGGGGGAGACAACGCACTCAGTTTCACTGTAGGATGACACATAATTTAGAGAGTTTGGTCATCAGTAATTCATTGACCCTCTCTACAAACTCAATGGCCTGGGGGTGGTAAATTGGGCACCTCCGATGCTTGATGCCTAGCAACACAGTCACCTCCTTAAAACGTTCATAAAAATATGGTTGCCATTGTCCGACTGTAGTACATCCCAAACATCCCAATGAGGAAACACCTCTCTAACCAAAAATTTGGCGGCACATTTAGCATCTTGATGTGCACAAGGACATGCCTCAACCCACCGGGAAAAGGGACATACAACAATAATTAAGTACCTACACCCATTGCACCGCCGCTCTCCCATGCCAGCGTAATCAATGTGGAGCACCCAGTAGGGCGAGGTAATGTGCCTCATATTTTTCTCAGGGTGGGACCAGTACTGTGGGTTTGGCAGGTAATGCAGTTTATCACTAATTTAGTAACAATTTCCTGAAGACTGGGAAAAAACCAAGGCTCCTGTAATGCTCACCTGGTATCCATGGGGACGTCACTCAGCCTGTTCTGACCTCTTACGACCTCAAACCCTTCCTTGGAGGCTATTCGACTGGAGACTGGGCCGAAAAACACGAGATTTGTAGAGTTTAACTCCATATTGTCTCTGTGTGCTTGAACCCCTTCTTCCCCGGGGTCCAACCCTTCCCTTTGATCCACAGCTCACCTTGTTTTCTTGGATAGTGTGCTCTCCGTCCTGCTTTCAGCGCAGAGGCGCTTTGATTGATGCGGGCTCGTTGCTGCCTAGTTACTTCACTGGCAAGAGTCCGACAGGTAAGTATAATGAGTCTTTTGAACAGTTCTCTAACTTCGTTCCTTTCCTTCCTTAGATGATGGCCGGCGTCCGGGGATGTCGGCGTGCTGCTGAGATGAGTAGCGCTAAAAGTGAGTGAGAGCGCAATGCACCCCTTTCGTATTTGTATTGAACTGGGTTATTTTCCTGTGTCTTTTAGGTGCCGCAACGTTTTCAGCGTGGATGCCGGTTATGAAGAACAAATGCAGTGAGTAAGCGCAGTATGCGGCACCTCTAGATGTTTCCACGCTAACCTGGAGTGTTTTTTCCTTCTTGCTGATGGTTGAGAAGTTCTGGCAACAGAGTTCCCCCCATAGCGGCTGGGATTCAGGTAAACGTTTGAAGCTTGTACAATATTTAAAAATAAGCGAAGATTTGCAGAATGCTTACTAATGCCTTTTTTCTGTTCTTTTCCCTTTTCCTTAAGAAGCAGTGTGCCGGGATGGGAATGACACCGCCGAAGATGCCAGCAGAACAGAAGGAGCGATGAATGATGGGCAGAAGCGCCGCAAGGTAAGGCTGTTCCTAACAGTGTTCTAGTTCTTGCAGGAGCTTAGTCCTACTGGAGACCGATCCGAACACGGTGAGTGTCATGCTACAGGTGCAGAAAACACAAAGCATGTTTCTCAGCCTGGGCGTGGCTTAAATAGTCTCTGGGTATCCCAGGTGTCTCTGGGCTGAACCACACCCAAAAGACTAGATTGCACATGCAGTTCTGGGAACCGAAATATGTGGGGGCATCCATCTTGTCCCCATTAATGCACTATAAATCCAATCCCCAATGTTATCCTATGGGAGTGAGTGGGTCTGGTGGAACAAACGCCAAGTCTGACTCTAAGTGGGTCTTTGGAGGGATGGAGAGGCCCTTGAGGGCCATGTAGGTGATCGTGGCCTGGCTCCAGCCTGACATCTTGGAGGGCTGGGGACATGAGGGGCAGGAATCATGACAGCACTCCCCCCTAAGGCCCCTCTCAAGGTGGCTCTTCTGTCTGGTCCTGGTTTGGTTGGATGGTTTTGATGAAATCGTCTAAGCAAGCGAGGTGCATGGATGTACTCACAAGGCTCCCATGTCCTGTCTTGTGGACCATACCCCTTCCAGTCTACCAAGTAGTATAATTTGGATCTGACGTACTTTGAATCTAGGATGTCCTTGACTTTGAATTCTGGCTCCCCGGCGACTACTACTGGCTGTGGTGGCATTGCTACCCGGGTCCCAGGTTGAACAGGTTTAAGGAGAGACACGTGGAATACAGGATGAATCTGCATGTTTGACGGCAAAGCTAGTCTGACCGCCACAGGATTTATCACAGAGGTGACGTTGAATGGATCCAGGTATCTGGGACGGAAAGTTCGGGTTCCTTTAATGGACACGTGTTTAGACGCCAGCCAGACTTTGTCTCCCACTCGGTAGTTGGGGGTCTTTGCCCGGTGTTAATAGCAAACTTCTTTTGGCGATTCTTAGCTTGAAGTAGGTGTTCAGCTGCCCTTTTAAAGGTTTGAGAAATGGTTGTGTGCAAGGTTTCGACTGCTGGCATTTCCAGGGTTGTAGGAACGTCCAACTGAGAAGGACATGGGTGCCTGCCATATATGGTATAAAAGGGTGTCTGCCCAGTGCTGGTGTGTAGGGAATTATTATAAGCATATTCAGCTATCCATAATAGGTCGAACCAGCTCCCTTCAGCTTGGTGTAACATGCAACGCAGATACGGCTCGAGCGTCTGATTTGTCCTCTCAGTTTGACCATCCGTTTAGGGAGGGTTACTGGTGGATAGCCGGATGTCGATCTGGGCCATAGAGCAGCATTTTCTCCAGAAGTAAGATACAAATTGAGTACCTCGTTCTGAGACCAAAACTGAAGGAAACCCATGGATCCGTACGATGCCTTCAAGAAATACCTTTGCCAGAGTGGAAGCATTTGGGAGCCCCTTAAGAGGAATGAAATGTGCCATTTTTGAAAATAGGTCCACGACCACAAGAATAGTGTTAAACCCTTGACTGGGTGGTAAATCAGTAATAAAATCGAGGGACAACGTGTGCCAGGGTGCTGGTGGGATTTCCAATGGTTGTAATAGCCCAGCCGGTTTCTGCTTGGATGACTTGTTTTGAGCACACACTCCACAAGATAGGATGAATTGGATAATGTCTTTACGCCACGTGGGCCACCAATAATTTCGTTTTACCTTGGCTAGGGTTTTAGCGATTCCGGGGTGGCCCTCGATCAAGGAATCATGATAACCGGACATGACTTGTTCTTGTAGTTCTTGGTTTGGTAAGAATAAACGATTCCTGAAGTAGGGCAACTGATCTTTTATCATGTAATGTTCTCCTTGTGCACTCCACGCTTGTAATTGCTCCGCACTCATCAGGTTTTGGATTTCTTCATGTAATTCTTTCTGAGTTATGGTTGCTGTGATTCCTAGGAGCTTGTCACTCGGGATGATTGCTATTGGGTCAGGGGTCTGATACCCTTGCTCTTAGACCCCCATACGGGAAAGGGCATCAGCCTTCCCGTTTTTCACCCCTGGTCGAAATGTAATCACGTAGTCATATTCAGCAAAAGAAAGAGCCCAATGTAGTTGTCATGAGGATTGGGCCTTTTCCGTTTTTAGGTACTGGAGGTTCCGGTGGTCAGTTATTACAGTGAATGTGTGTCTGGCACCCAAGAGGTAGTGCCGCCATGCCTTAAAGGCTGACTTAATTGCCAGGAGTTATTTGTCTGTGATAGCGTAACTGAGTTCAGGTGGTGTGAATTTACGCAACCAGAAGGCAACAGGGTGTAACTGGCCCGTTTTGGGGTCCTTTTGTGAGAGGAGGGCTCCCATAGCCATGCTTGAGGTGTCCGTTTCCACCAGGTATGAGAGATAAGGGCGAGGGTGGCGTAAGATTGGGGCAGATGTGAATCATGTTTTGAGTTCCTGGAAAGCCTCCTCGGCTTCTGTTGTCCACTGGAACTTTTTGTTGCTTTTCCTTAGTAATGACGTGATGGGATGCATGATTTGCGAAAATCCTGGGATGAACCAGCGGTAGAAGTTTGCAAAACCCAGCATACTTTGAACCCCCTTGAATGAATTTGGGGATGGCCAGTTCAGGATAGCATGTACCTTGTGTACATCCATTCGGATTCCATTTGGGCTGAGAATAAAGCCCAGGAATTCCACCTCGGAGACGTGGAATGAGCACTTTTTGAGCTTAGCGTAGAGCTGGTGTTGACAGAGTTTCTCCAATACAGATCGGACGTGTTTAACGTGGTCCTGCTTTGATGCGGAATATAGTAGGATATCGTCGATGTACAATAGAGCACAGACATCAATCAATTCCCGTAGGACTTCGTTCATGAAGTATTGAAATGCAGCAGGCGCGTTGCAAAGGCCAAAGGGCATTACTTGATATTCGTACAAGCCGTATTTGGTGCGAAAATCGGTTTTCCATTCGTCCCCCTGTTTTACGCGAACAAGGGGATATGGCCCCCTCAGGTATAGTTTTGCGTAGATCTGGGCATCTTTGACGTGATCAAGCAATTCAGGGATCAGTGGCAGGGGTTGGCATTTTTTTACGGTAATCTGGTTCAGTGCGCGACAGTCGATGCACGTTCTCAAGTCCCCCTCCTTTTTCAGTACGAAGAATAGAGGACTAGCTGCTGGAGACTTCAAGGGACGGATGAACCGTTGGCCAGGTATTGGTCAGGATAGGCCTTCAGGTGCTGGTCTTCTGGTTCCATGAGTGCGTAAATTTGCCCACAAGGGATTTGTGCGCCGGGTATCAGGTCAATTTGGCAATCGTATGGTCTATGCGGTGGCAGGGTATTAGCCTGTTCTTTCTGGAAGACATCTTGAAAGTCCTGGTATTCACTTGGTAGGGTGCCGATTGCCACAGTCGCAAGCGTTGTCACAACCCATTTCCTAAAACCCCCCCGGCAGGCTCATGGGCCAGGAGGGGTCTCGGCTCGGGCCCCCAACAAGCTTAGGCATCCTTTGCCTAGGCCCACTTGGGGCCAGTCCTGGCGCCTTTGGCGCCAGGCTCACACTTAATGAAGACTTGTGCTTGGGAACTACTTTATATCAATGCCAGTCAACATGGAGGCCTCCACATAGCTTGGCTCCTTGGAACCAAGCTATGCGGTATAGTGTTTTGGGTGTGGTAGCCCAGGGACTATTTTACCTGGACTACTTTCTTGATGCTATTTAAACCACACCCGACTTGGAGAACACGCTTCGCGTTACTTTGCAATCCTGCAACGTGACGCTCATCATATTCAGCAGCATCTGCGAACCTCGGAAGAACAGCACCTGAAAAACAAAAGGGACATCGTTATTAGCAGCAGCTTACCTGTGATTTCACCGCTAGCTGCCCTCTGCTCCTGCAAACAGCATCCAAGGAACAGCGAGCCTCCCGGATCGTCGGATCTGCAAAAGGAGAGAAACAAGACATTAGACATTTACAATTGTGCCGGCAGCTTACCTCTCAAGTCGCCCATCGACCAGCACCGCCTTGGGACTTCTTGCTCCGGGTGAGCACCGCAACCTACGGAAAAAAAGACAACAGGTTAGCAAAGCCAAGGCATCATAGCGCTGCGCATAGCGCCTACTTACCGCATCAAGGCGCTCTCGAAACACCATCACCTGCCGTTGAGTCCAAATTCAGCCAACGTTCCACAGCGAACTTCCGCGCACCTAAGGAGAGAGAAAAGACATTATTGAATCCAAGAAAGGCTTACAGTATAACAATAATAAGACCTACCTGAAAGACTCTAAAGGGCAGCATCAGTGAAGTAACTAGATCGCACTCGCCCACAAAGGACAACGCGCCCCTGCCAAGAAGGCAGGACGGAGAGCAGGCCAAAACCCATAACAAGGTGAGGAAAGGTTCGGGGAGGGGCTGCGGGCATACGGGGTGTTGGGAGGCTCTTACCCCAGTTGCCCAGTCTTGAACATTGCCCACCTGTTTTCCAGGCAGAACTTCCCTGCTGATTATACCAGGGAGCGGCTGAGAAGGGCACCAGAGTACCCGCGGCTGGGTGGCGTCCCCGTGGATACCAGGTGAGCGTAACAGAACGCGAAGCCTGCCAAATCAATCCACCTGGGCGCCATGGAAACATCAGAATTAGACCAATTGGCCCAATTGTTGGGAGAACTTCGAGCCGAGGTTCACTCTGCCAGACAGGAGACTAACGCTCTCCGGAGAGACTTATTGGTGACTAAAGAGCGTACCGAAGATATCAGCAGGCAAGTTTTGCAATCACAGGCGGGTCAGACGCCTCTACCTGGGAACAACCCACCGATGCAAAATCCTAGCATGTCATCCACTGTCTCTACTCCGGTACAAGTTGTGTTACCAGGTACAGTTCCTTTGGCACCACCGGAGAGGTTTGCTGGTGATCCACGAAAATACGCCGCTTTCATGAATCAGTGTCGCCTTCATTTTCTTTGCAGGCCGGGAGCATTCCCAAATGACCAAGCCCGGGTAGCCTTTGTTTTATCATACCTAAGTGGCAGCGCCGCAGATTGGTCGGTACCATTGGTGTCCCATGATGACCCTTTATTACATAACTTTGGAGACTTTCCAGGGGAAATGGAAAAAACTTTTTGCTCTCCATACCGGAGAACAAGCTGTGGACAATGAACTCCTTTCCCTCCGACAGGGGAATCAGGATTTGTTAACGTACATCGCTACTTTCAACCGATTGGTTGCTGAAGCTAGGTGGCCTGAAAACAAAAGAACCACGTTGTTTCATCGGGGATTACGAGGCGAATTAAAAGACCTTCTGGCTCAAGTGGTTAATCCTCCCAGAGATTGTTCTGAATTCATAGACTTGATTGTGCAACTGGACCACCGGTTGCAAGACCGAAAAACAGACCGTTCTAAAATGGACCCTCGGCCAGTGTACGTTCGGCCTAGAGACAATGTAACTCGAGTGCAAGAAAATACTGTGGAGCCCATGCAAATCGGAGGGGTACGACCCCCACTAACAAAACAAGAGCGAGATAAAAGGAGACAACAACAACTATGTCTGTACTGTGGAAAGTCAGGGCATTTCCTGAAGGACTGCCCAGTGAAACTGTTAAGTATGAACATCCGGACAACCGCAAGTTAAAGGAACGTTTATTTTAAGTTATATTTATAATGAAAGGACCCCCAGCTGCATAACACTACAACCAGGCACATAAGAAAGCAGCAACAGATTCACTTGGAATGCCAACAAAAGTAAACAGCAGCATCATAGCAAAATGGAATGCTCTCTTACAGTATGACATACCTCCATTCCAGGCTACATTGAATAGACAGGGCTGTATTCTTTCCATGGCAATACTTGCTTTCCATTGTTATTGAACACAACATTTAACTTGCTTATATTTCTATATCTTGAACCTACATCTTAATTGACATATATATATATGTCTCATAAAAGCTACACCATAAAACATCTCCCTCCTTTATTTTATTCCAAAAACATCATCCACCCCTTTTCACAAAAGCAACACGATTCAAGTTCCACACTTGTCCTCCCACTACCCGAATCGCTCCACGCAATCGCTCCACGCAGCACACAGCAATTCCCTTTACAGGATCGGAATATAGTGCTTCTCCTTTCTTCTTCAACACCCCTTTCTTTATCCTCACCATGTCTCCACATTCAATTCTCAAAGTTTTCTTCCTTCTCATTGCATTCTCATGCGCTACCCATTCCTTCTTTTTCTTTTTCAAATCTTTGCTCACACCATCTACCACATAATCACTTTCTCTGCTTCTTCCCAACCATGGAGGACTGACCACCGTGTTTGGTTTACGTCCTCTCATTAACTCGAAAGGGGTTATTCCCGTAAATGAATGAGGTGACATGCGCAGACCAAAAATCCTGTCCTGGATTGCAACTTTTCTATCACATCCTGTTTCAGTTGCCATCCTAATACTTTCCATGATACATCTATTCATTCTTTCCACACACCCATTCGTCTCCGGGTGATATAACGCAGTCCTCTTGTGTTTGATTCCAGCCTCTTTGACATATTTTGCAAAACATTCACCAATAAATTGAGGACCATTGTCAGTCAGAATGCTTTCAGGGACACCTTCCCTAGCAAATATCTGCTGTAACTCCTTTACTAAGGCCTCTCCGGTGGTCTTCCTTACTATACTAAACTCACACCAGCGCGAAAATAGATCAACTAGAACAAATATAAATTTTCCTCTTCCATACCCTAAATCATCTGAGCCCAGGATATCCACTGCCACATCTCTCCAAACTCCACCTGGTACTTCTACCTCTACAAGGGGTTGTTGTCTAGCCACTTCTCCTTTTCCAATCTTAGTATACATAGGGCACTCAGCCAGTCTTCTTTCTATGTCCCTATCAAATCCAGGCTACCAATAATCATTACGTAAAACACTTTTTGTTATGCTAATGCCAATGTGTCCTACATGAGCTAAATCAGTAATTCTGTTTCGTAACATTTTGGGAACCACAGCACGCTCCCATCTGAATAAAATACCACCTACCACACTTAGTTCATGCCTGACCTCCCAAAATGGGACGGTATCTTCTTTCAATTCTATTTTCTTGGGCCACTCACCCGAATCCACATATGTAATAACCACCTTTAAACACTTGTCCTTGTCCATTTCCTCCAACCATTCTTCCTTGGACACTATGCCCTCAGTATTAATGAAAACCATTTCCATTTCCATATTCTCACCATATGAATCATTTTCATTCTCTTGTTTCTTAAACTTGACAAACTATCTGCTAGTATGTTTTCTTTACCCGGAATTACTTTAACCACAAAACTGTGACATTGCATGACGGGTAATCCATCCTGCAACCCCCCTGGACACCTTATCTAGGCCTTTATTCTCTAAAACTTTTTTAAGTGGTTTATGATCAGTGCACAACATAAAACATGTTCCCCATATACAATTTCTGAATTTCTCCATGGCCCAATAACAGGCTAAAGCCTCTTTTTAAGGACAGAATACCTAAATTCAGCTCCTCTTAACCTTCGAGATGCATGTGCTATAATCTCTTCCTTTCCCTGATCATCCACTTGAGACAACACTGCACCAATCCCCATTTCGGATGCATCAACAGTGACTTTACTCTGTCGGTACGTATCGAACTGTCCTAATGGTTGTGCTAAATCTATTTCCTTCTTCAATCTGACAAATTCACTCTCACATTTGGACGACCAGACAAACTCACTTCCTTTCTTCAGCAGTTTTCTCAATTCAGTCACCTTACTAGCATAGTTGTGTACAAACTTCTGATAAAATTCAGTCATCCCTAGGAATGATCTCAATTGTGCTTTGTCCTCTGGGCTTTTGATATCTTTTATGGCACTTACCAAACTCTCTTTTGGCTTTAAACCATCTGCCGATATTTCATGGCCTAAATATTCAACTTTAGAAACACCAAACTTACATTTTCCTTCCCTTAACACTATGCCATTCTTTTCAAATATCTCCAAAACTCTATGCAGTGTGTTATTGTGTTCCTCTTCACTCTTCCACAAATCAAAACATCATCCTGAAAACAATATACTCCTCTGATTTTTCCAACTAATCTGTCCATAACCTTTTGAAAAACTGCAGCAGCAGATACAAGTCCAAAAGGGATGCGTTTGAACTGGAAAACTCCCTCATGGGTGACAAATGCTGTGAGCTTTCTGCATCGTTCTTCCAATTCTACTTGATGGTAAGTAGAAGCCATGTCTAATTTCGAGAATACCTTTCCTTGCCAATTCTCGAAAGCATCTCTGACAGATTAGGTAGAGGATGGCGATCTACCAACACACACTTATTGAGTTGATGTACGTCTACACACAAGCGGAGTCACCTAAGCTTTTCTTAACTACCACTAGCGGAGAAGTCCAGTGTACCCCTTCTGTTCTTTCAATAACATCTAGTTTCAACAATTTCCCCAGCTCCTCTTTAACTCCTTCTCTAATTGCCAAAGGTACTGGCCTCAATTTGCAACCACAGGGATACTCCCTTTCCTTAACAAGATTTGATGCTGTATACCTTTAATCTTTCCAATGCCCTATCTAAATACTTTGGGGTGTTTACTAATGATTGATTCATTCACTTGCAACACTTGTTCAGGACTATTGGGATCTAGCTTGATCTTCCCTCCACCCCAGTAGAGTAAGAACTCTTTTGGTTACATACATTTTCCCTTCACATTCCCTGTCTTTAAATTGAAAGCGATTCTTACTATAACCTAAGAGATCAATGGGGTCCTGATTGTAGCCACCAGGCCTAATACCAGGTTTAAAAAGTCCTCGTACATCTCCTTTCACTACTCTTTCAAACACTTCCTTGGACATGAGTGTTATTTATTATCCTGAATCTGCCATCATCCATACTTCTTTACCATCCACTTTAACACTCGCATAAGGACGCTCACAGTCATCATCTTCATTATCCACATCATCAACAGCATTAATGGTATTAGTGCTGGTGTTAACGATAACATTATTCACTGGAAATTCATTCTCATCATCAGAAGACTTCTGTCCCTCATCCTCAGTAACATATATGACTTCTTTTGAGTGTGTTGATAGTTTTTGCAACAATATGCAAAATGTCCTTCCTCTTGCATTTCGAACAGGTTGCTCTTCTACCAG
This sequence comes from Ambystoma mexicanum, assembly GCA_002915635.3. Classification (NCBI taxonomy): domain Eukaryota; kingdom Metazoa; phylum Chordata; class Amphibia; order Caudata; family Ambystomatidae; genus Ambystoma; species Ambystoma mexicanum. Next base: position 1,001,297,040 of record CM030325.1, read on the forward strand.
GACAAACTACTGAGGCAGCGAAGTGTGAACTACTGGCACAGCGACAACATTCACATTCAATGTCTCTTGCTTCCCCTCTTTTGTATCTCTCTTTGCCAGCTTAGCAATGCATGCCAAAGAATGTTCAACTCTTTTTGCAATGGTTATTAATTCATCCAACGTGGGCTCATCTTTGAGCCATAACTCCTCACGTATGCGATCAGAGTTGCAGTGAGTCATGAATTGGTCACGCAGATGCTCATCATATGCTCCAAGAAACTTGCATGAGGATGCTAACTGTTGGAGTGCAGTTATGTTTTCTTCAACTGATTCACCAGACTCCTGTACTCTCATGCGAAAGTTATACCTTTCCAGTATAGTGCTTGTCCTCGGGTTAAAATGCGAATCCAACTTCGCAAATGCACTTTCCAGACCAGAGATGTTGTCTCCCTCACCATCACTTGCAACCTGTGGCAACGTCTCAAAAATTCTCTGTCCTTCATAACCTAAGTGGTGCATTAAAAGAGCAAGTTTTCTGTCAATGGAAACATTTTTTCCGCCTGCTGCTTTCAAATAGTGCATGAAACCCTTCTTCCACTGTGCCCATTTGATTTTTATTGGTCCTCGAGTGGCCATAAACATGGGTGGGCCACTAAGATTCGACATAGCCATGGTGCTATTTGTGAATTATCACTTGTTATGGTGCAGGTAAAACTTCTCCCACTTCTCAACTTAAGTTTCTTGTTGCAGCTATTTATTCCACTATATATTGATGCCTGTGATCACAGAGAACACCTCTCCCTGAGCAAACACACAGGGCAATGTTCTGCTTCAGGTCTTAGGTCCCAGGTCAATTCAGGTTTCAATTGAGCACAACGAAGGCAATATTGCAGGTGCTGCCTTCTGATGAGTTTCTGAAGATGCAGCCACCAGCTAAAACCCCTAATGCAATAATGTACCTTTTATGACAGTACTTGTTTGTTGGCTGTGTCAGCAACGTGCCTGCTTCTCAAAATGTCTCTATGTATCAATACATCTTCTTAACTGTACTTGCTTGCACACTGTTGGCTGTGTCTGCACCGTGCCTGCTTCCAAAACTTTTTCTATGCACTTCCTTATTGCTTAGAAATATCTTCCCGCTCTTATTTGTAACTCAAAATATATGTCTCTTCAATGTCTCAAGCTCCACATGAAACATATGTCTATTTAATGTCTCTTTCTCTTGTGGCTGGTTCCCCCCTTTTTCTTACATGTCATCACATTTGTTCTCAATGTTCACCCCTCCAAACTCCTCATTCCAAATCAGTCTATTGCTTTGCTCCGCTTCGCTTATTGTGCTAAGGCGCGGAAAGTAAATGAGAGGGGAAGCCACTTACCAGGCCGCTACAAGCGTTCAAAGAACGGAGCGGCTGCTCACCAGTGTGCAGAGGAGTCCTGACTTGCTTTAGGTTGGCTGGGGCAGTGGTCTCTCTTCTTTTGCTGCTCCCCCACCACAGCTTTACTCTGCTTCTGCATCAGGTTCTTGAAATCCTTGTCGCCAATGTTAAGTATGAACGTCCGGACAACTGCAAGTTAAAGGAACTGTTTATTTTAAGTTATATTTATAATGAAAGTACCTCCAGCTGCATAACACTACAACCAGGCACATAAGAAAGCAGCAACAGATTCACTTGGAATGCCAACAAAAGTAAACAGCAGCATCATAGCAAAATGGAATGCTCTCTTACAGTATGACATACCTCCATTCCAGGCTACATTGAATAGACAGGGCTGTATTCTTTCCATGGCAATACTTGCATTCCATTGTTATTGAACACAACATTTAACTTGCTTATATTTCTATATCTTGAACCTACATCTTAATTGACATATATATATGTCTCATCAAAGCTACACCATAACAGAAACCTCTGAGGAAGATCATTGGAGCCACGGAAAAAGATGAAGAGAAGGAGTGTCAGTCGGGAAACTTCCCCAGCTCGGCAAACGTAGAGGTCAGTTTGTCGAGTGAGGGAAAAGAGCCACCGCCCTCACACTTTGCAATTCCGGTGATCTTAATTAATAACCACCGGTCGTCAAGCATGCATGCCATTGAAGCATACATCGACAGCGGAGCAGTTGGGAATTATATAGATCAGGACCTAGCTGCAGAGATGGGGCTTCCCCTGTGTTCCAAGCCGACTACAAACAAGGTAACCACGGTGGATGGGACAGAAATCGCTTCCGGACCCGTAACCCAGCGCACAGCTGAGATAATTTTGCTGTGCCAGGACGGACATCGAGAACTTATTTTGTTCGATCTCATCAAGGCACCTCAATTCCCGCTGATACTAGGGATGTCATGGTTAGTTGCTCACAACCTTTTGATTGACTGGCGGGCAAGAAAATGTACCTTTCCCAACGACTGCTCTCCAGCCTGTTATTACCAAGAACAGAAACCTGCTTACTGTATCTCTATGACTCCTGAAGTGGCAACTTTGGGAGTGACTAGTACCTTGCCTGAGGAATATCAAGATTTCCAGGATGTATTCCAGAAGCACCAAGCAAACATGCTGCCGCTGCACAGGCCCTATGACTGCCAAATCAACCTTGTTCCTGGTGCTCAGGTTCCTTGCGGCAGAATCTATGCTCTCATGGAACCCAAAAACCTTCATCTGAAGGCTTATTTAGACCAGTACCTCGCAAATGGATTCATCCGCCCATCCAAGTCCCCTGCAGCTAGTCCTTTGTTCTTCGTACCGAAAAAAGAAGGGGACCTAAGAACCTGTATTGACTACCGTGCATTAAACCAGATCACTCTAAAGAACCGTTACCCCTTGCTGCTCATCCCAGAAATGCTGGACCAGGTCAAAGATGCCCAAATTTACACCAAACTGGACCTTCGAGGAGCATACCACATGGTGCGGGTCTTCGGGTCAGAAATATGGTTTGTTCGAATATCAAGTCATGCCCTTTGGGTTATGCAACGCTCCTGCAGCGTTTCAGTATTTTATGAATGACGTTTGAGAGAGTTAATTGATGTCTGCGCCCTAGTGTACATAGATGATATCTTAGTGTACTCAACTTCAAAACAGGATCACATCAAGCACGTCCGTTCAGTCCTCTCCAAGCTCCGGGAACATTGTTTATATGCAACGCTGGAGAAGTGCTTTTTTCAAGTCACCGAAGTTGAGTTTCTGAGTTTTATTCTTACTCCAGGAGGCATCAGAATGGACCTGCATAAAGTGGACGCCGTTTTGAAATGGCCGTCACCAACGTCAGTAAAAGGGGTACAGAGCATGCTGGGCTTTGCGAACTTCTATCGCCGGTTCATACCAGACTTCTCACAGGTCATACACCCAATCACCATATTGCTAAGGAAAAATAACAAGAAATTTGCCTGGACCAAAGAAGCAGAGAAGGCTTTTCAGGAACTCAAGAAAAGGTTCACCTCTGCGCCAATCCTGCGACATCCTTGCCCCGATCTTCCTTATATTGTGGAAACAGACGCTTCCAGCATAGCGATGGGAGCTGTCCTCTCACAAAGAGATCCAGTTACAGGTCAGCTACATCCAGTGGCCTTTTGGTCAAATAAATTCTCTCCCACGGAGATGAATTATGCCATCACAGACAAAGAACTCTTGGCGATCAAATCCGCCTTTAAGGCCTGGCGGCACTACGTTCTGGGGGCCAGACATACCATTACAGTTATCACAGACCACCGAAACCTGCAATACCTTAAGACAGCTAAAGCCCAGTTTTCACGCCAATTGCAGTGGGCCCTTTTCTTCACCGAATATGACTATGTCATCACTTTTCGACTAGGAGTCAAGAATGGAAAAGATGACGCACTCTCTCGTACAGGCACTGATGACTTGGTATATACGCCCCCAGATCCAGTCCCCATCATACCGGAGGACAAGCTCTTGGGCCTCACTATGGTCTTAACCCAAGTTGAAGTGAGACATAGATTCAACGAACCATGAACCCAGATGCCTTCCTCGCATGGCAAGCACAAGGAGAACAATATTCCATTAAAGATCACTTACCCTTTTTTAAGGATCGGTTCTATGTACCCACCAAAGACTTACAACAACAAATTGTTGCTAGTTATCATGATTCCTGATCAAAGGCACCCAGGAATCACCAAGACTCTAGCCAAGTAAAACAGAACTTCTAGTGGCCTGCCTGGCGTAAAGATGTCCTCCAATATGTTCAGTCCTGCGGAGTCTGTGCGCAAAACAAGTCGCAAAAACAAAAACCATCCAGTATTTTGCAACCTTTAGACATTCCTCCCACTCCCTGGCACACTGTTTCCCTCGACTTCATCACTAACTACCTCCCAGTCAAGGGTTTAACACCATCCTGGTAGTCGTGGACTTGTTCTCAAGATGGCGCATTTTTTTCACTCAAAGGCCTCCCTGACGCACCCACTCTAGCCAAAGTGTTCCTGGATGGTATTGTAAAACTACATGGCTTCCCATCACTCCTGATCTCCGATCGAGGTAGCCAGTTCATCTCCAACTTCTGGAAAATTGTTGTGCAATGGCACAAATTGACGTCAGGCTATACACTAGCCATCACCCCCAAATGGACGGTCAGACCTTGAGAGGGGCCTTGGGGGGAGTGCTGTCACGACCCACTTCCTAAAACCCCCCCGGCAGGCCCATGGGCCAGGAGGGGTCTCGGCTCGGGCCCCCAACAAGCTTAGGCATCCTTTGCCTAGGCCCTCTTGGGGCCAGTCCTGGCGCCTTTGGCACCAGGCTCATACTTAATGAAGACTTGTGCTTGTGAACTACTTTATTTCAATGCCAGTCAACATGGAGCCATCCACATAGCTTGGCTCCTTGGAACCAAGCTATGCGGTATGGTGTTTTGGGTGTGGTAGCCTAGGGACTATTTTACCTGGACTACTTTCTTGATGCTATTTAAACCACACCCGACTTGGAGAACACGCTTCTCGTTACTTTGCAATCCTGCAACGGGACGCTCATCGTGTTCAGCAGCATCTGCGAACCTTGGAAGAAAAGCACCTGAAAAGCAAAAGGGACATCGTTATTAGCAGCAGCTTACCTGTGATTCCACCGCTAGCTGCCCTCTGCTCCTGCAAACAGCATCCATGGAACAGCGAGCCTCCCGGATCGTCGGATCTGTAAAAGGAGAGAAACAAGACATTAGATATTTACAATTGTGCCGGCAGCTTACCTCTCAAGTCACCCATCGACCAGCACCGCCTTGGGACTTCTTGCTCTGGGTGAGCACCGCAACCTACGGGAACAAAAAGACAACAGGTTAGCAAAGCCAAGGCATCATAGCGCTGCGCATAGCGCCTACTTACCGCATCAAGGCACTCTCGAAACACCATCCCCTGCCGGTGAGTCCAAATTCAGCCAACGTTCCACAGCGAACTTCCGCGCACCTAAGGAGAGAGAAAAGACATTACTGAATCCAAGAAAGGCTTACAGTATAACA